>OU426982.1:100138775-100738775 GCA_911387785.2 Aelia acuminata | reverse complement strand
ATCTGATGGATTACTATGGTGGGTAATCCATATTCTAAATATACTTATTGATTGACCGTTGTTAAGCTCATAATTTCTTCTTGTTTCGTTGTAGTTAATAACTTTTTATATTTAATATCGTCATCATATTGATTTAGAAAATTTAGGAATTGGTTCCTTGTATTATTATAAGCAGGAAATTCTATTATTATATGTTGCAGTGTTAAATAATAGTTATAAATTATAAGAAAGTCTACTGATTCTGCTTATGTAGAGTAGAAACCTCAAAATGTAGCCATTTCGATAAAGGATTTATTAATGCCGAATAGTTCCACAGTTAGGTTTTTAGTCATAAAAATTACCGAGAAAAAAATTTAGAGCTTTAACATTTAATTAGTCTCAAAATCTGAATAAATAGAGTACCATTGCTTTTTCATTATGCCCTTCCAATCTCATTAATCTAATGTTTTTCATTCAATATTGAAATTCGTTAAAATCCCAATCTAAGCGCAAAATATTGATCAGAACGAGTTGATGTCACGCTCAGGAGATAGAAATGGAAGAAATAAAAGTACATTTCAGGTCATATGATTGTTAATTTGAGTGTATAGTGTGAATGTAGAAAAGTATGAATCGATTAGAAGAGGGGATTAGTAAGTAATTATTTTTTAATGAGCCACAAAGTTCCAGTTGACGATTAACAAAAGCGGCTGTAACTACCGAAGAGGTTTCCTAAACTAGGTTGAGAGACGATCAGTCTTGTTTTAGTTGTCTTTGGACTTTGGAAATGAAGTAAAATGTATTTTACCTACTAAAAATTTCACCTATAACCCACACCACCACTATAAAAAAATAAGTAAATTATTATTATATGTAATTAATACGATTTAATTATTGTATTCATTAATTACCATTATACGGAATCAAATTTCTTCATAATTACTCTTGTCATTTTTTAATTTGCGAACACACCCACCATCAAGCACTGTTAGTCATAACATTATCCTAACCGGTGAGGCATAACTACTGCCAAGGGTAACACCCACATTTTTAATATTTTTAGACTTCACATTGCGAACTCGGACTTAGCCAGCTCTGCTCATTCTCAGAAGAAAATTCGTTTGACTTTATTCATAAAACTTATATGACTCTGTCAAACTTTGATAAGGTAGTTAATAGTCTAATGTAGTTCATCCCGGGCAAGACTAATGTAACTCAAAAAATATGATTTTTTAGGAGATTCAATTGACGTTTCTTCCTTTCCTCATACTGAATACCATACGCTTTACCCGACAGTTAAAATGTTTCACGAATCATCAAATTTCATATAATAATTTCAAAATAATTCCTGAAGAACAGTAAAGACAAATGCGATTTTGAGGTTACGAACGACATTTGTGTAATTTAGATTGTGTACAATTCAACATAAATCAACATATTTTTTAAAAATATTTATCACATATTAATGTACCTTTGATCCGCCATCCTTTGATACCTTGGTCATATCATGATAAGTGAAGGTCCTAAGCAGATTGAGCCTAAAAATAATAATAAATAAATAAATAAAAATTTAATAAATGTCCGAGGGACGAAAAAAATGTTTTAAGATTTATGTTAAAATTCGGAAGATTGCACTGTCAGCACCTACAGTACTAGACACCTGACTTCAAATAGTTGATTTTATCCACAATTTAAATAAGACGACCAGTAAATTATCTGCCACAACCGTTGAAGGTGGGGTAGGAGTTAACCTCATTAATTTTTTTTAAAAATAAATTATGAAAAAACAAACATTTCACTCTCATGGATAAATTAATTTATTTTTGAAGTACGAACCCTCCTTTTATAACCTGTTTTGATAAAATCGTCATCGAGATATTATAAAAATCACTCTCTGTGCCAACTGATATTATGGTAGAAGCCTGAAAAGATAATAATAACGTGACTTTTTTTCATTTATTTTTTTGTTTAAAGGATATTAACGAAAGAAGACTTGTGCTTAATAAGTTTTTTATTTAATATTTTTGTTGATTATTATAGCTTCATTTACAATTTAGTCGCTGAATCAGA
This sequence comes from Aelia acuminata, assembly GCA_911387785.2. Classification (NCBI taxonomy): domain Eukaryota; kingdom Metazoa; phylum Arthropoda; class Insecta; order Hemiptera; family Pentatomidae; genus Aelia; species Aelia acuminata. The sequence goes on along the minus strand of OU426982.1, from coordinate 100,736,726 downwards.
TCGATATTGTATAGAAACAAAGAAGGAATATATTACAAAATCTTCTTAAAATAAACAACTAGTTAAGGGGAAAATGAAAAAAGTGGAGCTGAGAATTGAGATTGCCAAAGATCCCTCGAAGTAAAACAAGTTTTAACGAGGGGTTGTTAACAAACCAAGCAGTTGGTCGTTGATTGGCTATAAATACTTCAAACCCCAACAGCGGTGGCAACTATTTTTACCGCCGACTTGTACGAAACAACCAATTTAGACGGAAGTTTCCCTCTTTTTCGAAAACAATCCCTCTATTTCCAGATGCGAGAATACAAAGAGGTTTATTTTGAAAACTGTCAATGTGGAAGGGCTATCTATTAGGTACAGCGTTGTTAAGCCTCTTCACCGATATCGTATATAATTCTTCCTCGGAGAGGAGGTGCCCTCTGGGTCAGCAAATGCTTCGAGGATGTGCAGTTTCTCCTAAATAGACGCAAAGCCAGACAAGTACGAATGGCGATGAGTCACAAGCTGTTTGGCCAAGACCCTTTTGGCAAGCGAATCTCTTCCCGTTTGTTGGCCCAGTCGTAGGGTGTAAATGTTTCATAGGCGATGGTGACAAAAATCGAAGCTGGCTATCATTTTTCAGTTTTATACTCTTACACTTTTATAATGGACTTTATTTAACGTCCTTAACGTAATGAAGTTCAATTATATGTGGATAATATAATTAAGTTCAATTAAAATGTGGATCTTAGAAGACTATGGTAGTAAAAATACCTTCATTTATGTGTAAAGAGATCAAATTTAATGGTAGTGATAATTTTAAATACATAGGTGTCTTACAAAAAAAACAAAAAAAAAACAGAGTGTTTAATTCGCTAAAATGGGATAAACGGGTAAAAACTTTATCATTTTCCCTCCCCTACTCCACCCAAAACCTATCTATTTGTGTGTAATTAACCTTCTTATGCTACTATAACACCTATAAAATTTTTCGAATTTTTCCAAATCGGATTAAAATGTTAATAATCACCACTCTTCCCGCCCTCTTCCAACTACTTTCCTTTGTTTTAATATTTCTACTGCAATTGCGGTCTAACCGTTCTTGATTTGTTTATGTAATGGTGAAACAAACACGATCTCGTTTCTTATATCTACAATAGAATATAAAATGCCTAAAATTAAAAATACTAAAAAATTTATTATGGACTGATATTGAAAGTTAGAGACCTGATTGATATTTCAGAATAAAAGAAAAAAATATCTTTCAAATCCACCTTAAAATATTTTTTTGACTTAAACTTTAATTTACATATATTCCTCATATTATATTCGGTATATAGTTGAGGTTTTTCATCCTTATCAGTATGCCCTAAGTCTAGGGCAGAGCATATTTTCAAACACACCTCATATGCAACTTTTCTGGTACAAAAACTTGGATAAACCTAGCTGTTAAAAATTAATCACCACATCACCCGTGAGTAACTGCATGAATCAATACCCTTTTATCAAGTATATTTTAAACATAATTCATAATTTGTACCCACACGGATAGATATCTTTTATCTAAATTAAAAGAGAAAATGATTCGTCAAATCCAAATTAATTTTAGCTCTATTACTCATTAGATTGCGTGTCCAGAGGTATTGAGGAAAAACTGTTAAAATGAGTTATGTACTCTCTATCGTTTCTCTCAATTCTATTTTATATTTTTTTATCACATAAGTATCTGTAAATTGCTTTATAACTTACTGTAAATTAGGTTCCCCATCATTCAAAAATAAAATCTGGTGCGATGAGCACATCACACAGTTTCGTTGATCTCCTTTGACTAAAAAAGACTTTTTTAGGATTAATTAAGGCCTACGGGAAGAGGAACACAAAAAATTATCCTCAATTGACGTCATTACTACACAGGTTGGTGTACCAAGAATGGCTAACTTCATTCATGGGACTCTTTCAGCTTATTCTCTTAACTTTCGGCGTATTCGGTTAAATGTTTTTTATATTTTTTTAAAGAGATTATAGAAATAAAAATCTAGTTTTAGACTACCCATTCGAGTGTTTCAACGATATATCCTAAATAGGAATTAAAAGAAGTACCTATAATTAATTGGAATTTTTTTTTCTTTTTGTACCCCTACCTGGCCATGTGTGGCATACGGGGTGTTACTCTACAGGTAACCAACCTATTCTAATCTAATTAATTGAAACTAAATTTTCAAATTTTGAGCGCATGAGTATTTTATCATATAAATGACAGTAATGTATTCTTCTCAAGTAAGAAGAGTCAATATTCCTATATTTATATCAATAGTCATCAAAAGTGATTAATATAAATTTTAAATTATAGTATTGCTATTTAATATTACTTAAAAAGAATTCATGTTATTAATATTTCTGACCGTTCCATTCGTAAAACAGACCCGCAATTCACAATTGACAAATCAGTAGGCTAAACATTACTATTAGAGAGCTGACATAACCCATACGCATCAGTCGCTTTGAACTCCATTTGTGGCCAGGTTTCGGGCCAAATGGTACGATGACCGAACGCAAGCGATGATAACCCTGCATATCTTACTAAATTATTGGACTCCTTTCAAAAATACATGGTTTTCTGTTTGAGATATTCGTCTTAAGGTATAATTACTCCGTTATATTATTATCTTTCATCGGGGATTATGTTTAAGTGCTGCATTTCAATCACTGTTATTTCAACCAATCTCACAAAATATTGCATCATTAGAAATAATTTTTTTTTTTACTTAATATAATTACTATGATGGAATTAATATATTAATCCTTTAATATAAAATACTTTTTAAAATATCGATGCTCATAATATTCGAGGATTAAAATGGAACGGAATTACTATTAGTTTAAATCTAATAAAGGTTTGAACAATAATTATTATGTTAATGTAAAATTACAACAATGTCAAGCGTACAATGAGGGCTCAAAATAATAATTTTATGAAACAGTTAAATGTAAAAGTGACAAAAAATAACTGTATTACTTCGCTGGTGGAGGTTAATCGATAGCTATCTTTTATTTAATCCTATTTCGAATTTCTACAATCATTTATATCATTCCATATCATATGACCACATGATAATAATTTCAACAATTCCAAACGAATCTTGACTATTAAAATGTAACAGAAATTAACATATGTTTTAGTTTCTTCCGTTATGATAGTATTATTGACTAGTTATGATATTATTATATTTTATTAAAATCTGTCGGATTTTAATAATTCGTACGTTTCGGAGCGACATATTAAATTTTTATTTATTTTTATAATCCTGCTAATAATTTTAGATATAAGATATAACAAAATTAAAATAATTACAAATTATTATTAATTAAAATGATAGGATTAGATATATGATATATTAATATATATTTATTATGAAAGCTAGTAATGCATGTGGTATGCATTATTAGTTACATAGCACTAGTAATGTGCTTGTATGCATTATTATTACAATTACATTGTGACATTCTATTTAAATTTATCGAATTTTCATAACTTAAAATCAACCTAGATACTTTTTATTTACAAATTATAAATATTTAATATATAATAGCAATTACTTTTAAAATAAGGGATGATTTTTTTATTATGCATTATTTTTTTTTTTTTTTTTTATTGATAAATATATGTATGTATATTGTTGTTTAGGGGCGTAAAACATCTGTGGTCATCAACGCCCGTTGGTTTCTATGGTTATCTGTTTTAAGGAAACCAATAACCCGAACCCCGCCAGGAACCGACGAGAGGGGGACCCAGGCCGATGGGGTCCATCCGGAGCAAAGGGGGCGCACAGTGTTTCGATTAGTATAAGCTAGGTGGACAAAAGTCATGGTTGAAATTCTAAAAATTGGTATTATAATAATGTAAACAATGCATCAAAACGTAGCATTCTAATATTTGTTTTTGTCTTACACACCCCACCTCGTTAGTAATAGGGTCCAAAGGTGTAAACTCGTGGTGTAATAGAATAAATCAGTTGAATTCCAGGCATCACTTCAATCATAAAAATTACAGTGTTCGTAAATTTTAATAGATTGATTGTTAAGGATTAATATGACTTAATCTAGTGAATGTTAATTTACTCTAATTCAGTAAATTTATCTGTTAATCAAACAACAATAAAAAAATGTTTTTGAGATGATTGCAGGATTTTTAAATCGTTTTGAAACTTCCAAATGATGTTTATTACTTGTACCCATTTGTACCCGGGCTGATTTTTTTGTATATAAGAGGGGCACCTTTCAACTTGAACCACTCTGTAGGAGAAAAATCCCTTTTCTCTTAAAGTTTCTTTCGTCCAAACATAATTTTAAAAACCATACAGAGGACAGAGGATGGTGTTGCCTAATTATGCCTCCAAAATTCCAAAATTTCTCATAAATGGGTTGCTGCGGGAAAATCAAAGCAGCGTTTTTAGACTCAACGCCAACTTCCACATTTCAAGGAACCACTATGATCCCCGGAAAAATTATGTATGATATCACTTATTCTTTTGGGGTATGCTAAGTAATTAAGTGGAAATGAAGCATTAGCCTATTACATGGACTCTAAGCCTACAGCGCATTCGTACAAGCAGACTAGGATGCAGTCTATGTAGGCAGGTATTGACTTGTTGTCATTACCGTTTAAGAAAATCTTATACTAATATTTAAGAAAATGCATTTTCCTTTTTTCCCCACTGGATTTCTTAGCAGTACCAGCTCTATCATTCGGCGGAATCCTCAGCCATAATCTACGATATTCCATAAAATTTATCTTTGCACAGGTAAGCTCTCAAAAAATAACTTTATTCTGGGGCTAAATCCCTGTACAGATAAGCACATATAAAAAATAGATATCTGACCATCATGCTACACCACTGAAAATATTATATATTTATTAAAAAAAAAAAAAAGAAGGGAAAAAGGAAAATACATATAAAGAGGATTAGAAAAAAAAATAAAGAGTACAGAATTTTGTATAGATAGGCTTTTGTTTTTATTTTTTCTTCTTAATCTCCTGGTAATCGTTTTAAATTCGATTTTTAATTAATAAAAATGTTTTATTTTATAATGAAATCACTTAATTGGTCGCAAAAAATGAAAAAATTACGAAAAACAATTTTATAATGTAATATAATATATGTAATTTATGAAATATACATAATATTAAATATAATATATTCAACTTTATACTTAAATATAATCATTTTATAATTAAATATAATAATTTTATAATTAAATAATTTAAATGGTCGAACGAGATGAAAAAATAACGAAAAATACTTTTGTCCACCTAGCTCCTTCTAAGCGAAACACTGTGGGTCCTTCCCGGTCCTACATGTCATTATTTGTTTTATTGATAAAGAAATAATACAATCTGCCACACTTAAGGACATTTATTAGTTAATATTAATTTTATTTATAATTTATTAATATTTATAATTTATTAATATTAGTGCTCAAAAGATACATTCACACAGGATAAACAAAATAATAATTAGAAACGAAAAATATATACTAAACTATATAAAACCAAAATATAAAAGAAATATATACAACTAAAATAGAATCTAAAATATATGCAACCATCCATTGAAATAAAAATAGAAATATATATATATATATATATATATATATATATATATATATATATATATATATACACGCATACATTATGCATTATTATCAATATGTTAAGTAATAACTTTTTTTTTTATATTCTCTTATCAAATATAAAATAAATTTGAAAATAACCCAAGCATTTTTCGAAAAAGAATGATATAGTCATACTTTAGTTATCGGCGACCTTAATGCCAGAATATTGCATACCACAGCTAAGAGGCACAAATCCACCAGATTTAGATAAGCCCTTCTTCTCAAAGGCCGAAACGAATAATGCAAGAAAAAAAAGTCATAAACACCAAATAATACTCAGATTAGGAGTTTTTTAAAATATGGAATATTAACGTCTAAGGATGGATTTTTTTCTTTTTTCGATGCATTTCATCTCATGCTGATTATTGTACATTGTAAACAAACGAGGAATGCTTAAATATGCACATGAGAAAATCATTTTTTTTTTTTTTAAATCTCATAAATATGTGTACATTTTTAAAAAATGATTTTTTCATTAATCGTAGAAAGGAATGTATCCCGTGGGAACCGACGATATACATAGCAAGGGATAAGTTTGGATTTCTTCTCTTAAGACAAGTTGCTATTTTTGCGATAATGTTTCTAGAATTGAGATTGTTTGAATAAGAATCCTTGTACGGACATTTTCTGATAAAAAGTGGCAACTATCTCTTCCTTGTCTAACCCATCTTTATTCTCTTATCTCTCGCACAAATCGATGTTCCCACAGATGTTGACTGGTACACAATATATAAAATATATATGTATATATATGCATGATTTTTTACGCCTAAATATTAAAACAACCAAACACGCAGTATTTAATTAATAAGCGATCCAAAACGGTATTGAAATGAAGTGCAATGAGGGATACAAAATAGCTTTTAATACAAAGGACTTTCAAGCCATTTTAAAAATAAAATTTATGGGGCTTAAAATTTACGGGAATATTAATGAAATGGGGAGTGGAAGATTTCCTTTTCACAAAGGCTCAACAGGTTTCGTTAAATTTATCCTTTGACATTAATGACGTCTTGGAACGACAATTTTTAGAATTCTAAAAGTAAACAATACGTTTATACATTTCCTATTCATTTATAAATTTAAATATTAAGCTCATCTTAATAACTACTTAATGCTTATTAGTTTTTGTAAGTAATCCTTAAATATTTCTGTAAATTTGTATGTACTACTGTATCTAAAAATTTGTCGAAATCCATTGTAGTATTATGGAAGTATGAAATGCAAATTAAATCTCAGACTTATAATAAAATAAAATAAAAAATAATTATTGTTATACAAAAAAATCTGGTGCGTGCGCGCAACACACAACTTTCACTTACCAACTTACTTAGATTAGAAATTGACGTGTTTTGCTAAATATCATTTCCCAAAGTCACACATTTTTCTACATTCATATCTTATTTTTGTTAATCGTTAAAGCCGTTTTTGAGTAAATAAAAAAACCCGTGAAAATGATACAAAATTTATTAAGTAAAGTCCCCCCTTCGGTTGATCAATTTTGATGAAATGTTGGCTATCGCATATTTGGCATATACATCCATCAAATACCCAGTTTGATCAAAATCTTTAAAGCCGTTTTTGAGTTAATAAAAAAAAACACGTGAAAATGATATAAAATTTATTAAGTAAAGTGTCCCCTCCGGTTAATCAATTTTGATGAAATTTTAACAGTCATATCTCGGGCATATACATACATCAAATACCCAGTTTGATCAAAATCTTTAAAGCCGTTTTTGAGTAAATAAAAAAAACACGTGAAAATGATACAAAATTTATTAAGTAAAGTCCCCCCTCCGGTTAATCAATTTTGATGAAATTTTAACAGTCATATCGCGGGCATATACATACATCAAATACCCAGTTTGATCAAAATCGTTAAAGCCGATTTAGAGTAAATAAAAAAAACACGTGAAAATATTACAAAATTTATTAAGTAAAGTCACCCATCCGGTTAATCAATTTTGATGAAATTTTTACAGTCATATCTCGGGCATATTAATACATCAAATACTCAGTTTAATCAAAATCGTTAGAGCCGTTTTTGAGAAAATCGAAAAAAACCTAAAAAGTTAATAAGTAAAGTACCCCCTCCCTTTAAGTAATTTTGATGAAATTTATGCTGTCACATCGCGGGCATATACCTACACTAAATACCCAATTTCAGGATCGCACGGTTTATAGTTTTTGAGCTAGTCTGTTCACACACACACACACACACACACACACACACACACACACACACACACACACACACACACACACACACACACACACACACACACACACACACACACACACACACACACACACACACACACACACACACACACACACACACACACACACACACACACACACACACACACACACACACACACACACACACACACACACACACACACACACACACACACACACACACACACACACACACACACACACACACACACACACACACACACACACACACACACACACACACACACACACACACACACACACACACACACACACACACACACACACACACACACACACACACACACACACACACACACACACACACACACACACACACACACACACACACACACACACACACACACACACACACACACACACACACACACACACACACACACACACACACACACACACACACACACACACACACACACACACACACACACACACACACACACACACACACACACACACACACACACACACACACACACACACACACACACACACACACACACACACACACACACACACACACACACACACACACACACACACACACACACACACACACACACACACACACACACACACACACACACACACACACACACACACACACACACACACACACACACACACACACACACACACACACACACACACACACACACACACACACACACACACACACACACACACACACACACACACACACACACACACACACACACACACACACACACACACACACACACACACACACACACACACACACACACACACACACACACACACACACACACACACACACACACACACACACACACACACACACACACACACACACACACACACACACACACACACACACAGACCATTTCGCGGGACTTGGTTAATTGGACTCAGGGGACCCCAAAACGTGTATTTCCGTTGAAAACCGGAAGTCGAAATTTTTCACGATCGCAATACTTCCACTTACTATATATTTCATATATAGGTAAGTGAAAGTAAAAATTCAGTATAACAATAATGCAATAAAAATGTGTTAGCTTTTGGCGAACCTCGTCAAAATTAGTAACAGAGAGGAAAATACAATTTTAAAAAATACATATCTATAAAGGTTTTATAAACATTGATTGATGTTTCTGGGCTAAAGAGGAGAGGGACTCAACACATTTTCCAATGAGAGATTAATTCAAGTCATATTGTATGAAGATCTTAAATAGCATATCCAATCGTAATTGGAGTGCTCATAATGCTGTTGTAATATTAAATAAAGAATCGTAGATATGCAAATCTTTTCCAACAGCAGACTGATTCAAATACCTCCACTCGACATCTTTTGAAAATAGAGAATAGAAACCTCATATGATCTGGACGCTAATACCTGGATGGAATTAACTGTGAAAAGATTATGGATAAGTCAATCATATAATAAGAGAAGCATTATATAAGAAACTAAGGCTTTAAGCAGAGAAGATTAAGTTAAAGAACTGCTAACAGATTTTGGTCTAACATTATTCCGTGGAAAGAAGTTGAAGATCTGTTAGACACATTGTAGCTTGAAGGAATAAATCATGGTTAAGAGGCATGATTATGTCGCCATCTAACTATGGATGCTTTAATATACTCCGAAACGCGTGAGAGATAAAATCCCTGTTTGATAGACAGAATCCACAAAGATGCTGCATGCGGAAAATTGTAAATCACTATGTAGTTCAAGATATCTTAAAAATTGCGTTTACTGGTAATTTGTAAGTACTGAATGATTCTATGACAAAGGGCTTGGTTACTGATTAATCTACGGATATCGCTCATTGTCAGTGTTATATTGTATTCATTCTTTAAGAGCATAATTATGTAGTTAACGGAGTAATATGTAGTTAACATCTCAATTAATCTCCCAAAATGACTTCAAAGGCATAAACGTATAGACTTATAAAAGGCAGAGGCAGACAGACAGTGAAGCTAATGGCGGCAATTAACAGCTGTAGTCAGTACTGTACATATACTACCCCATGACATCACTCATCCCCAACCAAATGCCGGCCATATGACGAGGAGTAATGTTCAACACAGCTGTTGGGCCCAGCCGGGTGGATCCCAGCTCCTATATGGTAGTGTAGTGGTTGACCCATTTGTTACGGTTCACCGCTATATATCTGTACTTTTATCAAGTGCGGATTGGATACTTCTGGTGTCGTAATGCATCCAACTTTAAAAATGCTTCTTTTGATACCTCTTAATAAAATCAAATGGTTGCAACAAATATCTAGACAAACAAGATTGGAACATAATTTTACTAATGCTTATTCCAAAAAACATATTTCTAAGAATTTAAAAAGTGCTATCAACAAAAATTTTCATAATCAACAATAATACTAAAACTCCTTTATTTTAGTAAGGGTATTTAATTGTGTCGGGAAATATCTCCAATCCTTTGCATATTATGAGGGGCAATTTTCATAGATAAGGTTTTCCAGTATGATTTATTTGGAATGGGTAGTTAATTTATAATAGTTGTTTGGAAATTAATTCAGAATCTTAAACTTCAAATGCATATCCTGAAAGAAAGGCTGTAGCATCAAATAACAATATATAGCGATAATGGATAATATCATCGGAGTGTGTGGAATGTGGAAATGTTGAGGATATGTACAATAATTGGAAAGTTTTAAAAGTACTTATACACACTAGTGATCTAAAACTATCGATACTATCGATAGTTTTAGTATATCGCACTATCGATAGTGGTTTGAACTATCGATAGTACTATCGAAAGCTGTCTTTGTAAAGGGAAAAGGTGTTAGTCTTCGTCTCTAAGCACCACGCATCTGCTGTGTAATTCATTTCAATGAAAAATTTAAAAAATGGTGCCAGTGCTCTTGCATTTATTTTTTTAATGTGCTTAAAATAAATTTAATATGCTTAAAATAAACTCTATAATATAAAATATAAACTCAAATTATCTGAGCAGATTGATCCTTATACCATGATGATTGAATATTAATGACCGCGCTATGAGAATCTTAATTAAATAATTAAAAATCAGGAAAGAAATCCCATTGTTAGGCAGACATATGAATTTGTCTAGGCTAAAAACACAAAAATTTCACTGATGGTTACTTCAAGGGTTTGTTTTCACTTTTTGATGTTTTTATTTTTTGCGGTTACTACCAGCTTGTATACTGACAAAAATTACCTCAAGGTATAATGGAACCCACACTCGATTTACAGAAATGTTAATCTAATTAAGCTGCTAATGAAAAAGTCCATTCTGCATTATCCTATCGTGCCCGATTAAAATTCAACTATTCTTCGATAGTATCGATGGATTTATGTCCAATAGTATCGAAACTATCGATAGTGGAGACTTACATAACTAATATACACAGATATTTTTATTGCTTATCACATATTGATGCCTTGAATAGAACTCAGTTATTTTTCAATTTTGTTTTGTCCCTCCCCTTTAGGGTCATTGGATTTTGGTTTTTTTTCTATATAATATTTCCCGGTATAATGCGATTTTTCTTTAAAATCTAAAAATTTTGTCCATCGACTTATTTTCGCATAGTCTTTCTTACTAAATCTTGTAACAAGATCTTGTTATTTCCTCCCTAAGACAATCAGTAAAGATATGTTCCATATTGATGCGATAGTTTGCAGTGGTAGTGCTATGCTAAGACGGTATAAAATGATTAATCCCTTCTTGACTTGAAGAGATCAATTAAACAAGTTTAAAAAATACTCCTCATATATAAAAACCGAAAACTACTATAACTTATAAATTATTAAATATCAATTTACGGTCTATTGCATTACTTTTCTTGTAAAGTAATGCAATAGACCATGCAAGAGTCCAGTAATGCAAACTTTGTCCTTTCCCTCTCCCCCTTATTTTAGACTCAACGAATCTAATCCAATATTTTGCACCAATCTTTACCATTATTGCTAAATCATTGCACAGACTCTCTAAAATACCTTTTAAAAAATGTTTCATCAACATATTTACAATTTGAAAAAGAATAGAAAGTAAACAATGATTCTTTTGGGCGGTCGAACTTTTTTTGTTCATGCAGTCAAATGACATTGGAATACTTCAGATACTGAGTAAGGCCGTCTGTCTATATATTGGCGAAGTTATCTTGAAGTGAGATAAATGTATTTTATTGCTGGCCCAAGATATATATATATATATATATATATATATATATATATAGGATATATCAAAGAATCCAAGGGAAAATTGTAACAATTTTATCACACGATACCTGCCATTCAACTTCCTATCAGCTTTTACTTTACTCAATAATACCATTTGAGAAATAGAATCATGTTCTCATGATGGATTAAAATCAAAATTATTTGTTTAGTCATAAATAATTTCAATAGGTTCAATAGCGCATTTCTAAAAATTAAGATCAGATTTCTGTTCAGGTATACCATCTATAAGACTACTTAGGTATAAAGGGTCTTGTTGGGAAAGGAAACGGCCCTAATAAGTCTTTGAGAGCAGGATAACAGGATAATCGGAGGTAGTAGTAGATGGAGCAAAGGGCCGAACTCGATCCAGATAGTTGAATTTAAGGGCGACAATGTTTGAGATAAATTTCATTTTTGTAAAAAAAAATAAAAATATTTTTATGTAGGTACTAAACAAATTAACCTTAATTTGTCCAATAAGTCATTGTCCTAAGAGATATTCACTCGTATTAACATGACAGGTAAGGAACATTTATTCCATCAGACTGTATACTCGTTAAGTTGCATTTAAAAAATTTATGTGCAGAATTCTGCCACCAGCACAATATTTTTAAGTTTGCAAAAAACATTTATCTAATTCTGTCAACACCTGAGCAAGATTTTTATGATATGATTTCTTAAATTATGGGTTTTGACAAAGACAAAGAAAATAAAAATTATTTCCGATATATTCAAATTTTTAATTAATGGAGTTTGTGGAAATACCTCACAGCATTTTATTCAACACTATTTTCCCATCTGTATTATAATAATAATCCGAGAATGAAACTTAGTTAACTGTCTACCCAAAAAACACAATATCTACTGCACTAATATTCTCTAGGACTGCTTTAACATGCTTATATAAATCGTTGTAAATAAACATTTAAAACAAATAAGTAAAAATGTTTTCTAATTAAGTAGATGTCTGTTAATTTAATTCAAATAAACACCTTCAAACATCATTGTGTATTCAGGACATTTCCGACCGATTGCCTGGGGTGTTATTATACTCCTAAATTAAGCCCGGTGGTTGTTGGGATGATTTATAGAAGGGGCTGGTCCAAACAAAGAGTAGAAAGAACAAAAGAGGCATATGCAAGGGCGTGTTGGAATTTTTTTTTTTTTTAATAGCCACTCAAAAATAAAAATGCATTTTGACTGAAATATAAATGAACTGTCTTTGCTTGAAATTTTGCCATGCTGTTTATTATACGCATATTAATTACGTTGTATACTATTACAAAAGCGTGAATATAAAAAACAAGAAATAAAATAAGACCAGATGAGTTAATCATAAAATTATTATTCATCCATTGTAATGAATAAAGTTAGATTGGAAATCAGTCCCAGTAAAAAAAATCTGAAATAAAGATAAAATTTATTGAACTTTTTAAATTTAATATGTGATTTTTGAAATATATAATGTTTCGATTAATCAATCAAAAAGAAACTTCTATTCTTTATTATGAATTACTAAATTTCTGACAACAGATTCCTCCTTTATACCTTAGGTAAAAAATATAGTTCTAAGCATATAATAAGAAATAAATTTTTAATAACTTTGAAAATGTTTTTTTATTTTTAGTTGAGTAAGTCGAAGCTTGATTAATGGGGTTTAATAATAACCATTTTTAATGGTAAAATTGGGGCACACTTATTTTTTGTTTTAAAAAAAAAATGGTTCCCGTTGGGCAATAATTTTTAATTTTACAGTAACATATTTTAGACGTATATTAAAAAATATATAGAAAGAAACACCACATGTTGATAGTATTCCTACCCAAGGGACGAATGGGTTAAAAAGCATATTAATTTAAAACGATAGTGAAGGTTGAAAAAAAAAATTAATAAAAATAAATGTTTTAATCGTCATAAATTAGTCATGGTAATGGAAGATTCTGTAAAAAAATAATTTTTTTACTTTCACTTACCTATATATGAAATATATAGTAAGTGGAAGTATTGCGATCGTGAAAAATTTCGACTTCCGGTTTTCAACGGAAATACACGTTTTGGGGTCCCCTGAGTCGAAATGACCAAGTCCCGCGAAATGGTCTGTGTGTGTGTGTGTGTGTGTGTGTGTGTCTGTGTGTCTGTGTCTGTGTGTGTGTGAACAGACTAGCTCAAAAACTATAAACCGTGCGATCCTGAAATTGGGTATTTAGTGTAGGTATATGCCCGCGATGTGACAGCATAAATTTCATCAAAATTACTTAAAGGGAGGGGGTACTTTACTTAATAACTTTTTAGGTTTTTTTCGATTTTCTCAAAAACGGCTCTAACGATTTTGATTAAACTGAGTATTTAGTGTATTAATATACCCGAGATATGACTGTATAAATTTCATCAAAATTGATTAACCGGAGGGGGGACTTTACTTAATAATTTTGTAATATTTTTACGTGTTTTTTTTTTATTTACTCTATATCGGCTTTAACGATTTTGATCAAACTGGGTATTTGATGTATTTATATGCCCGAGATATGACTGTTAAAATTTCATCAAAATTGATTAACCGGAGGGGGGACTTTACTTAGTAAATTTTGTATCATTTTCACGTGTTTTTTTTATTTACTCAAAAACGGCTTTAACGATTTTAATCAAACTGGTATTTGATGTATGTATATGCCAAATATGTGATAGCCAACATTTCATCAAAATTGATCAACCGGAGGGGGGACTTTACTTAATAAATTTTGTATCATTTTCACGGGTTTTTTTATTTACTCAAAAAAGGCTTTAACGATTAACAAAAATAAGATATGAATGTAGAAAAATGTGTGACTTTGGGAAATGATATTTAGCAAAACACGTCAATTTCCAATCTAAGTAAGTTGGTAAGTGAAAGTTGTGTGTTGCGCGCACGCACCAGATTTTTTTACTTTCACTTACCTATATATGAAATATATAGTAAGTGGAAGTATTGCGATCGTGAAAAATTTCGACTTCCGGTTTTCAACGGAAATACACGTTTTGGGACCCCCTGAGTCGAAATAACCAAGTCCCGCGAAATGGTCTGTGTGTGTGTGTGTGTCTGTGTGTGTGTCTGTGTGTGTGTGTGTGTGTGTGTGTGAACAGACTAGCTCAAAAACTATAAACCGTGGGAACCTGAAATTGGGTATTTAGTGTAGGTATATGCCCGCGATGTGACAGCATAAATTTCATCAAAATTGCTTAAAGGGAGGGGGTACTTTACTTAATAACTTTTTAGGTTTTTTTCGATTTTCTCAAAAACGGCTCTAACGATTTTGATTAAACTGAGTATTTGGTGTATTAATATACCCGAGATATGACTGTATAAATTTCATCAAAATTGATTAACCGGAGGGGGGACTTTACTTAATAATTTTGTAATATTTTTACGTGTTTTTTTTTTATTTACTCTATATCGGCTTTAACGATTTTGATCAAACTGGGTATTTGATGTATTTATATGCCCGAGATATGACTGTTAAAATTTCATCAAAATTGATTAACCGGAGGGGGGACTTTACTTAATAAATTTTGTATCACTTTCACGTGTTTTTTTTATTCACTCAAAAACGGCTTTAACGATTTTGATCAAACTGGGTATATGATGTATGTATATGCCCGAGATACGACTGCAAAAATTTCATGAAAATTGATCAACCGGAGGGGGGACCTTACATAAAGAATTTTATCTAATGTTTACGTTTTTTTTTATTTTCTCAAAAACGGCTTTGATGATTTTGATCAAACTGGGTATTTGATGTATGTATATGCCCGCGATGCGACAGCCGAAATTTCATCAATATTGGTGAAAAGGAGGGGGTACTTCATTTAATAAACTTTTTCTTATGTTCACGTGTTTTTTTTATTTACTCAACAGCGGCTGTAATGATTTTTATCAGACTGGATATTTGGTGTATGTATATGCTCACAATGTGACAGACAACATTTCATCAAAATTGGTCAAATGCAGGGGGCTCTTTATTTCATACCTTTTTTTTCCAATTTTTACATTTTTTTGGAATATCTCAAAAACGGCTTTAATGATTTTGATTGAATTAATCATTTTTAATCAAAAAAATCTGGTGCGTGCTCGCAACACACAACTTTCACTTACCAACTTACTTAGATTAGAAATTATTGTTTTGTTAATTGCCACTTTCAAAGTTACACATTTTTCCACATTCATTTCTTATTTTTGTTTTCATTTGCTCAAAAAAAAAAACTAATTTCTTTTATTATTAAATAAAAGTTTTTACTTGTGATAATTCGGCAATGCAAGCATAATACTCCAAGTCGTCTGATTTTATAATTCTCTATGTACTTGTTGAATATTTCATTTAGTTCCGAAGAAACAAATAATTTTCATTAAATGAACAGAGCATCTTTAATTATAACGCATTGGTTTGTCATTAAAGGCGTACGGCGCATGCGTCAGCCTAAGGTGTTTTATGTGTTGACGGAATTTTTTTCTTTTTTTCTCCTGTATATGTTTACTTGATTTTCTTCATATGTCATATTTAGCCATTTCTTATTTTTGGGCGCGATGAGAGACAGTTAATTTCTCAATATAAACTAAAACAAAGGTACTTTATAGGAAAACAAAAAAGGCCCCTTCCCCATTTAAGCCCCCTCAGAAAATTTTAATACTGACAAAACTTACCTGATATTATTGAACACCTAATTTTCATTAAACATGCCGAATTTGATCAAAATCATTAAAGCCGTTTTTGAGATAATCGAAAAAAAGGTAAAAATTGGAAAAAAAGTTATGAAATAAAGTGCCCCCTCCGTTTAACCAATTTTGATGAAATGTTGGCCGTCACATCTTTGGCTTATACAAACGTCAAATACCCAGTTTGATCAAAATCTTTAAAGCCGTTATTGAGTAAATAAAAAAAAACACATAAAAATGATACAAAATTTATTAAGTAAAGTCCCCCTTCCGGTTGATCAATTTTGATGAAATTTTTACAGTCATATCTAGGGCATATTAATACGTCAAATACTTAGTTTAATCAAAATCGTTAGAGCCGTTTTTGAGAAAATCTAAAAAAACCTAAAAAGTTATTAAATAAAGTACCCCCTCCCCTTCATCAATTTTGATGAAATTTTTGCTGTCACATCGCGGGCATATACATACACTAAATACCAAATTTCAGATTCGCACGGTTAATAGTTTTTGAGCTAGTCTGTTCACACACACACACACACACAGACACACACACACACACACAGACCATTTTGCGGGACTTGGTTATTTCGACTCAGGGGACCCCAAAACGTGTATTTCCGTTGAAAACCGGAAGTCGAAATTTTTCACGATCGCAATACTTCCACTTACTATATATTTCATATATAGGTAAGTGAAAGTAATTAAGTCATCTTTTTTATATTATTTATAAAAATGGCAATTAAAAAAACATGTCGATTTTTAATGTAAGTAAGTTGGTAAGTGAAAGTTGTGTGTTGCGCGCATCGCACCAGATTTTTTTACTTTCACTTACCTATATATGAAATATATAGTAAGTGGAAGTATTGCGATCGTGAAAAATTTCGACTTCCTGTTTTCAACGGAAATACACGTTTTGGGGTCCGCTGAGTCGAAATGACCAAGTCTCGCGAAATGGTCTGTGTGTGTGTGTCTGTGTGTCTGTGTGTGTGTGTGTGTGTGTGTGTGTGTGTGTGTGTGTGTGTGAACAGACTAGCTCAAAAACTATAAACCGTGCGATCCTGAAATTGGGTATTTAGTGTAAGTATATGCCCGCGATGTGACAGCATAAATTTCATCAAAATTACTTAAAGGGAGGGGGTACTTTACTTAATAACTTTTTAGGTTTTTTTCGATTTTCTCAAAAACGGCTCAAACGATTTTGATTAAACTGAGTATTTGATCTATTTATATGCCCGAGATATAACTGTAAAAATTTCATCAAAATTGATTAACCGGAGGGGGGACTTTACTTAATAAATTTTGTAACATTTTCACGTGTTTTTTTTATTTACTCAATAAAGGCTTTAACGATTTTGATCAAACTGGGTATTTGATGTATGCATAAGCCAAATATGTGATAGCCAACATTTCACCAAAATTGACCAACCAGAGGGGGGACTTTACCTAATAAATTTTGTATCATTTTCACGTGTTTTTTTTATTTACTCAAAAACGGCTTTAAAGATTTTGATCAAACTGGGTATTTGATGTATGTATATGCCAAAGATGTGATAGCCAACATTTCATCAAAATTGATTAACCGGAGGGGAGACTTAACTTAATAAATTTTGTAACATTTTCAAGTGTTTTTTTTATTTACTCAAAGAAGGCTTTCACGATTTTGATCAAACTGGGTATTTGATGTATGCATAAGCCAAAGATGTGATAGCCAACATTTCACCAAAATTGACCAACCGGAGGGGGGACTTTACTTAATAAATTTTGTATAATTTTCACGTGTTTTATTTTTATTTTTTTTTATTCAAAAACGGCTTTAACTATTTTGATCAAACTGGGTATTTGATGTATTTATATGCCAAAGATGTGATAGCCAACATTTCATCAAAATTGGTCTAACGAAGGGGACCACAACAACGCATTAATTTCTAATCTAAGTAGGTTCGTAAGTGAAAGTTGTGTGTTGCGCGCACGCACCAGATTTTTTTTTTTTTTCAAATTATCTGTATTTTCATAAAATTTGAGCGGCTTCTATTGTTTCTTAACGAGGCCATAATCGGCTAGGTTGAATAATGCAATCCAGGCAAAAATGGAAATGCTCATTACATAATGTGTTGAGAATGGCGACCGATATTCAAATTAAGGGATAAATATGGTTTGTAGGCTGCCTGAAAACTTTCATTGTCTGAACGGAAATGAATTTTTAAAATATACATAGTTGAATTTTTGAGATCTATTTATTCATTTCGAATCATTAATTGATTTAACTGAACGAAAAATATATGATTTTAGGATATTTTTATTTTATGATGAGCCGACAGGGTCAAATTCCTTACTAGAAAAAAGCTAGAGATGGAAGAGAAGAAAGATAAGGTAAAAAGATAGTAAAGCAAATAAACGGAATCTCAAACCCAAAATCCTACATCTATATATTAATTCAACAACATGCACTATTACAATATTATATTTGGGGATAAATTGTAATCAGAATTTTTTTTTTTTAAAGTTATTATATTTTGTTGTTTCACAATAATGTATGTTAAATTAGACATATTCCACACTAAATATCTACAATAAAATTTAAATTTACATAGAGTATTGTTATTGTCTGATTCCGTTATAATTAGAGACCTCAGGCGTAATAATTTGACTAAATTTATTTTTTATTTTAAATTGTTCGGTACCCCAACTGTGGCATATGGGGGATTACTCTAGAGGTGTAACCAACTTATTCTAACATATTATACTAAATTATTACTTAGGGATGATCCGAGGAAAGGGGGGTCAAAACATTGTTGACAAAATAAATCAATAATATTACTCTTGAAAATATCTAAAAATATAAAAAACGCAAGAAAACATAAGAAAAGGTTTATTATTTATTTATAAATAATAAACCTTATATGTTATATCTTATATACATATCTTTTTCATAGTATATATGTAGTCTCCTGGGGAGGATTTTAGGGTTGGATTTGCCCCTCCCATGTTTCGAAAAATATATAAAAAGGAAAAAATAAATTAACGAAAAACAATTTCTAGTATAGCAGTATTTATATGTATGAATTTAGTCACGTTCGTAATAATTTTGTAAAATAATAACTGTGCTGTTTTAACGCTTTCTATATATCATTTTTTTTTTTCGCAAACAAGCACACCTCCTCCTCGAAACGTTTTCTAGGACCTTACCTGGTATATATAGCAAAAGAAAGACGAAAATAAATAAATAAACACCATGCAGTTTTAATTTATTATTAGTAACCTCTGACCTCATTTCTGAAATAATTCAAGCACAGGAAATACATCAAGATGTTTTTAAGGATTAGAAAAAAAACAACAGCGTGGCGGTCTATCTTGTTGTTAATGGAACAGTATTTATATTACTTAAAAATATTAACTTATTCATGATTTTAATTAGTATTTATAAAAATTAAAATTTCTATTATATTAGTATATAGTATTCTAGCTCGTCAAAAATAATGTAAATATAAGTCCAAATGACCCAAGATCTCTGTGATGGGACCCTTCCGATAGTGTACAGTCTGTGACTGTTAAGAGCGCTACAGTTGGGAGGGCGGACTGTACACCACACACCAGGCTCTATAGTTATATTTAGTTGAGTGGAGGGAACCCATCGCTTCCCAAGCTTAGTGTCAGATAGGCTACAAACCAGGCAGATTTGTTCAGACCAAGGTTCTCTTTGTTTTTGTTTTTGTTGGAGAAAGTTTTGGTTATTGCGTTGAATTCCTCGCGGAACGAGCCAACAACGGATTTGACTTCTCTTTACTTTTCTGGTTTTGTATGTATTATAATTTTATTACAGTTTGTGATTCGAGTTGATAGAATTGGGCAACAGTTTAGTTTTGCTTATAATGGATTTTTATTTTATACTAGCATTCGTCATGTAGTCAAAAATTATTATTAAAAAATAGTTCCATGAATCATATGATCGAGTATACTAAGATGTAAACAATAATATTCAATAGCTTGAAATAGATTAATTTATTGTTTTATGAATTATCAGAACTCTTAGTATTTGCAGTAAAATAAATTATATTCTCCCGGATGATGAAGTGATGAAATCATTTCCTTTACTGAATTTGAGTGGATATAGCTATAAATAATTATTACTTTTCCTTAAATGATGCAACCGTTTTTTAGTATTTTAAAGATTATATTTTAGATAAATGTCTGTTGACGTTTAGTTGAGGGCGGTAATCCACTGCTGCCGCGATATCTATTAAGCTCATTAAGCAATTTAGTCACTTTAAGCTTCCCCTTCTGTTTGGCGGGAAGTAGGCTTGTTGCCCAAGGATATCACAAACGTTATCAGTCGACTTACTTAGTTGTCATGGTAACCGATCTATTCTAACTTCGGCAGATCTCTCGTCTGACAATATTACTACTTTCGTGAGATGTCTTCATTGCTACCCTTCGCGTTTTCCTGACATAAGTGAAGATATGATCATCGTTATGCTCTGCCTCATGATGAAGATACTTGAATATTCCTCGGGGAAAATCATCCAGGCGGGAAAGAAAAAGTTTAGGAAACGGAAAAAAGGTAAATTTATTTTCATAAATGTTTGCCTTTTCTTTTTTTACTAATCCAAACAGTGTTATCACAATTCGTGACTGATTATGTTACTAGATTAAGTCATTTAACCCATTTATTTTATATTTAATTATTTTTCTGTCAGTATCAATAAAGAAACCATTATTAAGATTGAATTTTGAAAAAATATTGAACAATTATGAACTTCTAATAAAGTTTCCTGAATAATTTATTCGAGTCTGTCTTAAACAGTTTTAACATCTATTTCTATGGTTCTTTAATTACAAAAGCATTTTCGTTTGTATAAAATTTTATTTTTATCTGATAATTCTGAGAGTATATATGATATTGAACCTACTACTTGACCGTTTTGGCCTTTATTATTAAAAATCTATGTGACTTGACAATAACAAGTTCCTGTGAAATAACTGAACAAATGATTTTGAAGGTTTTATTTTACCCATTGAAAGGAACTGATTTAAACAAGTAATATTCAAATATATAGTGACCATTGTTTCAAATAAACTTTTCTCTCTGCCTCTATTGATTTTTGAATGTGTTTTACTTGTAGAAATATTGTACGGGGTCCTGGTACTCGAATATTTAAATTTTAATATCAAAATTATATTTGTTGTTTATCATTTTCTTTTTAAATTGAATCCTGCTGTGAATGTAATCTTATAAGATAATGAATGTACGGTTCTCTGACATAATACCATAAATTCAAGTTACCTAATGGAAAACAAAATTTTGGTATAGCTTCCCATATGTTACTTTTGGGCCTGGCATTTTGCAGGTGGTTGTGTAACTATGTTATAAGCTGTTCCCATCTTAATAAATTTTGGGCATACTCATGATGTTGCTAATCATTGTAAGAATTAAATGAATTTATTGATTTTTATAATAATCATTTATTGATAATAGCATCAATAATTGGGGTGCATGAAAATTTTATGGTGTAAACATATTTGTTTAGTGTTGATTCTTCTGTGACCGTATTCCCTATTTTTAATTTTAGTGGATATCTTTATTTAGTTTTAGTTTTCCTCCTGGTTCTAACTTTGTTTCTTTGTGAGTTGTCACAATGATCCATTAAGCTCATGGAAAATTTTTGTTAATACATCTTATTTATTTATTTATTCCAACTGCTAGTTAAGCCTGACACAGCATACATTAAACTTTTGTAAAAGCTCCCTTCATTAGGTTTTGTCATTTTTATTGTTACTTAGTAGTATTCACAGTGTATCGAAATCTCGAGAATGTCTAAAAGAAGTTAAGGCGAAATCTCATTCTACCACTTCTATATAGAGGTAATTGTGATTCAATTCGCAATTTTTGTTTTACTGATATTTCTTCATTCAATAGGAATTAATGGCTTGAGCTGGTGGAAGGAGGGAATATTCCATTCGATATTTTATCATAAGATGATTAAATCATTCTGAATTTTAAATTTTATAATTTTTCATGATGATGGTCTCTTAATACTGATGTTTTGGTTGCATTCTTAATGACATTAATTTGAACTTGTCATTGGAGTTCTATTCTACTTCTTGAACTACAGAATTTGTTTGTAGTTATAAATTTGAGTGCAACTGTGCTCCCTCAGGAGATAATCCCTCCTATATTAGTTGCCATTCGATCAATATAATTTTTATTTTATATATTTAGTTCTTAGCTGAATGTCTGTGAGCAGGTTATGTATAAGATAATTATGTTGTTATTGCACATAAGTGATTTTGTCAGTTTTTGGTTATTGTTTTGGTGAAGATACTCAGAAGCGAAGGTAAGGTTAAAAGTGCCCCGCGCCAAACTTTGGATCTTGGTTGGATGTATTTTATTATATTGTATGTAGTGATCAAACTTTCAGGAGTGAGATCATCTAGAATTGGGGAGCGCCCCCCTTGGCTCGGCACCCTTGACGGTTGCCATCCATCCCTACCACCCATTTTTGCAATCCCATTGAAGAAACTAATCCCACAAGTTACTGGGTCTTATATTTCTATTTACCAAACACTTATCAATATTGAGGAGTAGGGGTACTATATTAACCATTGTTGGATTTTTAAATATTCGTTTCTTGGGGTTACCTAGAAATAAATATTTGCTTCTTATCCTGATGGGAATCGAACCCATACTGTTTCAAACCTTGTATTCTTTAGGAACTTGTAAATCAATATGCTCCGCCAGCACCCCTCTTGCTTGTTTGATGGTTATATGTTTAGTTTTTATCAATAAATACTGAAAATGACAGTCATCGACAACATGTTTGGTTTG
Source organism: Aelia acuminata (assembly GCA_911387785.2). Taxonomy (NCBI): domain Eukaryota; kingdom Metazoa; phylum Arthropoda; class Insecta; order Hemiptera; family Pentatomidae; genus Aelia; species Aelia acuminata. The sequence continues at coordinate 100,713,108 of OU426982.1, read as the reverse complement.
TTTCATTTTATTAATAATTGTTTAATGTCAAAAATATTTTATCCTAGATAGCTTTGCAAAATAACTATTTCTGGATGGTAGCATCTTGTAGAACTTGAATCATTTATGTATTTTATCATATCCTGAGTGAGAATATAAATATTTACTCTTATGTTTCCTGAAGAATGAAATTTTAATCTGTGGGTTATTCTGGTGTAATTTCTGTTAACTTGTCCTGTTTATCTACTTTAATATTTGGCAGTTTCATGGATGATAAAGTATATTTATTATTAGGATTAATAATAACTGCCTGACAAGCTTTTGTGCTTTATAGGATTTAACATTGATGCAAATGCTTATTGAGCAATTTTATTATTCTAATCTTAATCCTAAAAATAATTTGAAGATTGTTTATTTTGAAATGGAAATGGAAATTTTTCTTTATTGTAAGACATTCAGTCCCCTAAGAACAATATAAATTACAATTAATTTAAGAGGCATTTGTCTGGCTGCAGAAAAACAGAATTATGGTAATACTTGAGAATTTTTTTTTAATGATTAATATCCGTAAGTTCTAAGTCATATTTTATTGTTTGAAATCTAAATTTAGATAATGCTTTTCAGATAGATTAATTCAATGCTTTGGAGTTATTTAAAGTACTGTTTCCAATTTGGAACTTTTTCATTGGGTTTTATCTATACCCTCACTGTTTGCAATATTAATATTCGAGCTTCACCTAAACCTAGAAAAAAGTTGTGCAATATATGCTATATTACTAATAACATATTTGTAATATACTATATTATTAATAAATATTTAATAGTTCTTGTTCCTAACTTTATACTATAAAAAAAAAACATAGGAGGCAGCCTGTTGAATATTCATCTTATTGATTTATATTGCTAATAGTGTTATAAACCAAACACTATCAAACTAACCAAACTAATATACAGGTTAGTGGACTGTAGATATGTTTTTGTTACTAATATCTGTTGTCATCTTATGATTTAAAATAAGAAAATGCTACTTGACAGTTTTACCATCAGTTGAGATGATGTTGCTTATCATTGATTTTCTATTCCTTCAATCTATTAAAACATATTTTCCTTCCATAATTTTTGCTACGGAAACAGTGTTTCCTTATGATGGACAGAACCAAAAAAAACACTTCATGGCTTCTAATTGTGAAGGTCTTTCTTTTTTCCATTATTATAATTTTGAAATGTAGTTGTTAAGGGGAAATTAATTATCAGTTGCACTGCAATGCTATCACAATTTTAAATATAGTAATTCTGCATATCAAAATACAAATAAGTGAATAATTAAAGTGATAATAATATAATATAATACGAGTGAATACTAATAATACTAATATTAATAGTGATACATTAACTATTAAAATAATAAGGTTATTCATTAAACTATTTCTCACTCAAGCTGGAATCGATGAGGGATCCCAAAAACCTATATGCTCATTTTTGGGCATATAATAGCATATGCAAATAAATATTTTTTTTTGTTTAGAGGCCTATAATTCATTTGGAAATCAAAACCTTATAACGGTTCTTATTATTTTTATTTTTCTTCTTTTTCCTGTGTTAGTTCTTTCAGGGATCTTAGCCTCATCAAGCATTCCTAAACATTTCTCCATCTTGATTTTTTCTCTTCTCACCTTCTCAGGTCATTGCATCTATCGCAGCCTGTTGCGCCACTCTTAGGCTTTCTTTTTTTTTAGCATGAAATCTTTTTTAGGATAATTAATAACGCTACATTAAAATAAAATAATTGTATCATATCACATCACATTGGCTGATTTGTATATCAAAACAGCCAGGCTGTCTGTTGTTTCATGTCTTGTTTTAGAGTTTAAAAGTGTTTTGTAAATACTTGATTCATTAAAATAGATGCAATTTATTTGATGGAGAAGCCTAATTAACTGATAAAAGCTATTGTTCATCAAGATGTCATTAAATTGTCTTTTAGATAAAATCACTAATATTCCAGTAGGTTTGAAGTTTTCTGATTATTCCAAAATAGGGAAAGGGTTTCCGTTTAAACATACAATACTCTTAAAAAACTAGTGTGTTCAATAAACCACTTTCATTTCCACTTTGGACGTCACCTCCAGGTCAAAGTTTGATTGCTGCATATTCACTGATATTATGCCGATGTATAATTATTGATTCGAATATTTAGAGGGGAAAAAAAAAAATGAAGTGAGCGTGCTTCTATGTGTGAAACAGTGAAGATTTTTTATTTAAAAACATATGTAAGAATTCATAGGTACCCTTTTTTACACAGGCGCCGAAAACTCCACCTAATCTGTCAACCAGTTTATGAGGTAAATCATGGCAGGGGCAGTCCCAAGAGATATGATCCCAACCCACCCTCGAAAATTCGGCAAAAAGATTAGTGGAAGAAATTTGTGCATCTAATTCTCACAATTAAGACATGTTTTAGAAAAAGGTATAAGCGTCAGAAAATTGAAAATTGCCATTTATAATACTAGAAAACGGTGAATAGGTCATCTTCAACGACCTTTAGTTTTATAATTCTTTAAATAAGGAGATATTTTATCTGTTTTAATGAGCTTAATAAAAAATTTTAATGCAGTTTAACATTATGGGTTTTATATTTTTTTGTTGCTACTGAAACAAAATGTTTTTGGTTCTTACATTCTTTTCCATCGGCATGCCTCAATTTGTCTAGTATGGAATTATTTATGTATAAGAATTAAATGAAGTTCTTATTCATTTTCTAAATAGATAAGTGTGCTATTTTCTCACTTTAAGTATTTTTTATTTTATATCTACCAATCCCCCCCCCCAAAAAAAAAAAATGTGGGACCGCCTCTGAATCATGGCACCGACAGTTTTTGGAATGAGGGGGGGGGGGGGCGCAAGTTTAATGCAAAGTTAGTTTAGATGCTGAACTAAACGTAAAAAAAAAAAAAAAAAAAAAAAAAAAAAAAGCTGCCGCTAAGCTCCTCACCGCAACTATGCGGATTGGGACTACTTTCTGCCACGGCCCGCATGATTCATTAAAATAATTAATATTACGATATTTAATGTTTTTTTTTATATTATAACAAATGGGGGGGGATCCTTTACTGAGACTGGATTTTGGGAGCATCGATATTTTTAGATAGGTACTTAACATTGAACCGATCACAAGCAGTTTTAACATATTTCTCGTTTCCCTCTCTTGTTTTGTGTTACATTAATGATTTTCCTGTTAGTAGGAATCGGTTTTGTAAAGTACATTTGGCTAGTAGAGCTATGGGTTGGCCAGCCTGGGTCTCTAAATATACTCAATTGATGCTGGCCCCTGCCCAATGGACTCTACTACCCCGTTCCTTCTCCTCTTATTCACTTCAACTCGAAAGAGAAGGCACGGTAATATTTTATTATGTTTTTACGTATAATTTTTGAGGGTTTGTTTTAAAAATATTTTTCAAGTTAAGTACCAATCAGTTTCAGTATAGCATTTTTTTCTCTTTCTTGATCTTACCCATATAAAACTGAATATGTCCTACATGACCTTTACCCCGATTGGGTCTTTTTTACATTAAGGCTGCCAGTTACTTTTATCACGAAACGATTACTTTAAACCGTAACTTTTTATCACCAAATGATTACTTTAAACCGTAACTTTTATCACCAAATGATTACTTTAAAAGTAATCGCTTTAATTAACATATGGTTAGGCAAACAAGAAAAAGAGTTGAATAAATTTGGGCAATTCTTACAAATTGTCTAGTATAGTAATTTATTAAAGGTCTTATTATTTTTGTTAGTCAATAACTTCACTATTTTTTCCCAACATATGTTTGGTTTTTTATCGACCAATATCCTTCGACTTTTTACTTTCACTTACCTATATATGAAATATATAGTAAGTGGAAGTATTGCGATCGTGAAAAATTTCGACTTCCGGTTTTCAACGGAAATACACGTTTTGGGGTCCCCTGAGTCCAATTAACCAAGTCCCGCGAAATGGTCTGTGTGTGTGTGTGTGTGTCTGTGTGTCTGTGTGTGTGTGTGTGTGTGAACAGACTAGCTCAAAAACTATAAACCGTGTGAACCTGAGATTGGGTATTTAGTGTATGCATATGCCCGCGATGTGACAGCAAAAATTTCATCAAAATTGCTCAAAGGGAGGGGGTACTTTGTTTAATAACTTTTTAAGTTTTTTTCGATTTTCTCAAAAACGGCTCTAACGATTTTGATTAAACTGAGTATTTGATCTATTTATATGCCCGATATATGACTGTAAAAATTTCATCAAAATTGATCAACCGGAGGGGGGACTTTACTTAATAAATTTTGTATCATTTTCAAGTGTTTTTTTTTATTTACTCAATAACGGCTTTCACGATTTTGATCAAACTGGGTATTTGATGTATGTATATGCCAAAGATGTGAAAGCCAACATTTCATCAAAATTGATCAACCGAAGGAGGGACTTTACTTAATAAGTTTTGTATTATTTTCACGTGTTTTTTTTTTATTTACTCAAAAACGGTTTTAACGATTTTGATCAAACTTGGTATTTAATGTATTTATATGCCCGAGATACGACTGTAAAAATTTCATTAAAATTGATCTACGGGAGGGGGGACTTTACTTAATAAATTTTGTATCATTTTCACGGGTTTTTTTTATTTACTCAAAAACGGCTTTAACGTGTGTGTGTGTGTGTGTGTGTGTGTGTGTGTGTGTGTGTGTGTGTGTGTGTGAACAGACTAGCTCAAAAACTATAAACCGTGCGATCCTGAAATTGGGTATTTAGTGTAGGAATATGCCCGGGATGTGACAGCATAAATTTCATCAAAATTACTTAAAGGGAGGGGGTACTTTACTCAATAACTTTTTAGGTTTTTTCGATTTTCTCAAAAACGGCTCTAACGATTTTGATTAAACTGAGTATTTCATCTACTTATATGGCCGAGATATGACTGTAAAAATTTCATCAAAATTGATTAACCGGAGGGGGGACTTTACTTAATAAATTTTGTAACATTTTCACGTGTTTTTTTTATTTACTCTAAATCGGCTTTAACGATTTTGATCAAACTGGGTATTTGATGTATTTATATGCCCGAGATATGACTGTTAAAATTTCATCAAAATTGATTAACCGGAGGGGGGACTTTACTTAATAAATTTTGTAACATTTTCACGTGTTTTTTTGATTTTCTCAAAAACGGCTCTAACGATTTTGATTAAACTTAGTATTTGATCTATTTATATGCCCGAGATATGTCTGTAAAAATTTCATCAAAATTGATCAACCGGAGGGGGACTTTATTTCATAACTTTTTTTACAATTTTTACTTTCACTTATTATTTACTCAAAAACGGCTTTCATGATTGTGACCAAACTGGGTATTTGATGTATGTATATGCCTAATATGTGATAGCCAACATTTCATCAAAATTGATCAACCGAAGGGGGGACTTTACTTAATAAATTTTGTATCATTTTCACGGGGTTTTTTATTTACTCAAAACGGCTTTAACGATTAATAAAAATAAGATATGAATGTAGAAAAATGTGTGATTTTGGGAAATGATATTTAACAAAACACGTCAATTTCTTATCTAAGTAAGTTGGTAAGTGAAAGTTGTGCGTTGCGCGCACGCACCAGATTTTTTTTTTCTGAGGCACCCACTAGAAGCTACCTTATTTATTTTGTTTTATTTAGTACTCGAGGGATGTGAATGAATACCATGTTCACTTCATTATCCTACGAATTACTTTATTATGTTTCCTTAGTCATTTAATAGTCGGCATTTTCGAGGCTACCATGCTCTGAGGTAGATTTGTAATGTCTCCACAACCTCCTTTATCCAAGCTTTGTATTTTGTAGTTTCGAAAAGATTTAATACTCATTGTTCGGGTTTATGGCCGAGTCTTCGTTTAGACTTCGATTGTATTCAATCGAAGCAAAAATTATTATACAGACTGCTTTGAACTTCTAGCGCTGCTGAATAATTTATCATTTTTAATTATGCTCAGAAAAGAGTGCTTTAGCCCTTGAGTGTGGCAGATTGTATTATTTATTGAAAAAAAAAAATTAAATTGATTATTGAAATGTCATACAATCTAATTTAATTATTTTAATTGATACAGGCAATCCACTAGTAGGAAGATGTTTGCCGTTGGATAATGTTTATTCTCCATTTATTAATCAATAACATTTCAATATACTTTGAAATGACTGAAAAAAGCCAACTGAATGAAATCAATGAAAATAATAAAATAGAATATAATACAATTATTGTTAGATTATGACCTTTTAAACTAGTTTAACATATATCCATGGAAATGGAAATGGAACTATTTCAATTTACTTAATGATTATTACTATTAATTTTATCTTTTAAAATCTTTTCGTTCGTTCTTTTCGTTTTTATTAACTTTTATTTTTATTAACACTAGGCATTGTAATTCAATAAGAAAAACAAAACAGAATAAATTAACAGTGTATTACTGAAGAACCGTTGTACTGAAAAATCAAATAGTTTTCAGGAGTTTAATATGTCTTTTAAGTGGCCAACACACGTGATGACTGAGAAGGATGGGAGTTCCATGTATCCTCCATAGGCGCGCCACTGTCGATGCAAATTTCTATAAATTTTATGGAATATCGAACACGATTCAATTAATAGTTTACAGGTTAAAAAACACAGCTGTTTTTGATGTGCTTTTCAGTTTTTCATACAGGTATGACGAATTCTGAGAAATAATGAACTGGTATATTAATAATCCTTTAAGATGATCAGAACGTAATCCTCTCGCAGCCGATATTTTTCCTAGAAGCTTTAGTACCACGGTGAAGCGTAGGGAACGTTGAGATCATACTTCTACAGGATCATTTCTGTAGTATCTAGATCTCCACCTCGGAGATAATCTTCGGGTAACTCAAAACCACGATGACGATCGAAAGCGTCCTCTCCTGAGCGCGAGGCGGACTCGTCGGTTCTCTAGAAGAATTGACGGGTCATCGATGACCGTTCGACTTATCCGCTGGGACAAGTTGAGGGTGAGGTACGCAGTCCGAGTGGTCCTCAAAAAGTAATACACATTTCACCTCTTGCAGTTCGGACTAGATGTTCATATTAGCCTGCTAAACCTAAATTACTTGACGACCAATGTTATAAGTATAATCAAGTTCACTATACGTGATTCCGTTCATTCGTGTCACCTTTTTTAAATAAGATGTTCGCGAAATTATTAAACTTAACAGGGATTGAGGGAAGGATAGATTCTATCCGCATCATTAATTCGTAATCCACTTATCGATGCATGTTGTTCTGTTGCAAAAGGAAAAGGTAGATATATGGGTGAATATATGGATTTTTTAATATTATTTCCCAAAAGGAACCATTATTTGTGTAAATTAATATTAACTATTTCTATAGTGTGCATTATTATTGCAATTTTGATGGTAACCAGACATTTTTTACATTAGTTAGACTTACAAATTAAAAAAATCACATTACTTATATGTGGCGTATTTGAATGGGACTGGAGAGAGATTTCGACGACGGCCGGGAATCGAACCCGAAATGTTGGAGCGCTCTTACCTGGTAAGAGCTGCAACTCTGATAAGACCGCTGCAACGTAGATGCAGAGGACCTGGGCTCGATTCCCGGCCGTGGTCGAACCTACCTATTATCTTCTAATTAATTAGTTTAAAAAACATGTCAACAATTTCGCGAACGTGTACTTAAAGAAAGTCACACGAATGAACGAACTTACAGCATTATGTTATGTAATCATTAGTTGTCTGTTAGATAATTAACTTAAATCTTTAAACTATTTAATTATAAGATGAAAGATTCGCTGATATTATATCGCGTATAATAATAATAATAATAAAGGCATAACGAACCCGAAGGTTCGATGCCGACACCACCAATCGCTCCCTGCACACCTCCATCCATCGACCGTCTTCCAGACCTAACTTCGATAGATCCGCCCTAACGCTATCCTCCCACCTCCGTCTCGGCCTGCACCTCGGACGTTTCCCATTCGGCACCGCGCTTATTAATCTTTTCGGAATACGTTCACAGCCAAGTTTTGCAATTTTACACGCCCATTTTATTTGTCTTGCTGCAATCACGTCAATTATATTTACTGGGTAAAGTTCACTCAGTTCGGCGTTGTGTAAGCGTCTAAATTCTCCGGTTATTTCATCCCTCTTCGGTCCAAATATTTTACGCAGTACTTTATTTTCAAAAACTCTAAGCCGTTGCTCATCCCTCAATGTCAGCGGCCAAGTTTCGCATCCGTAAACGACCGTTGGAAGAATAATAGTTTTGTAAATCCTAATTTTTACTTTCACTTACCTATATATGAAATATATAGTAAGTGGAAGTATTGCGATCGTGAAAATTTTCGACTTCCGGTTTTCAACGGAAATACACGTTTTGGGGTCCCCTGAGTCAAAATAACCAAGTCCCGCTAAATGGTCTGTGTGTGTGTGTGTGTGTGTGTGTGTGTGTGTGTGTGTGTGTGTGTGTGTGTGTGTGAACAGAATAGCTCAAAAACTATAAACCGTGCGAACCTGAAATTGGGTATTTAGAGTATGTATAAGTCCGCGATGTGACAGCAAAAATTTCATCAAATTTGCTCAAAGGGAGGGGGTACTTTATTTAATAACTTTTTAAGTTTTTTTCGATTTTCTCAAAAACGGCTCTAACGATTTTGATTAAACTGAGTATTTGATCTATTTATATGCCTGAAATATGACTGTAAAAATTTCATCAAAATTGATCAACCGGAGGGGGGACTTTACTTAATAAATTTTGTATCATTTTCAGATGTTTTTTTTATTTACTCAAAAAAGGTTTTAACGATTTTGATCAAACTTGGTATTTAATGTATTTATATGCCAAAGATGTGATAACCAACATTTCATCACAATTGATCAACCGGAGGGGGGACTTTACTTATTAAATTTTGAATCATTTTCACGTGTTTTTTTTATTTACTCAAAAACGGTTTTAACGATTTTGATCAAACTTGGTATTTGATGTATTTATATGCCCGAGATATGACTGTAAAAATTTCATCAAAATTTATCAACGGGAGGGGTGACTTCACTTAATAAATTTTGTATCATTTTCACGGGGTTTTTTTATTTACTCAAAAACGGCTTTAACGATTAACAAAAATAAGATATGAATGTAGAAAATGTGTGACTTTGGGAAATGATATTTAGCAAAACACGTCAATTTCTAATCTAAGTAAGTTGGTTAGTGAAAGTTGTGTGTTGCGCGCACGCACCAGATTTTTAAGTTTTGGGACAGAAGGCGGGAGCTAAGCAATTTCGCGACTGAAAAGTAGCAAGCATTACCGGCTTTTAATCTAGCCTTAATTTCCTCATCGATTTCGTTTTTTCTAGTTACCATCGCCCCTAAATATCTAAATTTCTCTACCTGTTCAAACGTATACCCCCCTACATTGATATCATCGAAATCCTCACCACTTCTACGACTAACCATATATTTTGTCTTATCCGTATTCATTTCCAGTCCAAGTTCTTGTCCGGCTTTCATCAACGTTTTTGTGTTTATTTCTATGGTTTCCACGTCCTCCCCAAGCAATACCAAATCATCGGCATATCCGAGCACGGGTATATTCCCTCCCAAATTCAAACCCCTTCCGGTACGTGTCACCTCCCTAATGGCATATTCCAGTGCTAAATTAAATTAAACAGGTGAGAGAGAATCTCCTTGTTTCAAACCAGAGCGGACCTCGAACTTCTCAGAAAAATAATTACCGATTCTAACTTTATTGAACGTTTCAGTCATACAAATTTTTACTAAGTTTACTAATTTTTTTGGTATTCCCTGCTCGACCAGAATGTTATACAACTTTTGGCGGTTAATAGAGTCATATGCCTTTTTGAAATCGATAAAAAGCTGATGTACGATTCCGTTATATTCTAATTTTTTCTCTAATGTTTGGCGAAGAGAGAATATTTGGTCTACGGTTGATCGGTTTTGCCTGAAACCACATTGATATTCTCCGATAATTTCCTCGGCGTATTCAGTGATTCGACTAGTTAGGATTAACGTAAATATTTTATAGCAAACCGGAAGGAGTGAGATTCCGCGATAGTTATTGCAGTCCGTTTTTGATCCCTTTTTGTGAATCGGAATGAGAACAGACTCTTTCCACTCTTCGGGTATCTTTTCTTGTTCCCAGATCTTTTTAACCAAAAGAAATATTTTTGATATCCCAGCTTCCCCGCATGCCTTGATTAGTTCGCTAGGGACATTATCTGTTCCCGCTGCTTTATGAGATTTTAATTTTCCAATGGCTATTTCAACCTCCTCTTTACTCGGTTCTACTACTAACGGTTCAGCACTCTGGTATAACGAAGAGGAAGATAGATTATTATTTTCCGTATTTAAAATACTATCGAAATAATCCTTGAACCGTCTTAAGATGTCCACCGGATCGGCCAAGATATTATTTTCATCCCTAATTCCAGTTGTAACCGGGCCCGACCGTTTACGAATTCTGTTTTTGCCTTCGTACATGGCTTTAACGTTATTCTCGATTTTGTTACTTTCGATCGCTATTATTTTATTTTTGAGATATTCTCGCTTTTTGAATTTTAGCAGTTTAGTTGTTTCTTTTCTTGATGCTCGAAAGTTAGCAAGATTGATTTCGTTAGGAATATTTAACGCTTCTAATTTAGCAGCTTTTCTTTTGTCGCACATGTTAATACATTCATCATCGAACCAAGGTTTATTCTTATTTTCCCTTTTTCCAAGACAAGAGTTACCGACCTCTTTAACACTATCCCTGATACCTTCCCAAAACTTATCAATGTCTTCGTTATCCTCGTCAGACGATTCCAACGGCTCAAACCTATTTTTGACTTCCAGTTCGAATTGTTTTCTAACCGTCGGAATTTTTAACTTCTCCAAATTATAATTATCATAATTAAAACCAGCCTCATTTTTCCTATGTATTATAAGTCTCTGGCGAATTTTCGCGATTACTAGTTCATGATCCGACCCGCATTCGGCCCCACAATATGATCGAATATTAATTACGCTATTTTGCCACCTACGTTGAACCAAGACGTGATCAATTTGATTACGGGTTTGCGAATCCGGAGACCTCAAAGTATATTTATGTATATCTTTATGTTTAAAAGTAGTACTTTTATTATCGCGTATAATAAATCATGTATTGTTTGATTATACTTAAAACATTGGTCGTCGAGTATTTTAAATTTAGCAATCTAATATGGACATAGATGTTCATAGTCCTAACTGCAAGAGGCGAAATGTGTGTTTTTTTTTGGGACCACTCGGACTGCGTACCTCACCCTCAGCTTATCCTGGCGGATAAGCCGAACGGTCATCGATGACCCGTCAGTTCTTCAAGAGAACCGACGAGTCCGCCTCGCGCTCAGGAGAGGACGCTATCGATCGTCATCGTGGTTTTGAGTTACCCGAAGATTACCTCCGAGGTGGAGATCAAGATACTACAGAAATGATCCTGTAGAAGTATGATCTCAACATCCACCACGCTTCACCGGGGTACTAAAGCTTCTGGGAAAAATATATGCTGCGAGAGGATTACGTTTTGATCATTCTTAAAGGATTATTAATTTACCAGTTCATTATTTCTCAGAATGCGTCATACCTGTATGAAAAACTGAAAAACACACCAAAAACAGCTGTTTTTTAACCTGGAAACTATTAATTGAATCGTGTACGATATTCGATAAAATATACAAAAATTTGCATCGACAGTGGCGCGCCTATTCAGGATACATGGAACTCCCATCCTCAGTCATCACGTGGCCAACACTTAAAAGACATTTTAAACTCCTGAAAACTATTTGATTTTTCAATTCATTATTTAATTACAATGTCTTGTATTAATATATTTAATAAAACGAAAAGATTTTAAAAAATGAAATAAATAGTAATAATCATTAAAACGATTGGAGTTCCATGTATCCTGCATAGGCGCGCCACTGTCGATGCAAATTTCGGTAATTTTTATAGAATATCGAACACGATTCTTGTCGTTTCACAAGACATTTTTATTGTGTATTAATAAAGGTTATTTATTACACTTTATTTTGATAAAGTAAGTTTTGTGTTTATTTGCTTTACGATAATTTTAAAAGAAATCGTAACACGGTTAATATTAAAATCATTAGGCCTTTAAAATGACACCCACTAGTAATGGAGGGGATTCAATACTCTTTTAAAAATATTTACCCTGTTAGGTCTTAAAATTTAACGTTTAGAGTGAATTGACAGAGTGGCCCAAATAAAATACGATATTCTTTATTGTGCATACTGTGACGATAATATCATTAGTTTAACATAGAATTTGTCTATAGACTGTTGAGATTCCAATAGCATATCTTCAACCATACTTACCGTATTTTACTATTATGGAAATTATATATCTTTATTAATCAAGAAACTATTAATTTTAAAACAATCGTATTCATTTATATTATTCATTTATGTAGTATTATTATTCGGTAAAAACTAAATATTATATAACATATATATAAATACAATATAATATAACACCTATGCAATTTTTAGAGCTATTGACCTTTCAAATGTAAACAGTGACCTTTTGCGTTACAAACGAACTTCATACATTTGAAATGGAAACCAGATAGTAAAAAACAGACACGTTTTGATGTATATATGCATTCAGATTTTTCTTATATGAATTTATCCATGAGCATTTTAGGGAAAGATCATGATTGTATTAATATTCTTTTGCTATTGTTTTATTCAGCCATCAAACACTTTGGCTTCGTTGTACCGAGGATGTTGTATATCAAACATAGGACTTCAAAAATAGATCTGTTCTCAGTAAAATTAAAAATAGTTGAGTATAATGGCATCTTCGATTTTTTTTTTTTTTTTTTTTAATTTTCTTCGAATTAATACCTGACGAATGTTTTCACTATCTGCCGTTTCTTTAGACATTATATCATTAGTTTATATGTTTGTTGCAAGACAAGTATTCTTGACTTTCCAATCTTCAATATGCTTGACAGGATGACTTTCACTCCAACCTTTAATGAATTAAATAACCATTAGTAAAATAAATTATACACTTGTGCTCTTAAATGGAAATTTGAATCGCCATATACGGCCTGCGATGTGTTAAGTGATAAAGAGTTGATTCCCATGTTCGTCCTTCGGTCATAACAGGTTTTTCAATGTAAATATAGTCATTAGGTAATGAATGATTTTTTACGATGGTATATCATTTAACCTATCCGCTACTTTATTATATTGGATAATATATTTATTTTATTCATCATTAATGAATATGTAGTTTCAAATAGAAAGGGACTCAATTCATTTTAAGCAAAATTGAGTTTATACCTCTCATATGTTTTTCTTTTAAACTGAAGTTTATTGAAACGAAAAAATAATAAGGTAGATTATCCCCCCCCAAAAAAAAAAAAAATTATAATATAGTAAATATTAACATAACAAAAAAGATAGTTCTTCGTAGCAATATATCCTTACAATACCAAGAGTTTTTTTGAATAGCTGAATAACCTAATCGTGGTGGCAAGATCCACTTAAGGGAAGATACTATTTTCATCAACTTATCGAAGTCTTAAGCAGGAAGTAAGCATTACGAATACTTTCACTTTTTAAGAAGCTTATTTCATGCTACATTTGATGCTCTGCAACTTTTATCTATAACATTTTTAAATTAAACCAGATGTTTTTTGGAACACAGGCGTTGGAACACAGTTTCTCAGAACATAGTTTCCACCGAAATCGTAAACACTACAGATTTTTGATGTTGCAAACCCAGCTAAACCACTAAACCGATTTAAACTTCAAATATACCATTCTATTTGCAATAGCTTAGCCTCTTATAGTAAGAAGAAAGCAATACTTTGTTATCTGTTTTTGCCGATTTATATGAGAGAAACTGAAAAATCATTTAGACCACTAAGCGCTAAATACGTTCACGTTTTAATTACTTTGTCTTCACAGGAGTAGGGTAATTTTAAAATTAAGGAGCTCATTTTACACAGAATAGATATTTTGCTACTGTTATATGTAACATTTTTATAGGGAGTAAGCCCTCTTCTAATTGCAGGCTTTGGAACATGAGCGTAATTCATTTTTCCACTAAAGTGGCTAAATTGATTGAAAAGAATAAACCGATTTTAACTTTGAAGAACTCAGTCAACGCGAAATTTAATGTGTTCTCTTTTATTTCAAAGAGAACACATTTTTCTCTGCGATGAATTGCAGTTAAAAATTTTCGATTTTGTTTGCCAATTAAATTTGATGGCAACCGATCTGAGGTGACAGACGTTCACATTTATCGTCTATGAAATGAGTACTTTCAGGATATAACATCAAAAACTTTCTTCCAATCAGGCCCTTTTTTGGCCCTCTGCTCCCGGACTATATGTATTAATTGTTTTGTTTTTTCTTAAATGAATTCTTTATAGACGCTGTACAAGTTCATTCTTCTTCAAAATGATTTTTATACATTTCTTATAGTTATTTAATAATGTAATATTATCGAACAAATGTAATTAAGTCTTTTAATAAATCATTTTAGTATGCCGTAACTTATTTTCCGTGCTAGTTTTATTTTTAAATAAAAAAAGATTAATATTAATCTGTTAATTAGTAATATTACTATTCCTTTTCATTGGGTAAAGATTTATCCAATTCTTCAATTATTAAAATGTGAGAAGTGGAATGATTTTTTATTTATTTAATACTTCTTAAATTATTGAAGCATAAAATATTTGCTTAACTGATTACTACTATGTTTCAATGCCATAAATCTTCCTTTCAAACTTGCAAATATGTTCCCCTTTAGATAAACTGAGCTGGCGGACTCTTAATCTCCCTTACAGATTCAGCCTTGGATGTGGATTAGGTTTCCATTTAGAGAACAAAACATCCCTTTGTGTGATGTGGTTCAACCATAACTTGTCATGAGAAAATAGACCCCATTTAATACGACCTAAAGAAATGTTTAAACAACAATCAAATGTACCTCCTCTGTGTAATATTGGTTGCCTTTCTGCATTATGGGGAGTTGTTTAATCTAAAATTTTGTTTAGACATACAGTAGCTCACAGTCAAAATGGTGCAAGGAATTAACTTTGAAAAAAAACTATTTTATACCAAGCCAAAATTTATTTTCAACAATCTTTGTTTACAAATATAAAGTTCAAACATTAGGCTAGAATTGACAACACTTAAAAGTTTATTTGAGATCAAATCCTAAAATTAAACTAAAACTTCATGAATAAATATACACTTCTAAGGTCACAGTGAAAATGATGCAAGATTAAAAACATCCACAAAATCAAAAATATTTTGAATTTGAGTACTTTTTAGGTAAGCCTTTATTTTTTATTATGTCTTTCGAACAATTGGGCGTGGATTGGGCAAGCTTTTCTGTTTAAGACGGGCTTATCTTGTCCCATTCTTCTTGAAGCATCTTTTTGAGATCTTCTCTATTTGATATCTCATGTTTCCTCACTTCTGTTTCTAATTTCTCCATGAATTCTCTATGACGTTTAGTTCTGGTGATTCTTGAGGTGTTTTTATGGGTTTGGGGCAATTATATAAACACCATTCTTTTGCAAGATAAGAAGAATGCTTGGGATCGTTATCACTATAAAAAGCAAAATTATTTATTATTCCAAGCTCGGTTGCATTTACTTTAAAATTTTTCTTTCAGGATGTGACAATATAAATGTCTATCCATTGTTCCCTCAATAAAATGAAGATTTCCTACTCCTTAGGCAGCAATACACCCCCAAACCATGACATGACCACCTCCATGTTTGATGAACGGGCGAAGATTTTTTTTATAGCGCTCTTCAATTGACTTTCTCTAGAAGAAACCTCTTCCATAAGAGCCAAACAAATTAAATTTTGGCTCATTCGAATACTGAACACTTCCGGAAGTCCATGTCTTTTGTTAAATAATCCTTAGCAAAATTGATTCGAACCTTTTTATTTTTGTCACTGATATAAGGTTTTTGCCAGGCAACTCTACCGTTGCATTGGTTTTTTCTTAAGACTCTTCGAATGGTTTCAGCATATACCATTTAATTTAAATGTTTTTTAACTAATTTGGTCAACTTTGGAGCACCTAGTTTTGGATTATTTGTTATTTGGCGCAAAATCCAACGTTCATCATTACCAGTAAAAAAATGTTTTGCACTTTTCTGATTATTCTATTTTTGTTTTTAAAACTTTCAATAATATTTTGAACGATGGTATAACTCCTATTGATAGTAGAGGCGATTTTTCAATGTGTTTTGTCCATTTTTAAATTGCTAATCACTATTTCTCGTTCACGAATAGTTGTATTCGCACCCATTTTAAGCAAAAGCTCGAACTAGACTGATTACTTGTATTCATATTGTTTAGTTTTGTTTTCATTGAAAGAATGAAATGAAATTAAAAGGGTAATAAACTCATTTACCCGATAATTGAAGAATACTTGTCACTTTCACTTTTTTCTAGACGGAAGTAAACGTTGCATCTTTTTCACTGTGACCTTCAATTCCTACGAGTTTTAATGAAGATTTTTTTTTCTCTTTCTATAATTGCTGTTGAGTTGATTTGATCATGTAAATTTGATGTATGACAATGAATCATTATGGCCTCATGTGCATTGGTTTTAAAATTTTAACAAAGTGGAAGTAAACAGCATTTGAAATAAAAATATTCGTTTGCATCATTTTGACTGTGGCCACTGTATGTAGTTGGAAGAATTTTTTGGGCTTGTTTTTTCTTTAAGATAAAATGGTACATGATGTGATACAATATGAGATACAAACCCAAAAAAAATTGCTTTTTTTCCTTTAAGATAAAAAAAAAAAAAAATGCCCTATACAAGCTTATTTATTATTTATATATGTATTTATTGATCCATACCAACACGGTATGTACATATAATTGCTCTCGTTTTTTCCAAGATTTACATATTCAAGGGTTTTTAACTCCTTAAAAAATATATGTAAGAAAAATGGCAGTAGCCTAAATATCAAGTTATTTAAGTAGAGGAAAGAAAATGAAATTTTATGATGAAATAAAATGAAAATGATCATTACAGTAGTTAGAGAATTATCGGTTTACTTACAGTAATTTAAATAGTTTACATTACAAAATTTTAATTTTGAAGAATTTCGGTAATCAACAGTTTCATTAAATTATTTCTAAACTTTATTAAGAAAATATTTAAATATGTTACTGACAGACTACAATTATTCGAGCAATCTAAACGCTGCACAGTGTCATGAGTAAAGGCCGGATTTCGTGCAGTAAAATTTTTAAAAACGAGCAATAAAAATTAGCCAAACGTGCAAAAACGTGCACTAAAAATAAAAAACCCTGACAATACGTGCAATAAAAATAAAAAACACTGACAAACGTGCAATTCAACCTTCTGCAGTGTGAAGAGGTGGTGTATAATTAAAAAATCAAATATTAATTTAACATATTTATATATTTATTGTAATAACATATGTGCTTACAAAAACTACAAAAAAAAAAAGTTTGCTAGGAATCATAATTAAACAAAACTAATTATATATATATAGTAAAACATAAATTTTCGTAATTTTCTACTAATTATATTAATTTATCAAATATAAATTTCTAAAATTTTATTAAAATTCACAATAATGTGCATTTCCAGATTATGTTACGTAAAGTTATATCGTCGGTCATCTAATATGTATTTCAACTGTGAAAACATGCGCTCCACATTAACACTTGTGATGGGACATCTTTTGTAGTTACTCAATATTACTGGATCCAGCTCCACATCTGCGTCTTCTCCGTTGAGAGCTTTGTTGTAAATTTGTAAAATTTTGTAACTCGTGTTTTTTCTATAACTAATCTAAATTTATCAAAAATTGTTTTTCCCTTTTCGTTTTCGATTTTTTCTAATTCATCTCCAACTTTCTCTATAATATAAATCTGTGACGTCAACGTTAAGTTTTGCTCTTCAAGCTTTTTTATTTGCGAAGGTAGAACCGATAAATGGGATCTTATAAATGCTAGATCTGATGCAACAGTTGTAAAATTGAAAACAGATTTTACTTTTTGCACAGATACTGCGTCATCTTCAAGAGTAGAAACAAACTCTTTAAAATTATTAAAATGATCTAAATAAAATAGGGCTGCTTCGATCCATGTGCCCCATCTAGTTAAAACAGGATCTGGGGGAAGGGTGCAGTCCATACTATTTCTATAAGCTGTCATGCGGTGAGGAGCTTTTAAAAATATTTTTTTCCCATTATTAACAAGTTTGTTGACATTTGGGAAAATTTCCCTCACTTTTTCAACAACACGGTTTAAACCATGCCCAACACAAGTTACCCGTACCATACTTTAATAAAAAACTTTCAATGCTTCTCCATCTTTTACCATATACGGAGCGGCATCGCTAACAAATAAAAGGATTTTATCTTGGTAAGATGTTTGACAGAAAAAATTTTCTTAACTGTCGTTCACAAATCGTAGTTTCTCAGTCTCGTAGTTTGTTTTTGGAAGCTGCTTGCATGAAATGAGGTATGGTTTGGGTTAAATCTCCGGGTGTAGGATTCCAACAATTAAACTGCAAATATAAAGTCCCCGTGGGTCTGTTGTTTCATCTACCATGATTTAAATATAATTATTTTCAAATATTTTTCGCATTTCTTCAACAGAATGTTTAAAACAGTTTTTGAGATAATTTTTTCTTAGGGTGCTCTCATCAGGAATGTTTTGTTTTGTGTATTTTCGCAAAAAACACTTAAAGGGCTTGGACTGCAGTTTATTGGAAGCGACCATGGACAAAAAATTGTTTTCCCGTCTGATTTCAATTATGTGTATGGTTTTATCCAAATTTTGATTTTGGAAGATTGGCTGGCTGTCACTTTAGGCATTTTCACTATTGTACTTGTTTACACCGAATTAAACTCAACTTCAGAATTAAATGAAAATAAAGGAGTAGGTAGGAAGGTTGAGTCAAATCAAATTAGAACTTCTAAGAAAGTTAATACAAAGGAACGTTGATCGACTTAATATTATTTCCTTAACGAGTTCGAAGAAATATTTTGAAATCATGAATCATTTTTTCTTTCTTAGAAAATTAGGTAGTTAAATAAATTATAAATACATACATACATCGGTATTATTGTTGGTGATTTTAAAATAAATCATAACTATTCTCTATAATAAAAAAAAAAAAAAATTCAATATTTTTAATGAAATATCAAATAGTGCACTTTCGTGCACTGAAAACCTAAAATGTGCAAATTTGTGCAGTAACCCTCAAAATATGCAATTTCGTGCAAAATATAACTTACATATGTTAATTAATTAAATCCGGATGCTTTAATTCGTGTAAGTATCTGTCCCCGATCGATTTCTAGCAACTAAAAAAAAAGTGCAATTGCACGAGAATCCGGTCTCTAGTCATGAGTATATGGGGTTAGAAATAAATCCTATTTTTTTTTAACAACGTTCATTATACTTTTAGGCAACTAAACAACACAAACATAACAGAAAAATAATTTATTGAGGTATATAATGTGAATAGAGACTTAAATATGAAATTTACGAACTTAAAAAAAATAAACAAAACATTACTAATAAACAAAACTTGTTCCTCCTCATAATCAATAGATTGTGAAAAATACTACCATTTTCTCTTTACATTAAGTATAATTAATATACATAAATATTTTTAATGTTTGGTTTTAGGTGGTAAACTATATATTAACTCTTTTTTCATGAGCTTAGGAGTTGCATCACAATTGTACCATTTTTGTGTAGGATTCGTGACACTTGAAATGTTATACACACTACCATCGATCATAGTGAAAATCATTTGGTTTGCTATTCCCCAAGTACCATGGTCGACTCGCACTTCACTTGGGATCATTTTCGCCATTGCTCAGTCCATATTGTCTTGCTGAGATTTGATTATTAATGACGATTCCTTTGCGAAAATAACATTGGCTAGCCGACAAAATGACGTGTAAGACGATGTTTCATTTCCTCTCAAAACTTTGTTATTCGCATCAATCAGACGCAACGGTACGGTATTGGTCGACAAGAATAATGATCACTAATTTTTATTATGGACTAACCGTACGAATTGTCTTATATTCTCCTTAACTTCATCCGAACAATCAGATAAATTATTTTCTTACACTAGTTCATCAAATAAACCATCGTTTCTGGTGCTCCACCTCGTACAGTAAAGAATTGGTTTTGAAATCCGTGAGGATTAGCCAGAAGCAGATAAACTAGGTATCAAAATAAATAAGAAGAAATGTACTATTTATGGTTAAAGCGTGAAAAAACCGTTATCCAAAGTTTAAAAAAATGATGAAAATTTTCTGAAAAAAAACAATAGATCTTACCCGTTTTTGCACTTAAGACTGGCTCTTTAACAGATGAAAAGAATAATTAAAATGTTTAAGTAATAAGATGGTAATTAATAGCCGAAGTAAATATATAGTAACCGAACCAGTTTTATACTTAGTATTTTTATCCACACTTCAAGTTAATAATCTTAGCTTTTGTTTTAATATTGAAATAGTGATATTTTCTTTCTTTTCTAAGATTCTAAATTTTATATTAGTTATAAAAAAAAAAAAAAAAATCAAACTTAATTTTTTACTTTCACTTACCTATATATGAAATATATAGTAAGTGGAAGTATTGCGATCGTGAAAAATTTCGACTTCCGGTTTTCAACGGAAATACACGTTTTGGGACCCCCTGAGTCGAAATAACCAAGTCCCGCGAAATGGTCTGTGTGTGTGTGTGTGTGTGTGTGTGTGTGTGTATGTGAACAGACTAGCTCAAAAACTATAAACCGTGGGAACCTGAAATTGGGTATTTAGTGTAGGTATATGCCCGCGATGTGACAGCAAAAATTTCATCCAAATTGCTCAAAGGGAGGGGGTACTTTATTTAATAACTTTTTACGTTTTTTTCGATTTTCTCAAAAACGGCTCTAACGATTTTGATTAAACTGAGTATTTGATCGATTTATATGCCCGAAATATGACTGTAAAAATTTCATCAAAATTGATTAACAGGAGGGGGGACTTTACTTAATAAATTTTGTATCATTTTCACGTGTTTTTTTTATTTACTCAAAAACGGTTTTAACGATTTTGATCAAACTTGGTATTTGATGTATTTATATGCCCGAGATATGACTGTAAAAATTTCATCAAAATTGATCTACGGGAGGGGGGACTTTACTTAATAAATTTTGTATCATTTTCGCGGGGTTTTTTTATTTACTCAAAAACGGCTTTAACGATTAACAAAAATAAGATATGAATGTAGAAAAATGTGTGACTTTGGGAAATGATATTTAGCAAAACACGTCAATTACTAATCTAAGTAAGTTGGTAAGTGAAAGTTGTGTGTTGCGCGCACGCACCAGATTTTCTTATTTTTGAGCACTGCTCGTGACACTCTGCGCTCTGTTGATGTCCATCTATAAAGATCACTCATAGATTGGTATTGGTGATTATTCGGTCGTGACAAATTATCGGTTAGCGGGAAGTTAACTGAATAAGGAAACGCTAAAACTGTGTTATTTAAAACAACAGGCCACTCTAGCGGAGAATTACGATGCTGGAAGTAATAGCAAATTATTGGCCATTATCCGCCTTTTTATGGCTTACGGCTTTTTATGACAGCACACGCCTCCAGGCTGTGTCCTCACGGCTCTAGAGTGGGGGGAGGAAGAATTTAAAGCTTTAAGTTTGGAGGATAAGCGAATGGGAGTCCTTCGATGTACATGTACGGCCTAACTTGTTAACTCATATAATGGAGAATTACTAATGGAGTATATATCTTATGGAAACAGATAAATAAATGCAACAATCATTATTTTATGTACGAACATAATTTAGGTTATGATTGCGATGAAGGATTACAAATAGATAGTAAAAATGTTGATAACAAGATTAAATTACAAAAATATTTTTTCAGTTATTATTAGGAAAACATTTAAGAAAAATGAATGAATGAACATTTAAAAAAAATGAAAGACCTCATCAACAAAATCTAGATGACAGGCATCATCCACATCTTGCCAATAAAAACACGCCAGTCTCCTTATCCTATGCTGATCTACGAATGCTAACATTTTGGACGTCATCTTAGGCCAACAAAGAATAATCCATGAAAATCTATAATCTATTGGATAGAGACTATAAATATGGTGAAAGCATTAAGATATTACCATAAAAATAATAGCATAAAAGATATACCTACAGAAACATTTGTTATACCATCATTGCTCTCACTGTTAAATCATTGCGATTTTTTTTTTTTTTTTTTTTTTTTTTTTTTTTTTTTATAATAGTGCTGTTTTAATACGAATTAGGTAGCAAATCTTAAAAGATTAAGAATTTTATCTTAACATGAAATTTATAATTATAAGTTTGGTTAGGAAAAATCGTTAGTTAGAAAATTTCTAAATTTGATTCAGTAATATTCCAACTTGTTTTGGAAAATTCTAAATTAGACTTGGAATTGCTATATGTATTTACTAATAATAAAGTTTATTAAAATACCAGTTTACATTATGTTTTTCTGGTATTTACTTATTTTTCAAAGATAATATTTTTAAAAAAGTACTGTAGGTTTAGTTTTAATTTTTCTTTATTTTTTTTGTTGCAGGTAAAAAAAAGGAAGAAAACACGGTGCTGCATGACCTTTAATTTTTTTTGTTTTTCCAATCAATGAGGTGCGTTTAATTTCCATTTTTCTTTATTGCAATTTTCTTCATGACAAGAGTTTTCTTAAAATTTAGCTGTGTGGCGTGTTTTGCAGTACAAATAGATGCAACTTAAGGCATTAGTAACTTATTATTCTATGTTGAGCAAATTCAAGTGAATTTCTTGTCCAATTTGACCATATCTGTTTTTATCTACAAGTTTTGCATGCATGTAATATTTTTTTTTTAATCAATATTTATTTGTTTCTTGGTTAAACGTCTAAACTTGTTTCTGCTCGACAGAATTTTCCTACTGATCTTATTATTAAATTTTATTTAATCATACATATATTTAGCTAGGATGGAGCTATTCATTAGTAAAAATCATAGTAATAAAAGTTTAGTACATGGCTCAGGTAAATAACATTTTATAGAGGTTTTTACTTGAATGAATGATAAGGATCGGAAATAGAGATCGTTCATTACGATTTATATTTTGTCTTTTTTTAATAAATAATAATGTATTTTGAAAAATTTATTCTTAACATAGAACGTAATTAGATGATTATTGAACGCGTATTCTTCATATGGATAAGAGGTGTTCTGGAATGGAAAATCTTTCGATATGCTTTAAGAAATATGGGGTAAAATGGAATAGATATTAACAGGTTCATGTGAGTGACATTTTGATTGTTAACCTTATAATCAATTATTTTAAATAAGTATATTCTAGATTAGATTATCCTATAAAGGCATGTTTACATGACACGGTTAAGAATAACAATCATAACTTGATTGTTGATAATCATCACAAGATTGATAAAAAAAATCGAAAAAATTAAAAAAAAAAATCGTCCATTGTATTCGCACCTCTCGGTTGAATAGTGAAACATCTTTTGGTTCTAACCTTTGTACCAAAATTTTCCCCGTGAAAGAGGCCTTAAGAAATTGTATTATATGGTTAAAAACAACTAATAAGCTAATAAAAATATCTGTTTATATAATTTTATCAAACCATTGTGGGTGTGATTCGGTGAATTAACATTATAATTAATGGAGTGGAGATAAAGTATTATTACTCACTTCATTAATGGAGTTCGTATTATTAATCAATTCATTCTAGATTAGATGCTTACGAAGTCGAATTTCAAACGAAAAGTTAATCAATTAAAGGCAATTTCTTTTAGTGTTGAAAGAAAATTGTATTAGTGTGGGTGTGGTTAGGTGAATTAACATTATAATTAATGGTGATAAAGTATTATTACTCACTTCATTAATGGATTTCGTATGATTAATCAATTCATTCTAGATTAGATGCTTACGAAGTCGAATTTCAAACGAAAAGTTAATCAATTAAAGGCAATTTTCTTTAGTTCTTGAAAGAAATTAGATCTGTTTTCTCTTATTTTTCATCAATGATAACTCTAATTAAAAGAGTTATAAATGTTTGCTTATTAATTATGATAAATGGCCGTTTAAACTTTATTTAAATCAACTAAAGACTTAAAAGTCCAATACATCATCAGTTTGGATTGAGATCAGATTTTCTCAAGAAAGTTCCATCGTTTGTATGTATATATATCTACCTAAGTAAACATGTCCTCGGCATAGCGGGGTTCTTGTATTAAACTATTGTGCGTAGTTTAAGGAATGTTCAGTAAAAAAAGTATTATAGAAGATGCCACATAATTATATTCCTTTAAAAAAATATAAAAACTCCTTGACAAAAGAAGCCGCTGGTATCAGATTCTTCCACCGCTGAAGAGAATGGCCACCGGGGCACCGTTAGGGTGATGATGATGGACTGGGACGAATCGTGAGGGATAGGTCAAGGGTACCTGTTGATGTATTCAGGCCGTTCGTCCCCAGCCATTTCCTTCCGCTTTATGTCTTCCCCTACCGTCATCAAGCTCGTGGGTCTGTCTCGCGCTTTATTCGGATCTCTCCTCCACTTCCTTGTAATAATAATCTCAATGCAAAGGAAGTTCGAACTGTTTAACAATAAACTCTTAGGACGAAAAAAAGGAATCTCACTAAGCAATTCATTAATTTTAGTAACATATGGTTGGGTAAAAGAAGTGACGTATACTTTGAAAGTAATGCAACGGCATAGGATTTTCGTAAGGATTGAAACTTTGAAAGGATCTAAAGGATAAAAGTAATAGATATGCGTGGAAAGGAAACAAGAATTACTGTTACTAATATATAGGTAAAATGTTTGATCATTATTTTCGGCTTCCTCTCTGCGGAATGTTGGGAAGTGATTAAAAAAAATTGGCTTTAAAACCGAATCTTCTATTTAGTTTCATGTCTTAGTGATGTAAAACTTTCGATAGTTTCCACTATCGATAGTTTCAATAGTATCGGAGATAACACTTCATATAGTACGTGGGGATTACGTTTTGGGGGGGGGGTTGGAATAGTTGAATTTTTTATTAGGAACGATAGGAGCTATGCACGTTTTCATTCATTCTTTTTTATTTGGGAATTAGATTAACATTTCTGTAAATAGAGGTGTGCTCCATTATAGCTTGAGGAAATTTTTGTCAATTTCAAGCTTGGTCGTAACCGCAAAATAAAAACCTCACGGCAATTGGATTTAGAGAAAAGTGATACCAACCCCCTTCATGTATCCTTGCACTTAAGATTCCCAGTTGTTGACGAAGTAGTTTTGATTGACGCGACAACATTGAGAACGCTATCCTCGAAAGTATTAAAGAACTTTTTTTTAAATGTCGTGGTATAAGCTCCATGAAGAGAAAATGAAGTTTTTGTGACATACCTGCTTACCTTGAAACGTGCATACTCCAAAAAGAATGTTCTCAGTTAATTGAGTTAGAGAGGTTATGAAATATTTTGTTACAAAAACTGTGCTTTCTCTGTCATTAACCAAGTAATTTTTAAGTGAAGGAACTGGCAGGCAGTCGGTTGTTTTGTTTGTATATTATTCCTTCAAATCGGAAGACATAAAAGAGCAAACCATTAAATTTTTTAGTTAAATTCCTCATGTTTTTAGTATAGTGAAATTCATACTTCTCTACCAATGTTTTTTCATAATTTTTAATTATTTAATTGAGAGTTCCATAGTGCAACCTACCTTTGAAATTCAATCAGTATGGTGTAAAGGCGACTCTGGTCGGTTAATTTGAGTTAATATTTTTTTAAGTGAAGTTAATTTTTTTTTATATAGAGTAGATGGGCTTTTTTTGTTAGAAAAGTAAGTAAAAGCATAATGGAAATAGAAATATTGAAAAATAAATAAAATTAAATCTTTATCATTTTTTTGATACTATATAATTTATCATTTAAATGAATTATGTAGCTGATGGGCGCTTAAAGCAGAAACTATATCACTTTCCTTTTTAAAAACTAAAATTTCGATTATACCATCGATATTTCAAAAAACTCTGTAGATAATCTCCATTGGTTAAAAATATCGATAGTATCGATAGTTTTAAACCACTATCATCTTTCTTCGTCTGCTTTTCTATAGACGTCTATCCGTTAATCTCATTTAATTTTATATTTTCTTGGGAGTAAGTTCCCATATAATATTGAATTCTCTTATTATCATATTCCTTTCGCCAATGATTATACAAACTCTTGTCTTGGGCTACCCCTATTTATCGAAAGTGGCTCTTCTGATTTGGATTAAGCTTTTAAAAAAAATACTAAAAAACGTACACCATTCTGACACGTTTAGAAAATACTCTCTCTAAAAATAAATGTCAACTAATTTTAATTCCATAGTAAGATACATACAATGAATAATTCATGGCAATAAATATCTGTTCTCTCGAGTTATATAACAACCGTGACATTTATTTTTGCCACTTTTTCATTGCATCCCACATTAAATCTCAATATATCCCTCTGAAAAAGTTCACCGGTATGCTATGTAATTTTCTTTAAGTCTGTTCCATTTTCACACTTGCTGCTTTTACTTGTCCTGCAAAATGACTTACCATTAATTATTTATCAAAATCTTAAGTTTTCCGGTTTCCCTAATAAAAAATTGTTAGAAATTCTTCTAATTATGGACATTCGCGGGTTTCGCTGTTTTATAATGACAACTTGTGTTGAATAAACGAGGAGAAAACTGTGGTTGGCTTACGTGTGGAATAGTGGTGAAGCCAAGTAATTTTCACTTGGTGGTAGTGCCGAACTTTCATATCTTTTGTGCCTATCCTTATATTTCTCTCTTCTATTTTTTCCCATTTCACTTCTTTAGATCAGACTTGTACAGTGTATTATTTTATTATTGAAATTATTCATAAAAATAAATCTTAATATAACTCTTTTGATATCATAAATATTGCATATGTATTTTTGTTAAAAATCATCTCTGTAGTAAGAAATGTAAATATTTGAAATTACCTTTTTAAAGTATACATACATCATTCAAAACCCTTCTTAGTAGACATTTTTGGATCCTAGAAGACTAGGTGACAATGTCTCTGTCACATTTTAAAAAAAAATCAGATTTGAAGCGGACTAGGGTAGTAAAAATGCCACTCCTTTAATTGGTTAAGAGATCGAAGCAGATTTGATAACAATGATTAGTTTAAATAAATAATTTTGTTAAAAATCAGTATGTCAAAATTCGTTGAAATCGGATTAACCTGTAGAAAATTGATAATTTTCCCTCTCTCCCCGCTACTTAAAACCTCTACATGAAAAAATGTATATAGCATTGACCTATACTACTATCAAACCGTTTCAAACTTAGTAAAAATTAGATAAACTATTAAGAAGTTTATAATTACCCCCTCCTCCTCCATTAAACTGATGTTTAAATACTTATTCTGTTAGTAGGGGAGAAAAAAATCCAACAAATCAAGGATCTATAAAAATCGGTCTAGCCGTTGTTGATTTATAAATGATGTTACTAACCCTACATATGTATATATATTTTAATATATCTTAAGTAGCCCAATAGATTATAAAATGTCTAAAAATTAAAATAATAAAGAAGTTAGAACTAATATTGAAATTCAAAGACCTGTTTCAATAAATTATAAAATAATCTTTTAAATCCACATAATAAAATCTGTGCCTTTGCTTAAAATGTGTTAACCCCAAACAAGAATATATTTTTTGTTATTTGTTGACGCATAACTTTGCAGACATCTAACATTTTAAAGACAAAAATTTGGTGAATAAGTTTAAACATTAAAATCTTTTCTAACCGTGATAAAGAAGCTAAAAAACTGATTTTTCAAAATCCCGTGTGTTTTAATTGCATGTTTGTCAAATATAAGATTTTGGACTTAACACGCATTATACT
The DNA here is from genome assembly GCA_911387785.2 of Aelia acuminata. Classification (NCBI taxonomy): domain Eukaryota; kingdom Metazoa; phylum Arthropoda; class Insecta; order Hemiptera; family Pentatomidae; genus Aelia; species Aelia acuminata. The sequence continues at coordinate 100,685,071 of OU426982.1, read as the reverse complement.
GCAAGCACGGAATATTTGTTTAAACTTCAACTTTTTCAAACTTATCAAACTGGAATAGGTGCTTGGACCCATTGTCTTCTTAGGTAAACTTATATAAATATCCCTGAGAAAAAATGAATTATATCACTTGTGAAATGCCTTATATTGTAACGGAAAATTGGTTTTTGGTTTTCTACAAGTTAAAAAAATTTAACCTTCCACACGAAAAAAATCCTCCTACCATTCGATAGCGATCAAGATAAATTCAAATTGTTTCTTGAAAACTATACAACTTAAAAAAAAAAACTATTTTATAAATATTCGAGAATGAGTATTATATTTATTTTATATAAAATTTTGACCGTTATGAAGGTGTATTGACCGCTTACTGTTTGTTATTATCTGCAGGAGATACATCCAAATACTCGCTACTGATAAGATGCGATCCTCGAAATCTAAGCTAGGTCTCTTCCAGTAGAGGCACTGTCCCCGAACATGCTGGAGTCTCCGGAGCTGTCAGACCGCCTTTCCAACAGCAGTTTTCTAAAATATCGTGCGCAGTTGCAGTTTTTGTTTCTTAAAGTCGAATTCGATATCGTTTTAAAACAGTTTTTGGGTAAAGCTTACCTCTTCATTTTGAGTAACTTGTTTCCGCAATTCGGTTGCTTGTTGGACCTGAGGAATTTGAGCGGATCCCTAGACTGTTTCATACGATGGGTTGGAACCATGTTCGGTGAGAAAATATTCTTTAATACATTATTTTTAACAATTTATTTATTGTTTCGTCTTTATTCCATAAACTAGGCAAAAGTTAATTTTTCTTAAATTGCTACACTTCTGATATGCTGCGTAGAACTAATTTTCCTGGTTCAAAAATGTACCAAGATGTAGCGTTTGTCTTTTACAGTATATATATATATATATATATATATATATATATATATATATATATATATATATATATATATATATATGTGTGTGTGTGTGTTTTTATTATTAATCTTTGCTTTTATTCATCCTGATTATAGAAACGAAAATTAGTTTTTATTTAACAATTTTTCTTTGACTGAAAATTATTATTGGAAGTATTTCGTTTCGTTTTTTATTTAAATTACGATTTGAAACCGTTGTTAAAAAAATAATTGCAAATTTCAATAGCTGTATTTATGTTTTGCTGTATTAAAAAAAAAAAATTGATCCCTGAACTCTAGTTTCCTTCGAAAACAATTTAGGTCCTAATCTGCTCAGTAATCTAACTTCAAAATTATTGTAAAATTTGTAGGGTTTATGCTAATAAAAATTATAAGTAGTGATTATAGTGATTATTATAATTAGTGACGTAAATCAAGTAATCTTATCAATACAGAAATATTCAGCCTGCCACATTTTTAGAAATTTGTTTACCTCTGTGTACTTGAGTATTCACCATCCACGAATATATATTTTTTCAAAAATATATTTTTTAAAATTTTGAATTTTATAGTAAATATATTGGCTTCATGATCTTATTTACTTCTTAGTTTTTTATTTAAATTTTATACAGTGGCTTTGATTCAGTAGTTACATTATTTGGTTGTTTTCCAATATATGCTCAAAATTATTATTCCACTAAACTGAGCGCTGCCAATGATCAATGGTGAACAGTTGCAATAGTTTAATAATTGTTTACTTTCCACATAAAACTAGTTCTATTATGTATACGGCCCACTTCATGTTTTTATTTATATTGTCAATTTTATTTACTCTTTACCATTCTGGGATTACGCGATGAGTCACTGATCTTTAGTCCTATTTACTGGGACATTTCATTTTCACTTATTACGTATTGTTTATAATATTTATTTAAGTAGTAATTAAGAATATAATTTAATAAATGAAGTCAATAGAGCTGGAATATTGGAACTTTGGTTGCTGTATATCGTACCTTAATGAATAGACACAGACTTTTTCATTATCTTTGGTTTTTGTGGTGCGAAAATTGTTTCTAAATGTAATTTCCGCATTGACATACATTTTCTGTTATGTATTTTGTTAGGACAGAGACTTCTTTATTTTTCTTTTATTATACAGATCATTGCTTAATTATTTTCTCTTACGGTAAAGATGCAAGTTGGAGTTAATTTCAATTTATTTTAATTTTAATAAAAATTGGAGTTAATTTTCTTTTTTTAATATTTTATTGTTCGTTATCAACGTGATTAGTTATCTGTCTTTGAAATGTTCACATGTTTTTATTTTTTTTATTTATTTATTTTTTTTTTTTTTGGTGTGTACTAATGGAAGTCAGTTTGCTTAACTAAAACTTATCGGTAAACTAAACGATAGTTAATCAAAGTTTCTTGGAGTTACTTGTGAGTTCAATGCCAGATTTCAAACAATCGGTGGAGTCATTTCGGCAAAAACATATTTTTTTTAAGTCGGCTAGTCTTGAAACGAAAAAAATCGAGTACTTTTGAGAGTATTTATTTTATTTTTCTTCGTTAATTACGAAGCTAAATATAATATTGTAATAGGTAAATATAATATAACATAAGGTACTTAAAAATCATTTAAAGCTCGAGTAAATATGCTTAATTATAATCATAATAGTTAAATTATTTTTTGCGGAATTTTTTACTTGAGTGCGGAATGTCAAAGTGCTTATTGTACTTTTTTTTAATTTTATTTTTGTTATTGGAAGAAATTATACGAGTACATTCTGTTACAATCAATGGCATTAATATTAGAGCTCAAAGGAATCATTCACACACTAATTATATACAAATAAACGTACGTAATGAAATTAAAAACAAATAGATAAATGAAATGTAATCCTCGAACAAGTATTGAGATTTGGCACCGAACACGCATGTATCTCAAAGAAACGGACTAACTTCGATTAACCATCATTTAGTTTATCGATCAGTTTTAGTTAAGCAAACTAATTTCCATCAGTAGAGCAAAAAAAAAAAAAAAATGTGAACATTTCAATGATAGATAACTATCCATGTTGATAACGAACAATAAAATACTAAAAAAAGAAAATTAACTCCATTTTCTTTAATCTTTACTTTAAGAGAAAATAAGTAAATATTGATAAAAAAAAAAAAAAAGTCTGTGCTAGGTGGAAAGAAATAAAATTATGGCCTCATATTCATACCTCATAGCTTATTATAGTAGGTTCATCTAAGTAAGTGGATAATTGAAGGGGTCGGGGCAAAATAGTGCCAAGCAACATTTTTAACAAAAATAAACTATTTTATATGCCACCTAAATATGAAGCCTAGGTGGCATATTTAGGTGCCTCTATACTACATAGAGCCTCTATAGACATATTTAGGTGGCATTTCATTCATAGACATATAGTCCTACGTAATATACAGTCTGCTACAGCTATAGTTCATTTTTGTTAAAAATGTTGCTTGGCACTATTTTGCCCCGACCCCTTCAATTATGACCTATTATTACTAGTAACACATGCTCAACGTTGGTCCATTTTCATAAAATTAATTTTGTTGGTTTCTTGGATGTTTAAAAATCGATCTTAAAACGGCCTCTTTAGACAGGATAAAAATCCATCTTTTAGGTTATTGTTTTTTTTTCTGTCTTGATTCATCCTGTTTCATCGCACTTTAAAGTATTTACGATACCCTTTATCGCCCTCCTTGCATCTGGAGAAGACAGCGGCGGTCCAGATGTTGGCCGAGAGAGAGACGGATGGGGCTAAATAGGAAGCTGACGTAACTGGATCACGTGGGGCCCGCTTTATCGAACACTCCGGTTCTGGGGCCATTCATTCTTCTCCGCATCTTCACTTTTTGCCTCTGTTCTATATATACACAGTTTATTTTATTTATTATTAATTAATTATGGCTTTATTAGCCGCGTTAAATTAGTCATTAAGCTGGTATTTATGAAGAGCTCTTCAATGTTTCCCTATCTCAGATACTATTGCCTCAATGAACACTTTAACTTTTATGTAGGAATCGAGGTTTCCAATGAGCACAGTTGGTTATTATAAATAATAGTTGGTGCTGATTAACCTCATATTAAATTTTTCTCCATAATAATTAAATAATTAGCCTCCGCTTCCCCACCCCAAATATAATGGATCCGGCCAGTTCTGTCACTCTAGCAGGTGGGCGTGGCCCTTTTGGGGAACAAATTCATGTTAGATGATGTCTCCACCATTGTTATTTTATATGAAATAATAATAAATTGTATTTACCCGATTTCCACTTTAAAAATTAACCGATGACTCAGGGCCCATCGGCAAAGCTCTTACGAACTAGTATTATTCGAAAACGCGAACGAAGTTTTTCGATTCTTAGGACATAATATTGTTTAAATCTCCCAATGAGCAAGACGCTGATGATATAAAGCTTTATTCAATTGTCACCTTTACCATACCAGACTTTTTTATACCTGATTCCCTCAACAACTCTGGTATCCCCAAGAAGCAATTTTCCGAAGTTTTTCCTATTGCTTTTTATTATTATTAGAAATGATTTATTACAATGCATATCACGTCCATTCGTTCTATTCGTAGTTTCTAGTTATTAGTAATTTTATTAATTTGAAACGTTTATTAAGTGACTGGTGAATAAATAAAATTACAAGACATATTAACTATTGTAACAATACAAAATAAAATTATATAATGACACTATTCTTAAGAGAGTTAAAAACTGACAGTAATAAACTATTTTAGAAAATTCGAATTAATGGTTAACTCGAATTATCGTAAACTTGATTTAATGGTTATTAAACTTGCTTAATACTCATTAAAAATGAAATGGATGGTGAGGGCATGGTAATAATTAAATAAATTTATTGGTTTTCCAAATTTCGTGCCGCTAATTTTTATAAATTTTAACGTTATTTTATTGTAATTTTTTAAGATATTGTGCTTGTTTCTTTTTCTTCCCCGTTACTATTTTAGTTAGCAGATTAAAAAAATAAAAAACATTCCAAGAGATATGTATCTATAAAAAATCTGGTGCGTGCCCGCAACACACAACTTTCACTCACCAACTTACTTATATTAGAAATTGACGTGTTTTGCTAAATATCATTTCCCAAACTCACACATTTTTCTACATTCATATCTTATTTTTGTTAATCGTTAAAGCCGTTTTTGAGTAAATAAAAAACCCCGTGAAAATGATACAAAATTTATTAAGTAAAGTCCCCCCTTCGGTTGATCAATTTTGATGAAATGTTGGCTATCACATATATGGCATATACATACATCAAATACCCAGTTTGATCAAAATCTTTAAAGCCGTTTTTGAGTAAATAAAAAAAAACACGTGAAAATGATACAAAATTTATTAAGTGAAGTCCCCCCTCCGGTAAATCAATTTTGATGAAATTTTTACAGTCATATCTCGGGCATATTAATACATCAAATACTCAGTTTAATCAAAATCGTTGGAGCCGTTTTTGAGAAAATCGAAAAAAAAACCTAAAAAGTTGTTAAGTAAAGTACCCCCTCCCTTTAAGTAATTTTGATGAAATTTATGCTGTCACATCGCGGGCATATACCTACACTAAATACCCAATTTCAGGATCGCACGGTTTATAGTTTTTGAGCTAGTCTGTTCACAGACACACACACACACACACACAGACCATTTCGCGGGACTTGGTCATTTCGACTCAGGGGACCCCAAAACGTGTATTTCTGTTGAAAACCGGAAGTCGAAATTTTTCACGATCGCAATACTTCCACTTACTATATATTTCATATATAGGTAAGTGAAAGTAAAAATATGTATCTACTAATGTGGGATCATAATTTTATTTCATTTTTTTTCTATAATTATTTTATTTATGCTTTTTTTTTATACATACAGTGATCGAATGAGTCCTTAGAGCTCTAAAATAGGCAGAATGTGATACTTTTCTCTCTCACCCAAAGGAAAAAAAAAGTAAATTAAATAAATATATTTTTTTTTAAATTCTGAACTTGATAATTTCTTAGTAAAAAAAAAAAAAAAAAACACACATAGACAAAAACAACACCTTATTTAGCAGTTTTATATGAATTAAATGGAGTAACATGAGATGATTTAATATGCTGCATCAATTTTTATTATTTTCAATTTCCTCTTCTTTCTTTTTTCCTCGAATGTAGTACCACATTATTATATTGTATAAAATAATTTATTAAAGAGAAAAATCATGAGAGATACCCCAAAATTACAAGCATTGCATTTGTACTGTAGGAACAACGATTTTTATTGAGTATATACTGATGTTAAAATCCGTATTATTTATTATTTGATGCTCTTCCGATGCAAGAAGTTATAGATTTTTCCAATGTGTCATTAATAATTCTAGGTATAAATATGACTTGTCGAAATCGGGAACAGGTTAGTTTATGTGCATGTTGCTGTAACATCTGACCTTTCCTAAACTTCTTGTAGTACAAAAGTTATGGAAGTACAAACAACAGTTTTTAATGCCAACATAATGTAGGTTGTAAGGTCATGGGTATTGCTTAAACTAGGAGTCATTCAACCGACCTGTTTGAAATAATCAGTAAATCCATTAATCATTATTCTGCTCAATCTAATCATTTTAATTAGTGTGATTTTATTATTTTATAATTTTGTTTTCCAAGAGAAATTAAACATAAATCAAAATATGTAGCTTGCACCTCTACTACTGTTGAACTATTAAGCTGAAAGATAAACTAGTGCAATCTTGTGTCAGAAAGATGAATCTCGTGACCTTCTGTCACATTGGAAACAAATGGATTCGAGGTTATTTGACAGGGTTATTTTTTGCTTCAATGTATCCACCATTATCAAAGGTTTATATCTAATTTAAAATTCAGGATGTCTAGTACTATTTAAACGAGAGCCATTACCGGGAGATAGGAAAAGTGATAAATATAGCAATAAATTTATTTATTTTTTTTTATCATTTTTAACTTCTTTCTTTTTTTTTTTTTCAGTAAAATAAGCATTGCTTATAACATGAGATAACAGATAATCCGATATTTCCTCCCAGAGGTCGTTAACTGCTAAATGGAACAGAACGTTAACTCTGCTGCCAATGCAAATTCAAATTGAAAGAGAATCTGTATTACTAATTTAGAATTGAAGTTGGTTATTGTCAAACTGTCCCATTGAAGTTACTATTTCCTTAATTGAGGAGTTAAAAAGCAAACATTGAAAACTTATATATTTTTTTTTAAAGAATTTTTAAACAGAATGATCATCATTTAGCATTAATGGTGTCTTAGAACTGAATCATACGAGCAATAATCGAATCATTTCACTCACTAAAAGATATTACTTGACTTCTGAAATGTATCTTATATATTATTTCTAAAAAGAGTTTTTTTGTTGGTACGCGATATCTTTCTTGATACTTAATCAAATTCGATGTTTGAAGGATCATATTGAAAATTTCTCTCCCCTCCAAAATACTCAGATGCACCAGAAATCCTCGGGAGTTTTTCATATTTTTGGGATGAAGATGAGAAAACTTTATTTCTGCGGAACTCAGAAACTATCAAATTTATGTCTATTATGTAAAAATAAAAGGTCTGTGAATTCTCTACAAAACAAAATAAAATTCAGATAAATCAGAGCTTTACTAACAATGTTAAAATTATTGAATTTAGGTCATATTTTAGTTTTCTTTGCGTAAAGAATATATTTTTCCTCACTATAAACGGTGTGTTTACTTATTATCATGTTAAGACCATTAGGTATCTTAGATCGCTAATTTTTTTTTTTTTTTTTTTTTTTTTTTTATTTTTTTTTTTTTTTTTTTCTTTATGTACTGAGAGTATTTTGTGCACAAATCTTTAAAAAAAAATCATATCAAGAAAAAAAAAACAACGTGATTTTTCAGATAAGCGAATTTAAGGTTTAAAAGTTGAATGAAATGTATTAAAAATTGATACTAAGACTTCGCTATAAATTTTTACTATGCCGTAGTAAAAATTAAATAGTCTAAAAATTAAATCGTTAAAGATATTAACTGACTATTTTTTCCTGTTTGAAAAACGAAATATCATATCGTTCTTCCAACAGCCTTACATTTTTTTATGTCTTACGTCCTAAGTAAAAAAAAGTTATATTTCAGAAATCTTTTGTTATACGCTCCCTGCTTTATCCGATTGTTAAAATGCTTCACTAGTCGATTATAATATAATAGTCAATGAGTGGTCTTGCCCAGAGGTAGTTGGGGAAAATTTGAAGATAATTCATGAAAAAAGTTTGAAAGATGGAAGCGATTTTGAGTTAGAACAGTATGGCATTTGACAAGCATTTGTTCAAATTTTCTCAGCATAATGTTAAAAAAAAGTCCCTTTTGATCTAACATCTTTTTAAAAATTTCATAGATTTTTTTTTGGATCGAGTTGAAAATTTGAGAGCGAAATGTGAGGATTGAATTTTTGTTATATGATTACTAAGTCTGGGTGATAGGGTTCCCTGGATTGAATTTTTCTTTTTTATAACAATATAAATTTGGATAAGAGTGCAATTCTAGTTTAGTATATTAGATTGCTCTTGGCGTCTTGATTATCTTTGTCTAATTCGCATTTACTTCTTAATCATTCCATCATTCTCCGTTTGAAACCCTTGACAGTTGGGTACGCCACCATTTATAGCCCGAGTTCAACTAACTTCTTTGTGCTGCATGCTCAGAAGTGACCTCTAGTGATGAAACCCTTCTTTGTGGTGGGATGCTGCAACGCCCACAGCCAAGGACCACAAGACTTCGTAGATGGCAACTCGCTGCAGCCGTTTCCTATTAGAGGACCAGACCTTGCAGCACTTCCTATCTCCTCGATCTTTCATCTCTCCATCCGCTGCTCTCTGGTTAAAATGGCTTTTCACTTTAGGTTAAATGGAGCAATGAAGCAAATATGTTCAATAGACTAGTAGACACAGATCTAATGCTGCAAGACCTTATAAAATCTACGAAAATTGACAAATCTGTAAAAGTCGGGGAACTACATATAAATATACTTCAATTCCAGGAATTTTGGTTAAAAACTATGCATTAGAAGCAAACATTTTAAGAAATTTTCCTATACAACTTAAGGTCGCAATTGAAAAATTAAAATTGTTTTCGAGAGATTATCGATTATTTGTTTTGAAATTTTCTTCATTTTTCATATGAAAGTTATTTATATGGGTGAAAAAAATCTGATGGGGTCACCTGTGGTGTAGTGGTCAGAAAAGAAACTTACAATATTAAAGATCGCGGGTTCGGGTCCCGAGGTGGCCCTAGGGGGAGTTTATTGGGAGTAAAAAATCCTTGTCTATAGGATAGCACGTAAAATGGAGATCCCGAGCCTGTACTATTTCAGGTACTCATTAAAGATCCCTATCCTAATGATACCTGGATAGGCAAACTTAGGACTCCCACTGTAGCATCGTCCGATTAGACTTAGTGGCATAAAGTGACACAAGCAAAAAAGCAAACAAAATTAACGAGAGACCGAACAAGTTTTATTTATTCTAACCCGGCAAAGCATCACCTCTTCCCCGATGTTCTGCAATTGTATTCCATTTGTTGCAACTACCATTAATTTCTGCTAATTTACTATCCTAGCTAATCCAATAAATATAGGTAACTTTTTCTATCTCTTCAAAATATGGTATTCATAACAAATTATAGATTGTACTCAGTACTATAACCGTTAAATGTTTTTGAAAATGGTATTTCATTCTGTTTTATTTTGATAGGCTATTATACATTTTATTTAAAGGAAATTTCGAAATCCTTAACTTATCTAAAAAATAAGCTTTAACTTGTGGCTATCTTTATAAGAAATTACAATCTCATTCGTATTATTTACATTTTATTTGCCTAATTTATGATGAATGAACCATTTTTCTCTACGATTTTTTTTTAAATATATTTAATTAGTTTTCAATTTCATTTAATTTATAATATTCATTCAGTATTATGTATTAAACGCGAAACATGGCTCCGCTGTTTAAATTGGCTGACTCAGAAGGTTAGAATTTAGCTCACGTCTCGTTCTAATTGCCTTTATAGAGCTAGCTGCAGTGGCAAATCCCTTTCTCATTTTTTGTTCAGAACAGTAAAGACCAAGGACTTTCAAACTCCGTACCTTAAAAAGAATTTAAAAGTTAACTTACTATCTGGTTTATTAGAAGTATATGACATATTATTTAAATCTTTTTTTTTTCTTCATCATTCAACTGATAAATTGCTCGTATTTCAAGTAATAAAAAGTCTAATTTCTAATTATATATTTTTAAAAATTCAACTAGTTAAAGAATCAACTATTTATTAAAATTGTTCTTTTCTATTTTTTATTTTTATTTTACGTTTTCTCTGAGCTCAGTTAAAATCTGGCCTAATATGTTTTTGAAATGTTATTTTAGAGTTAAGCAAATATTGCAGTAATTCAAGGTATTTTAAACCTCTGCTCACGTTGTATGGACGTTACTAGTGTAGACTTGATGACTTAAAATTTTTGTTTGTATATTGAATACATATTTTGATAATATATTTGGATTGATTTTTTTTGTTCTGCGGTTTTCGAACCGGTTGACACTCTACTTGTGAGGTATGCAGTTGAGTGAAAGCGACACCGATTAGGTCTTCCTTTTCCGCGGTAAGAAGGTTCGGCTTCTGCTTTGAAGTTCTTCTCTTAGTAAAACGGGTATGACATAAGTATTATTCAATTTAAAAAAATATGTTTGTAAAATAAGTAAAATCATATCATCACCATTATTATTTGTTCAATTTAGTAAAATTAATAGTTAACATAACAAACCAAACCAAACTAAATTTATAGTTTGATTTCAATGACCACCCCCTAAGTTTTTTTTTTTATGGAGTAATTGAATATAATTAAACCAACTAAACTTTCTGTTTGTTTTTTACTAATTTTTTTCGTCATAAAATTTTTATTCCATGAACTGGAGGAGAAGGGAATATTAAAAATAATATCTTTGAGAAATAATTTTAGATTTAGTTGTAATCTTATTTGTACTTAAATGGTTATAAAATACCTTATAATTTCTAAATTGCTAAGCTTTGTATATGTTTGCTCGTATTTGTAAATTATAAAAAAATATATAATGCGAAAAAAGAAAGTGACTCCTTTATATTTCTGTTTTTGTCAGATTTTACGTTACGTATATTAACTTATTAATCATGTTCAATAATAACGCGAGATCTAAACAAAATGCATATATTCTTTATCAACTTACCACAAGATTAAGTTATAAAATACCTTAAAATTTCTATAAAGTAGCTAAATTTTTAATTTTTCATATAATGATATGAAATAAAATATATATGATCACGATATGATATTTCTAAATCATAAAAAATATATAGATACGAAACAAAAAATTAATCTCAAGTTTATATAATCAGAAATGGTATATAGTTATATCATATCACACTTTTCCGAATAATGTTTATAAATGATTATTCTTTTATAGCACCATGTTATAATTTGCATAGTGTTATTTAAAATAAAATATGCCTAACTGTTTGCCTGCTCAGGGTATCTTGATTCTTTTGTACTACATGGTGTTATGCAGCACAGTATACTCTACGCGCCTATCAGTGACATCATACTTATTAATTATTTTTATGATAATAGGTATGACATAACGTTAAAATTCTCGAAGGGGAAGAGAAAAAAAGAAAAGTTTTTTATAATTTAAAAAAATAGATACTGCTCATGATTTTTAATTTTAAAAAACGATGATTTGAAAATATTCGGTTTTATGAATAACAGTATTTACAGTTTTGATGTAAAAAAATTCATTCAACTTTTTTTCAGTTACTCATAAATATTGATAAAAGTTAAAGCATATCGACTTAGTACATATGTATATTGATATATTTTTTTTCTATAATATATTTTGTATTCTGAATGTGGAGTCCATTGACATGATTGAGCAATAGTTATTTCTTTAGTTTTATATATTCATCACAGTTTGTTCGGCAGAATCCATACATAACATTAATATTTTGTAGGTTTTTATTTTGTTTTTTTATATATTTATATAAACCATCAAAATTCTGTTAATTATTTTCATTATTTTACAGCATTTCAAATTGATATTCAAATAATATTTATTTTTTTCGCTGAGTATATAAAAATTGTACGCTTATTTCGGTAATTTACTTGTGAAGTAGATAATATTTGTTGGAGAAAAGTAACATAGATATTTTAATTTAAAACTTTTATTTTACTTTCACCTTTATCAAAAACCTGATTTATAATTTCATTTTTTTAATCTGTTTTTTTTTTTTATCTAAACAAAAAACAGATTAACTATCTTTCGTTAAATATTATTTGAATATTTAAACACAACGCTGAAAAAATGAAGTAATGAATGCAGGAAAAAGCCCCGATTAATGAGGACCCTTATAATCCAGATATTTACACTATATACATAATTCTTTTTTTACATTTTGTTAAACTTACTATAACTACAAAAGATACTGTTTTATTGATGTTATTACTTAAAGGTGTTTACTTATTTAAGTAGACTGCTATTTTATTTAATTTTTGAGTAGTGAATGGAAAATTCTTCAAAGATGTGAACTATATAAAATCTTATTTTCAACTCTTATATAAGCTATATTTTGGATTGTAAAATTATCCATAATAGATTTCGCTTCTGCCCTTTTCCTTTCACTCTAAAGATAAAAGTTTCATTCCATTTCTCATCCTCTTTTATTTTTTTGTTTTCAGGTTGTTTCTTTGTTATATAACCTTACTCTACATAATTTATATACTCGTATTATGTTTGAAGCGACCACCCGTGAAAGGAGCCTTGTATATATTATAATTAAGTCGGATGAATTCTATTCTTGAACAGCTTTGTAGGTCTGTATCGATCTATTCATTCGGGGATGCTGCCATGCATATTTTGTACTTGTATTTAGTGCTATAGCTTTTCTGTACACGTTTAATTTGTTGGGAAGTATTTGCAAGTAATCGATCTAACCTTTCTTTTCCCTGATGAAATCTTAATTTGCACGTGAATCCTATGTCATCTTATTACTTATTCTATAGGTATTTATATTATTATTTTAGCCATAATATTTTTCAGAAATTGATACAAGCAATATTTATCGAAATGCTATGTGTTCTCTATCAACAGACTTCTTCCCTAAATATAAAATAAAATGTATTTAGGTAAAAATAAAAATAAAAAAAATAAAAATGTATCCAGTGTAAAAAATAAAATGTATCCAGTGTGTTTAGCGTAAGGGCTATTGTGAGATTTTAGTCAACCATTTCCTTAGATTTTTAAAAAATTAAATTAATAAAAAATATTGCGAATGGTGGATTTTACGGTTTTATCATCTCTGTAGAAGATTGCAATGAGTAAGATTGTGACCTCGTTGTGACGTAGTTGGAATTTCAGAGGACGATTCAAACTTTTAGGAGCTCCCAACCCCTCTTAACTGCCCAGTTTTTACATTAAAACAATGCACCACCGCATACTCCTATTAGAGGCTTAAGTTGATGGTTGAATACAAAGAAAAAAAAATCGATGTTTTGATCAGTTGAAACACGTTGGGTTTTTTTAGGTTAAAAAAATAAAAACAAGCGAGAAATAAGGGATGGGATCGACTGCGAAAATAAAGGGTTTCTTGTTTTGTCACTAAAATGCCCTTTTGAATAAAATCGTATGTGGTATTCTACCTTGGAAACGCTTCCTTAAAACGGTGTTTTTATTTTTTCAGCGAATTTTATCAATTCTTATTAATTTTAAAAATAAAAATAATCGAAGTAATCAGAACAGTTGTCTACAGAGGTGACTGACAATACCATGTTAAATAAATAAATAAAAGTGGATTCTGGATTTTAATTTCATTCATAATTGATTTTCATTCACGACTTGTTTCCATATCCAATATTCATCGATATTAGGACTTCAAGACATCGGAAACCTAAGGTATACTAATTATGAGCATCTATACCTATCACAACCTTGTGGTGAGTTTTCCCCCACAATAATGATACTTATGTACCTACTTCTTTCTTTAGCAAAATAGTAACCTACAATACTAAAGGTCGCGGGATTTAAAAGAGAGTAAAACATCCTTGGCTATGCCGCCCTCGTATAGGACGTAAAATGGTCCGAAACGTCCGATTAGCCTTAGTAGCATAAAGGGACGTCAAACAAACAACAATAACAACTTCTGTGTCAATATCTAAGTGTTAATTTCGCCATGTTAATTTCTGCTCGGAATGCGAGTGAGGAGTATGTTGATTTGTGGATATTTTGGATGCAAAGTCATTGCTTGCATCCAAAATACTCGATTTCTTATTTATTAACTGTCCATTTTGAAATATCGAAGCCACAGAGATGGATGAGTAAATCGTGAGAAGTGTCTCATTCAGTAGGATGTAAATGAGAAGCAGGAATGATGACACGCTGAGTGAGGTAGCCCCATTGTTAAGACTATCGATTCTCACCGCATTAGCTGCTCGCTGGGCACAATTGTTCCTCTAGTTTTCTCCTCTCACTCCAGTCACGTTAATCTTTCATCTTGTGTGCATGTTCCTTATCCAGGATCACTTATCTTCTAAACATATCTATTATCTGGGACTGCTTTCCCTTATTTTACTACATGAAGGATGAGAATAATCGGACGGTGTCACCGAAAATCTGTTTTAAAAAAAAATAACTGTGACGTGAAACAATAACAGATGATTATCTGTTACATAAAAGATTGATATCTGTTACATTTATCTAGACTATCGTTGAAAACCTTACTTTCATGTATTAGAACGTGATAAGAAGTCTGGGCTTTTCTGGGATGTTCCATTCCGGACTAAATTTAAATAGTGATGGAATAGGGGCTTAGTCTTACATTCAAAATTGAAGCATTTGGTTACTTTTATTCACTGTTGTGTCACTTGTAGTTATTATTTTTATTAACTATTTAACTATAAATTATTGGTATCTTTTTGCTAATTACGTTTTAATTGTTTGTTTGTCCTTTTTTATTTTTATTTTACGTTACTAATACTTTTATTATCATTTTAAGTTACTAAAATTATTTAAACCCAAATAGGTATTGCAACACTAAATTTTTTTTATAATTTATTTTGATCATAATTCAACTTGGGTTTTTATTTTAGACTAATGTGTTTTTATCTACGGAGTTTCGTGTCGTGTAAGTTTCGTGTCGTTGCCAAATCAATCACCGTTGTAAATTTAAAAAACAGAAAATACAAAGTATTGGCCTGAATTGCACATTTTCTGGCATGGCGATTACATCTTACACTTTTAACTCAAATATATAGAGCAATGTATATAATAATAACTGAATTCTAATTAGGTACTAACATATGTATGTGAAAACTATTTTCAATCTATTCTTAATGTTAATCTAAGTATAACTAAAAAAAAAAAAAAATGCTTCTTACGAAATTGTTGAGTTAAAAGAGATCGCGATGAAAAATATAAACTCGTGAATAGGTAAATTACTGATTCCAATCTCTAAGAACCTTTTGGATTTTAATCAGGCAGGCTGCCACCTTCCTCTGCCCCATAATCACTCGCAATATCTTGCATTTTTCGAAGAGAATAACCCTTTTACTTTTTTTAAAAGAGTACTTTTGAAATGCTAACAAATCGTGATTTGGGAAAGTCACGGTAATTATTGTATTCAACTTAAGTAGCAAAAATAAAACAAATTTATAGAATTTGAATATTATAATCCATGCAGCCATTGGATTTTGCACGTGAGTGGAAAATGTTTCCATTATGATAAAAATTTGGAGGGTGTTAAAGAACATCAGGATTCAATAATGGCTTGTTTTAGAATCACCCTAATAATCAAATTATATTATACGAGGGTCATTCAATAAGTAAAGACATAAACGGCTATAGCTCCAAAACGGTTTATTTCAAAATTAAGGCTATTTTTTAACATAATCACCCCCCCACAGTTATGCACTTGTCCGATCTTTCTTGCAGCTTCCTAATTCTCTTGGCGATGAATTCTTTCGATTTACCCCGAAGCCACTTTTGCACCGCTTCCTTAACTTCCTCATTGTTAGCAAATCTTTTCCATGTAGAGCGTCTTTTAGTGGTCAAAGCAGGTGAAATTCAGATGGGGCGAGGTCGGGACTGTAGGCAGGAGGAGTTAAGTCCTCCCAACCCAATTCTTGAAGCTCATCACGGGTCAGCTGGGCTGTATGAGGGTGGGCGTTATCGTGCTGAAGAATGATTCCTTTTGACAAGAGTCCACGGCGTTTGCTCCTAATAACTGGTCTAACTTTGTGTTCTAGCATCTCACAGTAGTATTGGCTATTGATAGTTCGCTGTTGTTCAAGGAAATTGCAATAGACTGGACCCCGTTAGCCCCAAAAGATGGTCAGCATCACTTTACCGGCGGAGGGCTGAACCTTGAATTTTTTGTGAACTGGAGAGCTAGTGTGTTTCCACTCCATACTCTGCCTTTTGGTCTCAGAGTCGTAGTTTTACACCTTCTGCGACTAAAAATCTAATGACTGAGCGCTGATCTTCTAAGGTGCAATCTTCTAGTGGACTTGCCATGGCGAATTGTAAATTTTGAGGTTATGTTGACATAAAATGATGAAACAGCTGATCACAGCATATCCCAAGGTTGCCAACTAACATCCCTGAAAAGATTGTACACATTCATTGAATAGATTTAAAATTATAGAATTTGTCTCTGTACTTATTGAATGACCCTCGTACGTAAAGTGTGTTCAATTATCCATAATGATTCATTGATGTTATCAGACGGTTCTATACTTATGTTGAGGGAAATAAATTTTCTTTCTTTAATCATATTATGCTAAATATGTTTAAGATTGTCCTAGACACAATTTGATAAATTTGAATGGAATATGCTGCTATCAGACGTTGATTTTTTCTTCTTTATATACGCAGTTTGATGTTTCCTTGTTTTTAAGCAAACTTGTAAGCCTTGCCTCCAAGTTTATACTTCATAAAATCATTATCTGACTAGTAGGTTTGAGAAACTCGGACCCTCCAGAAAAAAATCTATCAACCTGCCTGAATGAGTCACTTTGAGAACGATTCTCGGTCCCGTATCTTAGAATGGTTTAAATGTAAGAAAAACTGTGAACTATTTCGGCTCTGCAAGGAAATCAGCTTCTCCCCTTTTCTCAAAATAAGAATATTAAAACAACTTTCCCATTTTTTAAGGATGAGGTACGAAAGAGTGGGTGTATACGAATACCTCGGGTGGTGGCCGATAGTGGGACGGAGTGGAGTGGTCCAGGACCTACGGCAACTGAAGATCTCTGCTGGCGATCCAAGAGATAAAAAGGTTACGGTTGGAAATCGTTGAGAAGACAAGAAAATTATGAAGCCCAACGACCCTTAGTGCTTTATTATGTTTTATTTACAGCTCTGAGAATCGAAATTATGAAATAGTTAAAACGTACATACGTTGAGTACAGTTTTGAATTAATGAGGTAAGACTGGCTTTAACTTGGCTGTAATGGCCTTTAACCTCGTCTAATCCTATTCAATGAATCACCTGATAGACGTTATGCACATCCACGTTTATTTCTTGAGTGAGCATATCTTATCACTCCCGTGAGTCATGTTTTATACAGCCTTGCTAAAAACCTGCAGTTGTTTTTCGACATCCGTCCTCGATTTTACAGTCCATTTAACGCCTTGGGGACTTGCTTCTTTTGACTTACTCCATCATCGGCCATGTTGTAAGTTCACTCACTCCTTGAAAGTTTTAAAATATTGCATAGGTATATTTATTAAAAATTGTGCTTATTTAAGTTGAAAAAGAGAAAAAAGTAGTGGAAAATAGCGAACATATTTCTAACGTAGAAACACTACCATAATCTACATATTAGCCTACTACCATTTCTATGAAATTAGAAAGGATGAAGAAATTTTTTATCTATAAAGAAAGTAAACATCATCTATTAGAATGCAGCGTAATAGCGAATGAAGAAAACTCATTTAGTACAAAAATAGTGGTCGAAAACGAGGGAAAAGTGTCCATTTTTTTATACCATTGGAAAATTAACATAAATAGTTAAAACATGACCCTTGTATTTTTATACATGTATAAGATAAACGGCAGACAAAATGTGTCATCAAAAATAAAATAGACCGTAACTCTGTTAATTTATGTCGTAAATCCGTGATTTCTTTTTTTTTTTTTAGTGGGAATGAAAAATGCCAACATTTTGATCTAGAGTAATGGATAAAAACTGTATGGAAAAAGTATTTCGACCATGCGACCCTTGCAATTTTTTTATTTATTTATATTTTAAACCTGCGCTGGAGCGCATCTAGCAAATTTGCGTATAATGCAAAGTTTATTTTCGATTTGCTTGATTTAAATGATGTGCTCGAGCATATCCCTCGGCCATTGTCTTTTTAATCTTCGTTGGACGGGTAACTGGGAGGAAGAAAGAGAAGAAACAAGTGGGTTTGGATGGTTATGAGTTAAACAGTGAAATGTCCATGTCTTTGTGTATTGCGTTGTTAGAAATGTACCATGGAGCGTTTACAATTTTTCGAAGAATTTTTGGCTGTGTGGTTTGAATTTTGCATTTTAATATCTAAGATTTAAATAAATTTGTTTTTTTAATGATAATTATATTTTCTTCAACAAACTCTTACTTTTTTATTCTTCTACCTAATAATTCTTGTCTTACTGAAGTTGAAATTGTGTATTCAAACTAAAATATTTCTGTTGCATTGCATTAATAAATTTCTACATTTCTGTTCAGATTCTAATAATGATAAATTTTTATATTTAAACCTTTGTTGAAGTTCTCCTGTATTCGTTCATAAATTCATCGTATGACTGCAGATGAGAACTTTTATATATTGAAAAAAATAATAATCAGGGATTTACTTTAATGAATGACTTATTTTTATAGAAGTACTGAATTAAGTTGAGTCGAGTTGAGGTTATACTTCCATGTTGAGGTCGCAACATGGAAGACAATTCAATGTATTCTTCATATAATTTGTTTTTTTTTTTTATTATCCGAAATTGGATACCATTCTAACATGTCTTTTGGAAGTTTATCTGTTGACATATTGACATGCCATTAAGTTGTAATTTCGAGGTCTTCTTGGTTCCAATGGATGGTTCCTCTTCTACCGGTTGCATGGTCCATTACCTGCTCCAGGAGCTGGGATGAGTAATGCCGAAAAGAACTTGGACCACTGACTCACTCCTGTCTTATTGTTCGTGAGTTCGAAAGCATACTGCATGAAAAATAAAGGAATAATTTATTTAAAGAAATTATTAGTTTTGAATATGCCAATCCGTATTATTATTTTTTTTTTCAAAATCCTTTGCCAAAAGTCAAATAAGCTTCATACTTATGAAGCCAAATCAAACTTCTTACGTAAACATAAGCTAGTGTAATAAATAAACTATAGGGAAGCTAGTGGTCAGGTTATAATACCAATATAATTCAAGACCAATAATCAATGGATCAACATCGTTATTATTATTATATTAAAACATTCCGTTGTCTAATAATGATATCGTTGTCTTATTTAAATAATAAAGTAAATTACAAAAAAAAAAAATTGAATCCCTCTTGAAAATTGAATTAATCGATTATCTCAAAAATTGGAGGAGAAAGCGGTGTTGAAGAGTGGGTAAGAAATTGACGCACTCGCATTTAAAACGGGACCACGGTCATCCTATAATTTGCTTTTTGATTATATATTCCTTTCTTAATACTTAATTATTATCTGTAGTTAATTTCGATATCATCTTTACTCATTAATTTGTTTTGCTTCATATAAATGACCATTTCAGATTCTTTTTTATTTCAAGATTTGAATGAACCAATATTAATTAATCAATGTTGTGTTATCCCCGATATGAGTAATTCGCGATTAAACTTTGACGTTTCTCGCCCTACTAATAAAGAACATATCCATAAATACCATTTTTCACTTTAGAGACATAGAGAAAGAGTTTTTAATAAAAATAAAATGAAATTAAGCCTGAATGGATATTGACAAATCGAAATACTCCTGACCTATACCCAAATTCTTCGGTTATGCGCTATATACAAAAT
Source organism: Aelia acuminata (assembly GCA_911387785.2). NCBI lineage: Eukaryota > Metazoa > Arthropoda > Insecta > Hemiptera > Pentatomidae > Aelia > Aelia acuminata. The sequence continues at coordinate 100,665,039 of OU426982.1, read as the reverse complement.
AAATATATACGAACCATTGATGATTATGCATTAGATATAAAATGTATTATTATTATTGTCATACATTCTTATTATATCTCCTATATTTCATGTCTTGCCTAATTTTTCTAAATCTATAAAAGATTGCATTCAGGTAATGCTTCAATCGTTGGGATAAACTTAATGCTATTGTACGTTCCAGTTGCATAAGTGTCAACCATTGTTTCGTTTGGACACGGTCCAATGATCCTGATGAATTCATGACTTAAAAAGATAATTTCATAGAATAAATATGCATAAATACAAGTTTATATCTATGCCGTACATACTTACCATGTTAGCTAACGAATTTTTGTGTTTAGAATTATCTATTCTCAGAAAATTAGTGATAGATAGATCCACTTCTTTTTACGAAACCCCAATGTTCTCCATTTCATCCTTTCTCTAGACTGGTGTAATAATTTATTGCTATTATGTATTGATTATTGATAAGTGTTTGTAGTCAAAGTCATTTTTTTAAATTAATTATATTTTAATAATACGAGTTGAAAACTGCGAGTGGTTAATATTAAAGCCGGTTATTCTAAATAGATATGTTTGTCTTGCACAACCTGTTGTTTGAGGAAATATAACCCTTTTATTAAATTAACTGTCTTTATTCCATATTATCGATATGAAGGGCTTTATCGCCCATCTTCAAAGACCATAATTATTCACTATGTGATTGTTAAAAGAAATCCTTCTTTATTTACATTTAGAGCAGAATATGAATAAATGAAGGAAGGATATTTAGATAATTTAAGTTTTTACTTTTTGACGATGACACAGCAGGTGTAAAAAGTGAGTAATTATGGTCTTTGAATATGAGCGAGATATCCCGAAACGTCGATAATATGGAATAAAGACATTTAATTTAATAAAAGGGTTATATTTCTTCAAACAGCAGGTTTTGCTGGAGTTATAATAGTGATACCCAAATTTAATGCAATTTTAAGAAATTTTTGATTGCGTACTGCAAATAAAATTAGCTATTACACCTTGCATTGTAGAATAGCCTAGGCTTCGCCTCTACCAGGATTTATACGATTTATTTTTGGATATTGAGGTTTTGGCCGCTGGGTCTTGTATAGTGCTAGTGCCAATGTATCTGCTTCCCTAGTATCAAAGCTGATCTTCATCTAGTGTGTTTCTTCCTTATAATATTTCTAATATTGTTTTTATTTTCTATATACATATTTGGGAGTTTCATTATTTTGTTATGTTTGTATTTTTCGTGATATAATTTTATTTGGTTCTTTTATAGATCGTGCTGATTAATTCGTAATTAATTCCCATTTCTGCTTTTTTTTTTCTTTTTTACTATTGGTCGCAAATATCCATTTTCATTTCTAATTGATTTTTACATTGCATAATTTAAAATCTTTATTGCATTTCTAACTGATTTTTAAATTTGTTCCGATTTTTTTGGTTTGTTTACTCTATCGTCGAAATTCAATCTGAATTCATTTGCTGATTTAAATGTAAAATTTTTTTTTTGTTTCAACGCTGGTTTTTCATTGGTAGCTTCTTCATTACAAGTTTTATTTTATGTTTTAGCAAATTGATGTGACATGTGTGGGCTGTATGATTTTAGCTTGTTTTCTTGACTAGTTATTGAAATCAAATAATGTCCTAGAAGCTCCATTACGATTTCGATGTTATTTTCAATTTCCACAAAGTTACTAGTAATTTTAAAAATTTCGATATCAAAATATCTTATTTGCTTGTTACTAAAATTAATTAAAATTGAATAATTTTTTAATCTCCTGTTAATTGCTAAATCAATTTCAATTTATATAATTCTTTTATTCAGTCATTTATTTTGATAAATTTTTTGGATTAATTTAGTTTTAATATACCAATGCTTTTGTAAATCCTTAAAGCCAATGAAGTTTGCTGTAATACCACATTATAGTCATTTTGTATATTAATTAATTTAAATTATCTAGTGCTAAGAGCATTAGACTAGACCTGTAAGCATTAAAGTAAATTAACTAATTAATGCCAAGGTTATTGGTTAACTAATCTTAAATTCTGGAAAGATTTTTTAGTTCAATAATATATTTTTTTTATCCTTCTGTTTGACGTTGTTCTTTAAGGATTTTGACACCATTCTTTAAAGGAATTTGGCACCATTCTTCAAGTACTAGGCTGTTGAAGAGTTTAAATGTAGAAAATGATGAGTCATTATTTGCTCATACAGCACTCAACCTTTTTTTTTTTTTTTTTTTTTTCGCTCTAACTTCTCTACAACCCTTCCAGAAAATATAAACAGGTATACAATACAGGAGTAAAGGACTCCATTGATTAGGTCTTGCATCTGATATTTAATGTTCAGTTTATCCAGCATGATCTTGATCTAATTGAATCTTTGCCGAAAGCTGATTCCCATCTGGAAGATTGATTGTATTTTAAGGTAAAAGGTGCTACCGTCGAAAATTACAAATGGAGGGTGAAAGCGATTGACTATTAGGAGATGAAAATGAATCTTGGAGCAGCTGCCCAGTGAAAGCAATGATAAGACCCATTCAACCAGTCCATCCGGAAAATACAGCCTGGTCAGTGACGTCAGGTATGACGTCATTCCCTCTCCCCCTCCACCAGCTTCATCTGATGAGTCATAATATACTTTACCTCTTATTTTTTAATTGCTTCTTTCATTTTCCCTAGGTCAAACATAAAATATCCTTCGATTTTCCCTATTCTTAAATTAAATTGTATTTTTAAGAATTTGTCGCTTTAGTATTGCTTTTAAATACATATTTTGCAATTTTATCATTATATTAATAGTCGAGTGATTAGATCGTTATTATTTGGATGGCCTTATAAGGATTATACAAAAAAAAAAAAAAAAAACTAAAAAAAAAACACGATTGTGAGTTATGAGTTTAAAACGAGATCAGTGTTTGCTATTTTTATGGGGAAAGAATCATGTTGTATTTGATTGTAATAGGAAGTCGATATAAAAAATTCTTAAAATCGGATGAGACATTAAAAAACAAAACATTAGACAGAGGTTAGAAAACCAAAATGCAGTTAATTTGGATAAATATGTTGTTATCCTTGTCAATATATCGAAGGTTGGCAGTAATATACAGTAATTGACACAAGCCGAAATCGTCAACATTAAAATTTATTAAAAAAAAATTAATTTTCATATTAACAACAGTTATTTACAGTTAGTTAACTGTAAATATGTAATGGACAGGATTGCTGACATAATTGTCGCACTTCAATTGCTTGAAATTTACTTACTGTGTATCTTTATATTGGCTTAAATCGAAAAGAAAAAAAATCGAATTTTTGCTGGTCTTGCTGACCGGCGATATTCTTAAGCGAAATTTTTGAGTGAATAAAATTAGGTTCAGTAAAAAAAAAAAAAAAAATGATAAATAAAATAAAAGAAGTTTGCCTATTTGAAAGTTTCAGATGTTCCTCGGCAATTTATCTTTCTTGTGAAAAACTGTCCATTTGTCATATATACCTTCATTTTTATTATTTTATTTGCAGTTTTTGCTTCATTACGTCACCGTATCCGTTTTTCTCCTTAAAATTTAATCAGAGAATAACCTTTACTCATCATTTTAGTCCCCATCATTACATATTTACCTATTTACATTGTGACCTAATTCTGATAAGTGATCTTTAAATGTTAGTGTTTGGAGTAATTACGTTTAGTAACAAGACGCCGCACAGTGGTTGAAAATCGACTATTTTCGGAAAAAACCTTGTCAAACCCGATCTGTGAGCCGCAAAAAAATAAAGTTGATATTATCATAACCACGATTGAATTTCCTATAAAATGTATAGGTTCGAGCCCCGCTTAACCGGCTATTCGGATTAACCGGCAGTGTAAGGAAAATAGAAAAAAAATTATACATCAATTTTGGACTCGAGATCGGCTAGTTTAAACACTTTTGCTGTTTTATGCTAGTAATATCATTGATAGTACTTGCAATATAATTTTATTTCATGAAAACACTCAAGTTAGGTAAAAAAAAAAAATCATACATAGGAACTATTAATTATTTTTGTCGTTATGTTTTAATTCTTAAATATTAAATGTATATCATATTAAAATATAAGATTGGGATCATCCGACTTTAATATAATTTTGATAGGAGATGGTGGGATTGACTGTTCAATATAGGTTTAATAACTGCAACGCTATCTGTGAAAATTTAGTTCCCTTATTTATTCACGCTAAATAATAGCTGAACCTTTTTTTTAATACCAATCTTCTAAAAACAAATCGATGCTTAAAAATGAAAAGTGCCGAAGCCTTTAAGTTATCGGAGGTCATGTTAATAAACTTATTATTAATAATTTCCAAATTCATTCTAAAATCACGGTAGGTGAAAAAGTTGATTTATTATCGACCTAACAACGATTCAGACTGACTTTATAAATGATGCTACAGACCTGGTAAGTAAGGCATGATGTTTTACTAAACGATTAGTAATATCCTAATTCGAAGCGCAAGCTCCATAGCGAATAAACTGCACGAAATAGCTTAGGTATTTCGATAAAAAAAAAAAATCCCACATGTACAGACGCAGGTGGACGCAGCTAGAATATGTTTTAATATTTCCTTGAATGTATCTTCTTCTTAAAAAAATTGATTTTAAAACTGCGCTCGGCTGCGCTTGAAAAATATGGATTACCAAAAAAAATTTTTGTCTTAATTTTATTGCATTTATTCGGGATTTTATTTCTGGGTTAAAACATAGTCCAAATAGCATCATATTTTTGCTAGTGTAATATGTGAGATCACTTTTCATGATTATGATGGAAAATCTCTCTAAGAAACAAAAATGCGAGTTGTAAAAATTATTATAGAGCTATAAATTTTCCATGGAAAAATAAACTTTTTCAATGATCGATTTTCAAAGGGTCCTAACAAGTTTAAAAATCAGAATATATCCGAATAAATTGATGGAATGTGTCAGGTAACTATTCTATTAATTAATATTGAAAAGAAAAAGAATATTCCAATACCTTCAAAAAATGGGTTTTTTCCGCCTTTCAACCACTGTGCGCCGTAAGAGAATATCTGTTAATATGTCCGCTGGAAAAGGGTGAGTCGCTAAGTGTATACAGTGTATAATAACGTTGTAAGGGTTACTCCCTGGGGTACATCAGCCCTAATTGGACCCTTGAAAGGGAACCTGTTTCCTTCCTGACAGACAATGCAAAACCTGTGTGAAGGAAGTAGTGTTAGCATCTGTAGGCTGGAAGAGTTTTAGTTAGAGAAGAGAGCAAGCTGGTTTTAATTTGTTACCGTTACACCAAGTTATTCAAAAGCTGTATAAAGTCTAATGCTCTTGAAACGAATGAATTTTCCATAAAAATTTAATGAAAGTCCAAAATTTTACTTATCCAATTGCACATATTAATTATTTTAAAGCCCTTTTTTTTAAAAAAAATATTGCCTTGATGTTTTCTCGTTCAAATTTAAATATTCTTTGCATAATATGTGTATGCAAATTCATTGACTGCAAATGCTGTCTCAGATCTAAGTTAGATGCATGGGTTGCTAAATTAAGATGTTTTGGCCAAGACCTACTTCGGGAGCTCTAGGCTAGGCGGTGAGTCTCTTGGTTTATCGACCGCTTCACTCTTCTTATCTTAGATACATTCTTACACAATAATTCTGGTAAATAAAACTTTGAATTGAAGATTCGTTATTAAATTAATTAAATTGTATTAATTCATTAAATTAATTTTGTATGGTAATAATTTTTAATTAATGGGAGTTCGCACGAGTATGTATGATTACTTTTGGAACAAGGCTAAAAAAACAAAAAAACAGTATAATTAATTGACTAGTAATAATTGCATATGAATATATTTACAAATTTATTTTAAAAAAATAAAGCCTTGTTAAAAATCAGGATTATTTTAATTTAGTGCCTCATTTTGGGTTAAAGAAATGATTTCGATTTTCATTTATTATTTATTTTTAATTTCTATTTTTTCAATATTCAAATAATATTAAATGTATGAAGGATCAGGGGTAGAAAAAACTGCAGGAAAGTCAACTTTTTTCGGAAGTGAGAAAAATGGAATTGTTGGTTTTCCCCTTTATCCTTACTATTTATTATTTCATATTTTTATTAAAGCTTTGGTTTCAATTAAATTTAAAAAAAATAATCTTTCTTTTTTTTCAATTCATCCCTTTCATTACCTGATACTTATTTTATTTTATTTTCGAATCTCTAATCAATTATTGAAACTTCTGTATTTTCACAAAATTAATCATATACTAAGTATATTATTTCTCAAAGCCTTTTTTTAGTCGGTACTCAATAACTTCCTTAGTACTTCATCAAATTCTATGATTGAAACATCATTTTAAAGCTTCTCTTAACCGCTACACCGGAAAAATATTCAAATCACTCATTTTGCCTTCGATAGCGAGTTATAAGTGCTAAACCGCTGTTCTTGAAAATCAAAATGGTCGTAGAAGTTTCTAGATAGTCTTCTAAACTTTTCGGATTGTCGACGTTTGCGAATTACTAGCAAAAACAAATGCGCACTATACGATACTAAATAAATGGTATGCAGGTACTTTAATTAAGTGAGATTTAAGTATGTTACAGTGCGAATGCTTCGCACGGGTCAGCTAGTATTAACATAAAATTTATTTTTCATAAGCTCATAATTGTTAAATGATCATTATTGTTTTTACTTCTAGGCGATCTTTAAAATGTTTTTTTGATCACGTAATAACATGATCTCATGGAATAGCGCCTCCGATAGAAAAGTCGCGATAACTGATTACTCATCCTTTGTTATTACTTATTCTTTTTTTATGTTTTTCTTATATTTTTTAAAAACATTTAAATAATTCATCTCTCCATTAAAATGAAAGCGGCATGTGACCCAATATCGATGAATTTTAACTCGGCCTAAAATCCCATATAGCTATATTATTTTAAAGTGTTAATTCCAGGGATACCATTTACAGTAATGCTATATATCTGTCGCTTTGATGGTCCAACTTTGGAATGCGGAAACCTTAGTCTGCTTAAATATTTGAACGACGGTGTGGTGTTAAATTTTTAAATATTTACCGTGTTAACTATTTGAATTCGCCTTAGACATTTCAACGTATGGAGGCAAGCAGACCATTTTTGGTTCCTCCGCGTTCGAAAAATTCATATTTTTTCAAAATTTGACAATTTTTATTAATATTGTTCATGTTTTTTAAATTATTATTTCACTAAAATTTAATGATGAATATAAGTTTCTATTTCGTATTCACTATTTTGGATCTAGTAGAAAAAAAAAATTCTTAATCGTTTCACGCATATAATATTCACGTAGTTGTTGATATAGGTAAATTTTTTATCCCTTTTTATTGAGTTCTTTATTTTATTCATCGCTCCAATAAATGATATTGAATTCAGCGCGATACATTCGGAGTGATGTAGTAATTTTATCATATCCCTGAAAATTATTTATTATTTTAAAATTAATTCTCTTTTTTTTTTTTTTTTAATATTTTATATTTAATTCAAGAATTCAATTTATCGAAGGGGGTCTGGGTTCAATTTGATATCGGGAAAAAAACTAAAAGGCATTTCTCTGACCCTAACTCAATTTACGTTCGGATTCTTCAACCCTTTAGCTGTATTAGAGAGGTTTGTTGGAGCTGTTAAAACCCTTTTAAATATAGGGGAAAAAAAAAAAAAAAAAAACTGTGGTCTGGAACAAAATTTCGAGATATCAAAAATACATTGCTCTAACTCATAATAATGTTACGGTTATAGACCCGTAGTAGAAAATAGACATTGTTTATAGGATCAATATCCCATTCATAAAATCTCCTAGCCCTTGCCTAGTTTCCTAACACGCGAAGTTGCGGTAGTGTTCTGGCGCAAGGTATAAATCACCTTGAACCACGAGATATCTCTATAATTATAAAGTTATTTGCGTTTATTTTGTCATTGAAAAGTCTTTTTTAGCTAAAACGTTTATAATGTCAAAATTTATTGAACTTGTTCAAAATGTAGGGAGTGTTAAAAAAAAAAGGGAAAAATACTGCATTGTTCAATCTTTATTAATTTTTTTAATTACTTCAGCTACATATTTTTAGCTTTATTTGAAGTTAGAATTGATGAAAATAGTGGGTTACATAATCCATTTTAATATAACAAGGAGCATTTAAAAAAAATTTCTTATTAGGGTAATGTTTTGCTGATTGTTTTTTTAGAAATTTTGTTTTCAACTTTTAAAAAAAAAAAAATATTACATGAAATTTCGAATTGTTTTTACTATTACTATATATTCAGGATTAATTTCATGGTTGCTTTTTATATTCTTAATAATGAAATATATCGAAAAAACAATAAAGACAATTTTTGACCCGACTTTCCTTTCAGGATTGTTGTATTTTTCTAGGTCTTACTGCAAGCTATCTTAAGAGTATACATTTTTACGAATAGGCATGTAGCCAAATTTTGTGAAAGTGCATAATGGTTTGTCTGGTATGCTTGCGATTTAGAAATATTCATCTATTTTTAAGAGTTGAAAACTCATCGCTGTGTCATTGACATTTTGCCCGCATATCTTTAAAGTTTCCTTACACTTTGTCATTAATTATTTATTTCTCTTTGTTCTTTGATATTGCTTAATACTTTCTCATTGTTAATATTTATTATTCATAATTGTGTGTTTAGGGATTGTATGTTTTTTCTTCTTTTATTTTACTGTAAATATTTTCCATCATTTACTTTTACTTTTGCTTAATATTACATAAAGCTTTTTAAAATGAATGCAATAACCTTTCAAGGACAAGGAATGTATATATATATATATATATATATATATATATATATATATATATATATATATATATATACACTTACATACATAGTGTTGAATAGCCCAAAATGATGAAGGACCTAGAAGCAAACCTCTTGTAACTAGGAAATTCCTCTGGCATGTTACTGGGCCTTGAGATCTAATTTTCCTAGATTAATAAAGTGTTCGTTCTCTCCTGTTTGATCCATAATGTCAATACTGCACATCCTGTTTTTATACAATATTTTCTCTATTTTACAGTTAAAGAAGCTATTTTTTTCCTGTTGCATAACTATTATTATTAGTCAAATTAGTCTTCTTCAATTATTTGTAGAATTTTATCAAATTCCATAACTCCTATTGTTATTAAGTTGTACACTGCAGTTTTAAACAGAGTTTACTCGTGTGGATTATATTTGCCTGTTTCTTTTACGTGATGGGTACATAGCTAGCACATCCCATTAACTGAATAATAATTATAAATAAATAAATAGGATAAAGTAGGTGAAAGAAAAGAAATTATATATACTATATATTATAATAATATAATAATATATTAATTATAATAATAATAATAATATTATAATAATATATTAATTATATATTATATATATTTAGTTCTATTTTCGATTTTTTTTTTTTTATTGCGGGATATTTTAAAAAATTGTTTAATACTTCATTAACACTTTAACTATCTTTGTTTATTAATTTCGAACACTTTTTGCTATCTATTATTTATATATATATCAAAATCATTATGCCATCTTTATTGAAAATATTTTTTCTTGGTTTTGAACAAGACTTATCTATTAATGCTTTATCGGCAGTAAGCTAATGTTATAAAGTCCTCTCTCCGTTGAACTAAAATGTAGGTTATTTTCTTTGATTTATTACTTTATTTTATATTTTTATTATTCCGTTTGAAAAAAAAGGACCAAAACTGCTGTATTTGAATACAAAGAAATTTATTTAGTTTAGTAAGCTCAGTCATATTAGTGAACATTTTTCTGGCCCTAAAATGTTTTTTGATACAATAAAATTAGTTGTTCGAGTTTCCAGCTTGTCAAAATAAAACAAACTCTGATTTCTTTTCTTCTCTTTGTTTTCTTTTTCGTTACTCCCATTTCTTCAATTCCATTGTATATTTCCTCATTGGACCTCAGCCTGTAGCCTTATTTTTTGCTAGGTTTAGTAATTTTCTTAACACCTTAAATGAAAAATGGATTGTATTTAAACATTTAATACAACTACAACGTAATTATGCACTAATATTTTAAATTTAATGCTTCATGTCACTTGCACATTTAAAAAATAAAAAATTGTGCCCCCCCTCAAACATTTCTGGATACGCTGCCAGTTTAAGGTCACTAAGCATCTTGAAAAAAAAGTAACTTTTTGATGTTGCTGCTTGCCGAAAGAAAACTATACCTATCTTCTTATAAGAGGAGCTTTCCCCCGGCTTAACAAAGGATGGTCTTTCCATTTTTTTTCTCTTTTTCTTCTTCAGCATAGGGTATTCTTAAAGCTTCATCGAAACGGCGGTGATCCTTTCCCATCGGATAGTTGCTGCACGATTCGTTTTGAGGCTCTGCATGAGCTGGATATTTCGGGAGTAGTGGAAAATACTAACTCTTGTTTGCTTTCTCTTTTACATGTTGTAAAATTTTCTAAAGAATAATGATGCTTGTTTTATGATTTTTTAAAATAAAAAAAATAAAATTGAAAAATAAAAACTTCTCTTACATCTTCATAATAAACTACACACGTAATTGACATTTAATAATAATAATAATAAATAATAAACGTTTAATAAATATACATTTTCAGTTTCACACTGCTTAGGATTCTTTGGTAAAGTATTCCCCCCTAATTTTTTTTTTTTTTAGTAAATGATTTAGATACGTTTCGCGCAGTTCTAACAGCGATTTTATTCTTCGAGCTGCTGAGGACTTGGCTATGATAAGAACAAGCGTTGCCAGTCTGGCGAATGCTCAGATAAGATGGTTTATCTTATTGAACGCATTCTTCACGAGTGATGCTCGTCGTAAGTAAGTTTGTTTTCCGTTTACTAATGACGGAATTTAGTTTCACTTTTCTCTTTTAGAAAGCAAAAAAAAAAACTTAATTAAATTGCAAAAATTGAAGTTGATTGTGTTTCGCTCTTAAGTTAAGTCGAACTTTAAATGTGAAATTTTTCCATTAAAACAAAACTTCCATTGTGTTTTCTACCACCCCACAACTGCCAAAACCCTTAAGGCATTAATGGCAGGGCAGGGTTGAAATAAATACATAAATAAAAGTTTAAGGTGATATTTTAACTATTATTCTTGTCATTATATTAAATTCAATTAATTGTATTAAATATTGTTTGAGCACAAGATAAACTAATCCTGCAATTAATCCGTTAATTGTAATACCCTATAATGCAACTTTATTAGGCAACTAAATTAAATATTGCAAGGTCACTAACACTTTTTTATGAAACACAGGTATATTTCTTCCATTTCGAGATCACATAGTCAACTTATATTACAAATTATTAAACTGTTCATTAACTTGATCTACTTGTATTGTTAAACAGTTTATTGCAATACATTATAATACCATTTTATAAGGCAATAAAATGAAATATTACATCGTCACTAAACACTTTTTTTATGTAATAGTGATATAATTCTTCCATTTTCATATCATATTACTTTTAGAATCATGGTTTACATGAAAAAATCTTTTCCATATTGCTTAACATGGATTCTCATATTTTTCCATGGCAGAATGAACCCTTCTGTGCCTTCTCACAAGTAGGAGCTGTTGTTTACCCAAGTTCTATTGGTGTTGGTGAATTCTTTCCCGGGGCGCATTGCCATTCAGTTTTCACGTGCTGGCATTTTCCAATATTGTGGGATCAAGTCAGACCCCCCTTACCACCATTTCATGGGAAGGGAGGGGGATTTTCATTCTCTGTTCCAATACATGTTAACTTTTTTGATCCTTGAGAAATATTTCTCTCACGTTTTTTTAGACCATCTTTGTTCGATTATTCATAAAGAAAGTAAGTTGTTAATTTTCCCTCTCGCCGAAGTATATAACTTTTAAGTTTGCAATGTGATTTAAAAAGTTATTGTCTTATTAGAATTCTTTCTTCTTTGTCTTTAATTGAAATTATTTAGGCCTGCCTTCGTCATGATTTCATCCAATTGCTTGAGGAGTACATACCAACATAGATATGAGGTCAAGGTTCTGACCTGAAATCGACATCGTTGGTTTTGTTCAATAATTTTTCTCTTAACTAATATGACCATTCTTTTTTAGCGTTTTAGTTATTGAAAGATATTCAATAGCATAGCAATTTTTTTAATGATTGACTCGAATTTGTTACTTCCATGCTCATGAAAATTTTCAGAAATGTAGATATCAAAGTAAAGAAACTGTTAGCATTAAAAAAACTGTACCTTTTTTCATAAACATTACTGTTAAATAATTTTTATAAGAGACTTAGTATTATGACTTGTTTTCTGGCTTTGAGGAGTTAAGTACGTGGGTAAGTGGGAACTTAATTTTTTTGATTAACTACACCATTTTCTTAATTAATACCAACTTTAAATTTGGTTACCATTGACCCCATTTCTTATAATGAAAGTTTACTAATTTTCAAAAAATAAGAAATTCTAAAGAAATAATTTATTTATACTTATTTAACTAATAATATAATATATCTAGCTGGCGAAACATTAACACAATAATTTACTAAGCCAACACAAACACAGTGGTTAAATAATTTGCGGTTCTTTGAATGTCATATGGTTCATTTTAATATTTTCAGGTAATGCTAGTTTTATAAAAAAAAAAAAAAATGTATTGTATTTATTTTTAATCTATAAATGTTACAAAAATACTCCTATGCTTGGTGAAATATTCGAGTGAGGGTGCATTTCTGTCCTTTTTACAATATTTTAAATATTTTTTAAAGTTTAATTTAAAGTTATTTTGCTGTAATAAAAATATGTTTAACTCGTTAATTGCCTTCATATTTCGATTCATTAAGTCACCGGCTAAGTTTAGAACTGCCCTCCATTTATACTCAATTAATTCTACTTAACGTAGTTATCTTTTCATCTAGAAACTTTATTACCTGTGTAGGAGATCTATGTAATGAGCGTATCCATCTGGTAATCTGGATGAATAATGTTTTTATTATTGTTTTTAACTTACCGAATAAAAATTTCATACAATCATATTGAAGAAAAAATAATCTTTTTAATAATGACCATTAAAAAATTAATAAATAAGATATAATTAATTTATATTATAATAATTCGGTTGGTTAATATTATTTTAAAATGAATTATTTGATGAAGTTACACAAGAAATGTTTTGAAGAGATTCTCAACATTATAATTTTATTTAAGAGTTTAAAATGGTAATTCAATGCTTATAGCATGGTTGGAGCATCAGCGAAGAAATTATCAATAATTACCTAATTAGTTAATGATAATTTTCGTATAACAACGGTAATGATCTGCCTGGACATTTTGCAAAAGTATGTGGCGAATAAGCTGCAAAATTGGTAACTCCAACTCTTTTCACAAAAACAAGGTCGGTCGCTTGGCTGATTTTCTTTTATGATCTATTATTACTGAGAAGAAAGACAACATTATAAAGTGGAGATTTAAAGCATAATAGTCTGTAAATTTAAGTATGTTTATAAAATATTTCAATGAAAATATTATATGTTTATTTTTTTATTTATATTTTTATTACAGAATGTTGTTTGATTTTAATTATTTTTTTATAATACAATGGTGGAAACCTGTATACTTGACATTAATAATAATAATATCTGTACTTCAGAGGTAAACTGACATAAACGACCAGTACTCAACTCACTCAATACTCTTTACCAGTCTCAGATACCGATACGTTGTTATTCAAATGTTCGTTTTAAACATATTGCATTCATCAGTGCTCCAAAAATTTATTTTTAAAAGCTGCTAATTACTAGTTTGTCGAACCTATCAATTGCCGATATTCCGATTTATTGGCCAATACCGATATCGCAAACGCCGGTAGATCGGTATATTGCTTTCCTCCTATGAATTGGTCATTAGGTAGTATATGTAAAAAAATAATAATAATTTATTATAGATTATGTTGAATTGTTTTTAATGGATATTTATAATATTTTTTTTCTATTGAGCAAAGAAGGCATTGTTTGAATCTTAATGCCGCCAATGATGTGTATACAGTAGTCTCTCGCTAATCCGAACCTCGATAGTCCGAATTCTCCAGTAATCCGAACAGCCGCCCAAGGGTTTTTTCCCTCTTTCATTTTATCAAAATTTATTTTTTAATTAATTTAGATAAGTTCTAAATTAATTCAATTGTACGGGATTCCGTACAACCAAACCTTATTAGAGCATCTTGGAACAAACTGTTGGGGAACAGAGAAACGGAGGATATTTCAACTGGGTCTAACCTTGTTTTAATATCAAAACTTTTAAAGACTGTCAATCCAGAAGTTGAAATCGAAGAACACGAAGTGAATGATTGGATTCAGGGGAGTGAAGAAAATGAGGTAGCACTAAAAACAGATGATAAAATTGTAAGCTCCGTTCAGGAGCCATCGGAAACTGAAGATGAGGGACCGTCAACTGTGGTTCACATTGTGAAGCATGAAGATGCAGTAAAAAAATTCAACTACTGCATTGATTGGGCCATCGAAAACAACGTACCAAGGCAACAAGTGTTATTACTTCGTCATCTTCGAGATGAAGCACTCCGAAATAGTTTAGAAAAATCGCAACTAAGAAAAATAACTGATTCCTTTAAAAAATAATTTATTAACATAAGTAAAAATATTTTAATATGCATATATGTATATTTTGTGTTCTAATAAAATAAAATTTACATGAATTTTTTTTCCCCTACTTTCCCTCTGTGATCCGAATTTTTCGGTAATCCGAACACCACCTGTACACTATTAGTTCGAATTAGCGAGAGACTACTGTATTTCAATGTCCACAAATAAATAAAAATCACATACTTTAATATTGAAAATATGTTATACATAAATTTATTTTTTAAAATTATGATTTGAAATAAACGATACATCAATCGAAAAGAATACCGTGAGATATTTTATAGGTCCGTATTAATATTTTTAATCTGATTGAATTTATTTGTAAAAACATTACCCAATATTATTAACCTAAATAAAATTTTGATATTAATATTACCTTTACCGGTATTATAACGGTTTGCTGCTTATGACGAATATGCCGATTTTTAATGTAATGATAATTGATCGTTAGGCAATTGTGCTTATGCTTCTCTCCATGGGCTTCCGCAGGGGTTGGGAGCAAGTGAGAACAGTTGCACCCACACTAAAAAATATGAGAAACAAAAGTTACACATTTAATAAATTACTTAATTTATTAAGTATTATATAAACACATATTTTAATCTTTAAATCCCTATAAGTTTTATTTGAACAATTAATTGAGCCTTACATAGTCAAAATAATCTCCCTGGTCATAAAAATCTTACCAGCCCGCCCCCTAGATAAAAATTTTAATTACCTCCCCCCACCTTAGACGAAATCGTGCAGACGCCCTTGTTTTTCTGCCTTTTGCAGTTGCTATCTGGAAATCCTTCATAGAGCTATTATCGGCACCCGAATCGCTCTCCTTGGGTACCTGACTGCGCTCATTCCGATCAGGAATTACTCGGCGGAAACGTAAAGAGGAAGATAACATCAACGCTGCACTACCGTTGTTATTACCGATGTAGAAGTCCTTGGCCTGTCGACACTCGTCAATCGGCAGTTGAAAAATAATATTTGCTTGTTAGCAAATCGGTTCGATCCATGTATGCTCTCGTTTTCCTATTTCAACTCCACTTCCTCGAAAGTGATAAAGAGTTTACTAGCGAGAATAGTTCGTGACGAATATATAGCAAACTTTGTGTAAGGGATAACGATTCTATTATTAGTTGTTCTAAATTTATATTTCAGTGAAAAATCCAGTCTTCCTTTTTGATAATATATATTTTTTAATATGTTAAAACATCACTACGTTTCGAGGATCATTGCCTCATCTTCAGGTGACTATGTTATAATTATAAAATATATCAATTCTTTAAAATCTCGTCAAATATTAAAGTCAAATAATCAAATAATCACAATGTACTTCTTATTTTGGCCACCTCACTCAAAAAAGGAAGACTGGATTTTTCACTGAAATATAAATTTAGAATAATAAAAGACCAAAAGGTTTTTTTAAAAAAGTCTTCCATTATAGGATAAACTATCAATACTTATTAGTTGTGTTTCCTGCTGGAAAATAAATGAAATCTGATTAGTCAGATGTGTTAGCAGAATTTATATAATAATTTTAATGAAAGTTGTCTACTGATCTTTATGCTTCTTTTAAATTACTCATTCTTTGGACATTGTTTAAATTTGAACAAATATTTTGTCTATTTCTGTAATGAACTGTACACATTCAAATGGAGGATCGATTTGGTTGGTGGAGACTTCATCAAAACCTCAGATTTTAAATATATCTGAGGAGTACGGTATACGTTGCCCTTTTGTATGGTGGAATACTTTTGCGGTGAGTTCACAGTGCATTCAGCTCACGATACAGCTCCCCCTTAGTTGAAAAGAGGTTGTTCCATAAATGGATATCTGAGATCTGTTATCCTAACCTGTTTTTACCAATCTTTTTTTTTCTTTCTTCCTTTTTTCGTTGAATTGAAACCATGCTGTACTGAAGACATTCAATCGTTTAAATTCAGGGACGTGCCGCTTCAAGTACATTTTTACACGTATTGGTATGCACATATAGCATTTATTTTTAATTCTAAGTACTTAAATGTGCATAGGACGTTAGACAAACCCTACTTCTCCGCAGATTTAAATTTTAGGGAAAGCGAAAAAAAAGTTTTCTCTAAGAAATTCCCTGAGCTTAAATCATTATCTCTGACATGGAACCCCTCTTTAAAATCAAAAATATAATTCTCTTGAATTAAATTGTCCTGCTAGAAACCCAAAAATATATTAAAGAGAATAGACATTTTTGGATATGTCGGGTTTCCCAAAATCCTGGCTATATTATTTTTTGATCACTTCATTTTTTTTTTTTTTCATTGTTCATCCCCTTTATTGTTTACCAGTGCTGATTTAAAATTATTTACTTATTCTGTACATTCATTGCAATTATTTACTTTCTTTATCTTAATTTATAGCTGTTTAAATCTGTAACATTAGTAAATAGGGATTCAATTGCTATTTTGAGAATTTCGAATTCTGTTTTCATTTAAATTTTATATCTATTTTTGTTTATATATTTTTTTTTCTTGTAAGAAGGTTCGATATCAGATTTTTGGATTTTTTTTTTACTATTTTAATGATACAAGTAAGTAAAATTCAAAAGAAATTAACTTACTTTTTTCAAAGGACTATTTTGTTTCCATTTAAAAAAAGGATATATCTATTTTTAGAGAAAAAAAATGTAATTTAGCTTCAACAAATAATTATAAAATTTTCATTTTACTTCAAAAAAATATTATAGCTATGATAACTATAAACTATGATAATTATTATTTACTTTTTTTATAGATTGCACTGCTATGAAAAAAAGCAGTAACTCAAAAATTGTAAGATAATGATAATGATAATTATTTGATTTGTTGTCAAATTTTCTATTAGCTGCTCTATAGAAAGCGGTAAAATGCTAATCTTAATTAACCCTTTCCTTATTTTCTTTATTTTTAGACTTTTTACTGCTTTTCTGTGGAGCATCGAATGGAAAAATTTCATGAATCCAATGATACCATTATCTTACAATTTTTGAGTTTATGCCTTTTCCTTGGCAGCGCAGTGGGAGTATTATCCATCTTTTCTTTCTAATAAAATGTATTTACCTCACTACATGTAAATTATAGTTTTATAATTTATATTGTTTGTGTAGTATGTTATGGAGTGTGAAGGTGTTATCCTTTTATTGATACGGTCATTAACTGCCTTTTAGTTGAGAACGTGATATAAGTGCTTAATAGCTGCGATTCTTCGAGGTTTCTAAGCGCTGTCCACTTAACTCTATGCGGGTTATTTTTTCCAATTATAAAGTCGTTACGGCCTCAAATAACTTTTAATCTTGGCGAATCATGGGAGTAATTATCGGCCGTTATGTTACTAATAAATGCTCTAGGAAGTAATTCTAAAAAATGAAAGGTATTTTTACTAGTGCGTTAAAAAAACCTTTGGAAATTATAAAATTTCTACATGTTCGAATCCGGCAAATTTCACTCTTCTGTAAATGCCCAAGATTTCTTCTTTAATTGAACGGTTAAGATAAATACCTCAAGATCAAGCTTTCTCGATGCAGACAATGCTTATCGAATCGTATGCCTCCATGATGGTAATTGGAGTATCGAGGCTAAGAGAGAAAACACGAGTATAAAGAAATTCTCTTAACAAACGTTTTTTTTTTTAATCCGATTTTTTTCTCCTATAATGTGCTAAGTGATCCCTCATCCTCTCCCCTAGTTTATTTAAAAAGATATTTATTTTGTATTTATATTAAAATAAAGTTAATACCTTCCACCTATTACACCTACTTTTAAAGTTGTGTTGTAGTTTTAGTTGAGTATAATACATTCTCTTTAAAAAAAGTTGGGGTTAATATAAAACCAGAAGTTACGAGCGTATTATGTCATAACTCATTTTCAAAAAAAATGCATAAAGGCTTGTTTTAAAAGTATGACTATACAATTTACAGATTCCAAGATAAAACTGATCGTGATAGTATTTTCCGTCCACATTTTCTCTAAAGAAACTGCTTTAGTTACAATTTTATTTTTGTTACTATCAATACCCAAAGATATGTAAAATCCAAAAGAAACCTTTTGGTAAACGTGAGTATAATATTTAACTTAACCAAACTCCCATTCCTGATACTAAACTTTAAAACTCTTTCTAAGCTGACCATTAAAATTATACTTGAAGTCAGATATAGTATACCGGATGTCCTTAATGGGCTACTTTCTGAATAGTTTCTGAATTTGTTTTGTTTTATTTATTATTCAGGAGTTAAAATTTAAGATTAATCGCCATTAAACACAATTTGGAAGTATTTTTGTGCTTTTCATGTAGCACCAGTTGGCTCGGTAGACGTTACCTCCTTCTTATTTACATAAAAAAATGAAACGTTTAAAAACTAACAAATGGCTGTAAGTTGGTTGATAATCTTCCGATTTCCCAGATTTTATTTCTTTTCGTAGGTAATAGAAAAACATAACAACTTTCCACTAACAGCACTGACGACAGAGAATGGATAGTTTTTGAGTTATGAGGAAATAACGATCTAGAGCGGATGGGACATTCCAGGGCAGCTTTTTGAATATTTCTTTCCTTATGAACATTATTCTGTCTGTCAGGAACATTCTAAAACAAAAAGTAGCCAAATCGGTTCTACCGTTCTCACCTGAGGCGATTGATCACCAACGAATACCACTTCATTTAATATATACCTATTAATACAATAGATTCCTTTTCATGGTTATTGCTAATTTTCGAACCAGGTATCAATCCGTATTGGTATCCGTCCATCAATTGTTCATTTTTCAAAGCTCGGTGATGTTTCTGTTTAGTTCAATTTTTATTTATCTTCTGTGGGAATGGATCTTCATCCAAGTTTTAGAATTCTTAATATTAATCAAGAAACCTAATCAGCCTATTTTTAAGATTCTATTTTAATTTCTCCCACGCTTGTTTGGATTTTCCGTTACTCTTGTGTTATGTTTGTGTAACAAGATATATTTTCGCGGTGGTGCTGCGGATTTATTTATGAAAATTTTTGGCTCTCGTTCCGCCCGGACCACGCCCCTCAGTGTCGACCGCTAGAAGTTGACAACAAGATATTTAGTAGACACTGGAATGGAACTGAATCATAGAGATTAGTTTGCTATGCCAAATCTAAAATATTCGCATACTTCGCGCCCAAGTCCTAGCCAAGTCTGGCTCTGTTTCAACTAGTTGCAAAAACTTATCAGAATTGGTTCAGCTGCAGTAATTTTTTGTTTCGTTTTGGATTATGATCCTTTTTTTAATTTAAGTATGATGGAAGGGACTTAAAATTGGGACGGTCAGTGCTACCAGTCGGCGGTGGTTGGAGATGACGTCAGAGTTGGAGGGGCATGCGCGGATCGCTCAGTCGATCCGAAGGCTCTGAGGTGTGCGAAGTGCCAGTGCTCTGTGAAGTGTGTTCTGTCCTTATCATGTTCCAGGACCCCCCGTGACGTATTTGGGATCATTTCATGCTGGCTGGATACCATCTCAACTAATCACACAGTTTCCACCTTCATTAGTTCCCTTCTTCAACATGATAGACTCTGCCCAACTCCGTCTTGTAACCGTCAAGCATAGGCATCCGATATTTAAGTTGCACAGGGCCTGCCGTACAGTTCACGTAGACGTAATGTAAAATGATTTCACAGTAGGGAGTAGTTTGTAATATATAAGGCATTCTTCAGTCAACATTAGGTAAGATGGAGCTATCATACTTGCCATCATTGCAGTACTTTTTTCATTATTTGTACACCCCACTAATTTTTAAATTTTATTTATGTTTTTATTTGCACTGCTTTTTCATCACATTTGAATGCGCCAAGCCTATTGTAGGGCCTACATTTATCTAGCGAATACCAAATAGTCAGTATTTTGAGATATCTACAAATATACTATTACTCTTTTCGAGTAACCTGACTATTTTACAACACTTTGGAGCAACAATTATTACTTTTGTTTTCAAGCAAAACGTACGGAAATGCAACAGATCAATAGGAAAGGACTCTTTCATTTCAGACCCTGAAGTATTGGCGAGATCTCCCTTTTTCTTTTGTCCCCTTGTAATCGGATTCGAAAGTGTTAGTTTCTAAAACCAATATTTGACAGTTTTTTTCTCTAACTCATCTACTTTTTCAACCTAGCGATTTATCCATTGTTTTCAGCTTTCATCATGTAAATAATAAAGTTTTACAAGTACTTAGTTAAGTAGAAGGAAAGAGAAGTACAATGAACACGTAGGCTGTAATAAAATGTAACCTGTAGGTGCGAATTTTCCTTTTGTATTCAAATCCTCAAGGATGTTATAAGATGACATGCTGTCTATGCAATGCAGTTTGACAAGTAGTTGTCTGTCATCCATCAATAAGTGGTCTTGTTTGAATTTCCTGACTTATTTGCTTAATTTTTTCTTACTTCGTCGAACATGACTTATTGAAGCTTGTTTATCAAGTTAAAATTCATTTGTGCCATCCTATTCCCTAATAACCATTTTAAAATTCTAAAATATGTAATCCGATCTTTAAAATTCTTTGAGAACTTTATTTATAACATTTTTTGCCCTGACGATTGTAATGTGTTTTGAAATATCTTCGTATGTTTTCAAAAATGAAACTCCAAACAAATAATCATGTATGTAACTGGAACAATCAATGTCGCAACAGAAATCAATATGTCTTCCCTTGTCACTTAATTGAATGGTGAAACCCATAGTTTAATAATTGATTTGTTTTTTATATTAATTCGAATTATTAACATTTTTTTCTTAAACAATATTATAATTATAATTACATTAAACTTATTTTCAATTTTGGTTTGACTAATCTATTGTTATTATCATTATATACAATAGATAATGAAATCAAGACTTTTTTATTTCCCTTTTAAGATTTAATCCTGAATATGTATATTCTTCTATATCCATTATTCTTACAAAAAAAAAAAAAAAAAACAACTACAAAAAATGGGAAAATACATAATCCTACTTATTTGTAAACACCTTTCTAAAATTAATCTGAATAAAATATTGAATTAGTGAATATTCGCATACAAATTAATATTGTAGTAACCAAAATCAAATAATTTGACGGATGATGTTAGCATTATTTTATTAATTTTTTTTTTAATTTCGTTTAAATTGTTTTTCAAATATCCACTTACTGGTAATATCCATTCAAGTATGAATGAAGATATATATAAATAAAAGGAAATATATTATCAAAAAGAAATAAGTTTAAAAACATATAAACACCCTAAAATGTGTGTGGAGAGGTTGCGAATATGTACCCTCCCCCTTCCAAAAAAACTAATCTGATCAGCGTAAATATGAGTACTTTATCAATGTTATTTTACTTTTCGATTTTATTAAATCGTTATGTGATTTATTTACATTGATTCTTTTATAAAACTGCATTTCATTATATTAATTGAAATAATGTTAATAAAGTTTTTTTTTTATTAGAGAATCTAGAAAAAATAAGTTAATAATTATTGTTTCGTTTATTTTCGGGTGAAGTGGGGGAGGGAGACTATACTGTTGCTATATATTTATTTAAAATCTTTATTAACGAGAATTAGTAATTAAATAAAAGATAGTAAAATAAATTAATTTTAACGTAATTTATAATTTTTGTACCTTGTCACAGTTTCTTCAGTGTTAGTCAAACTTATCTGTATAATTTATAGCTTAGATTATTTTAGTTTTATTGCGTTCTTCCTTATTTTTTTTTTTCTTATCCTATTTGACTTCTTTTATACTAAAATAGATCTCATAAATGATGCAAGTAAGCAAGATCTGTAATTTCCAGGCCATAAAAATGATTCATCCCAGATTTATGTCTGAATGCCATTTCCATTTAATTTAATGCCGTTATTATGATAATTTTAATTAATGTACAATGATTAATTTAAATATTTAATGAAAATTCCTACATCGAAATAAAATTAATCTTTTTATTATTTGCTAACTATGACGGATAATGATCGCATTAAATGGAAAAAGAAGAAAAATCACTTAAAATTAGGATATATATTTTTTGTAACAATTAGTTACTTTGTTACATACCATTTATATAAAATTATCTATCGAGTAATTATTTATAATCAAATCTTGAATTTAATTTCCTGAATTAAATTAATCGATTATCCAATTAATCCAAATTAATCGAAATAGTTTAATTATTTTGTCAATTGGATTTACTAAATAATTGTATTACATAGTTATTTATTAAATCATTTGTCGAAGAGATTTCTTCATAATAATATTCTGACAATTTAAAAATTTAATAATCTAGTTTTAGAGCGTACATTATTGTTGAAAAAAGTTTATTGTTATTTTTTTTTTTACCAGTAACATGCCTCATTCCCGGAAGATATAAAAAATAAAATCTTGTATCTGAAAGAACACGCAACCCCAAACCAAGGGAAAAGCGTAGGGGTTCCTTTATTAATTATTAATGTAAATAAATTAATTTAAAGCTCTTTCATTAAGAAAAAAAAAGGGTCTGGAATATACTGGATAAAATAAAATTGCTTAAATTTTATTTTATTTTTGATATGTTATTTTAAATACAGAAATTATTATTATTATTTTTTTTTTTTTTTTTTTTTTTTTTTTTTTTTTTTTTTTTTTTTTTTTTTTTTTTTTTTTTTTTTTTACATAATCGTCTATCTTTATTGAACTGTGCGAGTTATCCATAATCCAGAGACGTTGCTTTGGGCCATTTTTATTTTCTGTGTTTTTACTTTCTTTTTTTTCTCTAAACCTCTTCCTAACAAAGTAGGGTTTTGAAAATTTTCATGTTTAATGCGTGGATCGTTGAGAAGTGTCTTTTGTAGTCAATATCTCTTCCTCGCACGCCCTCCCGGTCTTTCAGGTTTTTGCAGCTTTACCTGCACTTGGGTTTCTGCCTCAATATCATGTTTAGACAAAATTAAATATAAAATAAAAATTATGGTGGAAGAAAGGCACTCAGCTTCCAACTGCAGTGAGAAAAGCCCTGATGATGACCTAAAATTTGGGTTGAAACGTTAGCTAAAATAAAATATGTAAATATCACATATTTGTGCTTATTATTTTGACCGCACCCCAACCAATTCCTGTTCATTAAAATAAAAATGAATACTAATATAAAAATCATGAAAAAAATGTTATCAGCATCATGTTGTTAGTTATTATTTCAACTCAATTGAATTTTCTTATGAAGAAAAAAAAGTACACTATATATGAAAATAAAAATGAATTGAAATTGTTACTTTCCTCCTCCTCATTGTGGGCTACGCCCTTGGTCCTAAAGCCTCACCAAAGCCAGTTAATGGTTAATTAATAGTAATATGAATTTAATTGGGTTAGGGAAGTATTTTTTTTGGGGGAGGGGTGGCGTCCCCTTTTTTTCTCTACCTCTGTCACTAATTGTGTTCATTTGCTTTTTCAAGTTATTATAGTCGCCTCTATATCCCTTTCTGATTAGGTTAGAGGTTATAAAATTTATAATTAAATTAAATTGTTATTAGAAAAGTGCGTTTCAGGAGTCTATTCTTTTTATAATTCCCTGGAAATTATAAAATGCTAAATAAAAAAAACCCTCAAATTCAGTGCTCAAATTCATATAAAATTCTAGTCGATATCCTTAGCAGATAAGGTTGAATGAAAATGCAACTTTAGGCACATTTCATGTGTTTTCAAAACAAAGATAATACGGAAACTAGATTGTAGTGACACATCAAGCTTTAATGTAACATTTTTTTTTTTAATTCATTTTTTCCCTATTTATATTTCGACCTATAATAATTCAGAAAACAAAATACAGTAAAAATAATTTAATATCCCTAGGTAATATTATGGATCATTTATTTAGAATTGTTATGTTCATCTAGCGAAATAGCAGTTAATATGTTAATATTCCCTACCAAATATTATAAAATGCAGATATGTATTGAAAACACATTGAGATTAGCTATGCCTAAAATATATTAATGTATCATAATCATAAACTCGATTTTATTAGAAAATAAAATATTTTTATTATTCATTAAATAAATTGCTTGCCATGTTTTTCACATTATTTTATCATATGAAATCCTAGTCCGTTATCCTGAAACTTTTATTGCTTGGTTTTTATACCAGTAAAGCCCCCGGTAACAGAGATAAGATAAATGAACGAAATTTTTTTCCTTGTAAATTGTTCCATAGCATATACCAACTTAGATGAATTAAATGTTACAACTAAACTTAACGTTTATTACAATTATATGATATCGTTAAATTATATACTATGCGTATCGTTTATTACTGGATTCTATGATAAACTTGAAGGTTTGTCATTTCAGAAACCAATGCGTTTATTTTCAGATATTTTTCTCTTATCCGACTATCTACTGAAAGAATAATTATTAATTTATTTTATTGTGACTACTTGATTACATTAGGACCTCGTTTGAATCCTTTATAAGAAGATTTTGTTTTTTATTCGTTTAGATTTAAACAATGTCCCATTTTAATTCTGTTCATTATGCTAAATTTTTTTATTTGACTTCGAGCATTAAACTAATTTAAATTTTAATTTCGTTCCTATCCGTAAAACAGCTAATCACATTTGTAAGAATTTTATCTAAGGAATCCAAAAACGAAAATGGATTTTATTGTTGTCTATAAAATCTTCCAAAAAGTGTTGCAAGTACATAATAAAAAAAAAAACCTCTTCCAAGTTGCTTAAATCAATACAATTTGAAGTAAAAAAAAAAAAAAAAAAGATAAATACTAACTATATTTACTATGCAAATATTTCTACAATAGGCAAAAAAGTTTAATTAATTATTTAATAGGCAAATAAGTTCCATATGTTTAAATGTTCTGCGGTATCTTCTCTACCTTTCATACGATGGCTTGTTGAGATATTGAGATGAACTGAAAATCTCTGGTTGCCGACTTTTAAATGCACTCCAAAACAGTACGAAATCGGTAAAAATAGGCCAATATTAATTTTTTTTTTTTTTTTGAACCGACTGAAATATTTGAAACCCAAAGTTTGGTCCAATTCTTAGTATTTCAAACTATTTTTTATTTGTTTGTGGGCCATGAAATAATATTAATACCGATGTGTGTTACGAAAATTTTAAGGTTACAAGAAAATTAAAAATATTTCATTTTTCTATGGTATTTTAAATTAATATAGGATATTCTAAACTACGGTTCCATGTTGTAGATTGGTCCCGTTTTTTGTTTATTTTTCCAATATTTATTCTAGGTTAAAAATTATAGACATTGATTTTCTCTTATTACATGATGGATCGTATATCGGAATTTAGGACTATTCCCGCTAAAAAAGAAAATTAAAACTTTTCTATCAGGATTATCGGGGTAATATTGTCTTAAAATTATTTTTTATATTAATCTCAAGGCAAGATAAAAACTTGCTGTTTGGACTTAAAGGTTTTTAATTGAAAATGTCTGAATTTGGTGCATATAAAATCTAGTTATCGCCCGTTTATTATTTAAACCGTTAAAACCGCGGTTTGAAATCAATAATTTTTTTTTCCGAAAAATCATACAGATACTAACTATTATATTTCAGTTTTAATTTAAAGCTTATATTCGATTAATACATACAAATTTAAATAGAGTTTCGAAAATTATTGATTTGATTATAAATAATTATGCTCCCTGAGTGATGCAGCATTGCCTAATTAATAATGACTATATTTGGATTAAAAAAAAATATGGAATAGATAAAAATACAATTAAATAAAAATTACCTTTTAGAGGATAAATTTAATGTTATATATAGTTGTTTTGTTCCTATGCATTACTTTTTTTATTTCATTCTAGTTATTCTAATTTTGAAATCTTCCAGCTCCTCCAAGGCAGTTTTTATTTTTACATATTTTTTGAAAACCAAAATTTCTAAAATTAATTATGGAAGGAAATAAAGATGTTCTATTGCTAAAGGTTAATCAAATTCAGTTTACCTACTACTGCAGACGCGAAAGTATTTCATAGAGAATTTGAATATATATATATATATATATATATTTACTTCTGATTTTAAATAGAATTACTTGAAAATTATTATCTTTTTCATAGTAAAATTGTTATTAAAAATTATGATTTTCATTATAATCAAATATAAAATCACCCTTGATAAAAATCACCAAATGATATTAAAATATTGCAAACAAAAATTTAAATCTGATTTGATTTTAATTTTTAATTGTCAATTTCAAACGCTGGATAAAACTAAAATTAGTGTTTAAAATTTTTAAAAATTAATCTTTTAATAAATTTTAATAAAGAAAATATCTAAAATTCATATTATATATTTATTTATAATATTAAATGGGGTAAGTGCTAGAAATTGATTTGATGTTTTAATGTAAATCTTACTTTTTTATAAAATGATTAAAGCGCACAAATGTTTTATATTCTCATTGTTCGTAAAACATGTTGCTTCTGATATTGGCTTTTGACATTGGCTACAAGGTATTACTTTTTAAATAATTGTTTAGTTAAAATAACCTCTCGTTAATATACTTCATAGGTGCAGTTCTCTTACCTTTTTTGAAATATTTTTTAAAGGATAGTTTTTTTTTTCATGATCTTAGTTTGTGCATTTATAAGATGGTTATTCATATCGATTGATTCGGTACACTTCCTAAACTTTGATCCTATACAATTTTTTTTCTTACGTATTTATCAAATCATAAATTTTGATCGTCCTCTTCTGTAGAGAAGTCTCCTTTTTATAATTTTTTCAATTATGTTTGTTTGTTTATCGTCCATTTGTATGCTACGAAGGCTAATTGGACGATACATAGGATAGGGATCTTTAACGAGTGTCTGACATCGTACAGTCTCGGGACCTCCATTTTACGTCCTATCCGAGGGACGGCATAGCTATGGATTTTTTACTCCCTTTAACAAATCCTAGGACCAGCACGGGTCTCGAACTCGCGACCTTTAGTATTGTAGGTTGCCATGCTAACCACTACACCACAGGTGACCCATTTTTCGAATTATACCATTTTGGAAAGATGCTAGTTTTGTATAAATCTGTCTTGACATTATTTTAAACTTAAGTCCACATGGTGCAGTTTCATTGCGCCGAAATTATCCTCTAAGCTTTTGAATTGGTTCGTCTTATTAAGAATGAACCTGTCTGTCTTACTAAGATGGATTGCTATTTAAATGTTGCGGCAAAGAAGTGACAGGCATCCCATCCACACAGTCTTCCTAGGGAAAGCTAGGTCGGGTAATTCAAACAAAAGTGAAAGACGCCTCTGTAGTTAAAATTCCATCCACTTGCGGGAGAGAGAATGGACTACTTTTATTCAGTTCCATACCAAGGTCATGAGCCGTGAAAATTTGTTTATGCTAGGCATGACTATATAGTTTTGTCTTTATAAAAGAATAATTTTATACATAAATGAAACCTAGCAAATCATTTGCCCAATTATGTAGGACGAATCGATCATTACAAAAGGCTGTAAATCACTTATGTGCCTGTATGCATAAATTACAATTCTCTACATTTTAATTTAGGGTTTTTTATGTTTTAAAATGAAAATTTAGAGGAAAATTTAGGATTGTACTTCGTCCGACTAGCCAAAGCAGCGTAAAGTGACCACAAATAAACAAACATTTTAAGGCAAAGTTGGTAATGAATATCTTAAGAGTGTATGTGTAGAGAATTAGAAACTATCGCTTTGAGTGCTAGCAAACTGGTAAATAATGAGAGAAAAAAATCAAATCAGTCGTTTACAAATTTAGTCGTGTCAAAAAAAGTCGAGTTAAGTTTTTTATATATTATTCTAATTACATATATATAAATTAAAACGGATTCTAATGGGATAATTGATACAGTAGTCTCTCGCTAATCCGAACCTCGATAGTCCGAATTCTCCAGTAATCCGAACAGCCGCCCAGGGGTTTTTTCCTTCTCTCATTTTATCAAAATTTATTTTTTAATTAATTTACTCCCTGAAAAAACTATGCTACACCATAAAGAATCATGTACTCCCGGTCGAAAAATTTCTAAAGAACGATTAACCTTCATGCCATGTGCAAATGCAACAGGAACACACAAACTTAGATTATTGGCTATTGAAAAGTCTAAAAATCCTCGAGCTTTTAAAAACGTAACACTCCCTCTTCTTTACAAATATCAAGAAAAAGGCTGGATGAATATTGAGATTTTCAAAGACTGGTTCCATAATGAATTTGTACCATCTGTTAAAACGCATCTTGAAACAATTGGTCTTGAAAAAAAAGCTCTTCTGCTCATCGATAATTGTCCTGGTCATCCCGATGAAAACGAATTAGTGAGTGTAGACGGAAAAATAGCAGCTATGTTTTTACCTCCAAACTGTACTGCCTTATTGCAACCAATGGACCAACACGTTATTCAGCATGTGAAACTGCATTACAGGAAATACCTCCACTCGCATATTGTGTCTCAGGAAGGTGATATACCATCAATATTAAAAAAAATTAATCTTAAAGACGTAGTGTTCAACTTAGCAGCAGCTTGGGATTCCGTACAACCAAACCTTATTAGAGCATCTTGGAACAAACTGTTGGGGAAAAGAGACACGGAGGATATTTCAACTGGGTCTAACCTTGTTTTAATATCAAAACTTTTAAAGACTGTCAATCCAAAAGTTGAAATCGAAGAACACGAAGTGAATGATTGGATTCAGGGGAGTGAAGAAAATAAGATAGCACTAAAAACAGATAATGAAATTGTAAGCTCCGTTCAGGAGCCATCGGAAACTGAAGATGAGGGACCGTCAACTGTGGTTCACATTGTGAAGCATGAAGATGCAGTAAAAAATTTCAACTACTGCATTGATTGGGCCATCGAAAACAACGTACCATGGCAACAAGTTTTATTACTTCGTCATCTTCGAGATGAAGCACTCCGAAATTGTTTAGAAAAATCGCAACAAAGAAAAATAACTGATTTCTTTAAAAAATAATTTGTTAACATAAGTAAAAATATTTTAATATGTATATATGTATATTTTGTGTTCTGATAAAATAAAATTTACATGAATTTTTTTTTCCGTTCTTTCCCTCTGTAATCCGAATTTTTCGGTAATCCGAACACCCCCTGTACACTATTAGTTCGAATTAGCGAGAGACTACTGTATTTGACCTTATATTGATGGAATTCAGGAATTATTCCGGGGTGGCTGTCAACAAATTTACAAATAGTAATAAGTATTTTACAGTTGCCTAATTTTCGACCCAATGCATGTTTCTTGCTGGACTAAACGAACACAAGAAACGAAACAAAAATATTATAAATACTGTGTGAATGGCTAAATAATGATGGAAAAAATATGTAGTCAATATTAGCCATATAATATACACTATTAACCATATTACGTTTCTAGTTAGTGTATATTATAATATGTTTATTATCTCATTATGTATCATGTTATCTGGTAAGTTTTAATCCCCCCCCCCCATATTTAGCTATTCCGATTATTGTATCTATGATATATTTGTCTTTGTCTTGTTTCAGTGAAGGCCTACTTTTTTTTTTTCAGTATAAGGACGCGCAATTTTCTAAATCGGTATTTGAGATAAAAATCAAAAGAAAAAAAAATCATCCCTTAAATAACAGTAAAGAGGGGTGCTTATAGGTCTTTAGCAGCTAATAATACGATTGCTCTCCGACTTTATACTACTATAAAACTTTTCATAGCTTCACCTAAATAAGAAGTCGTGAACCATCAGGTCTTATTTTACTGATAATTGTTCTTAGCATAAAATTTATTATTAGTTTACTCTACTAAAATACAGTAATTTTCATTCGAAAGAGTGTTCTTGAAATATCTAATTTAGAACTTAAATACTTTATGTTTTATTTTATATATATTCAATGTTCGTTTTATTCATTAATAATGGATTATTTAATTAAAAATTAAATAAAAAATTTCAACAAGCATGAAGTTCTTATTATTTTATTTAAACTTGCCTGTTTTAATTTCATCGTATAGGGAACTAATTATGAAATAAAGCTTAATTACCCAAAAAATAAATAATCTCCCCTACATTCGGCTTTAATCTGGCTTACGTCCTTGACAATTTTTGTTTGTGTTGTAGGATTACGGCTGAGCCTAAGATTGACTAGGAAACTTGCGATATTAAAATCCTTCTTTTAAAGTTAGGTATCTTCAATTCAAGAGTTGGTGGATTTTATTTTATGGAAATTCTGAATTTCATGTAATAGAGAAAAAATAGTTTTCAAATATAAAATACGAGCAGTGATTCATAAAGTATCCTAATTGGATTTCCAATTTGAAAATTTATTATTAGATTATTCATTAAATCTTACTTCAATTTTCTCCTTAAAAATCCCTTGAATTTTACCCGATCTATATTGCGTTCTTAAATTGTATCCAAAATTCTGTACTTCCAGTGAATATAATAATACTATATTATAATCGAATTTACTACAAAATAAGTTATGTGGGTGGCTAAAAAGAAGTCAGGTGTTCATTGGAAATGTAAATACTGTAATTTGCATTAAATTTGTTGTAATTGTTGTTTTGTAATTATCGGTCGATTTACATTTAGCGAAGTGTGTACTCCCTGCGGCGTTTGCATGTACTTAATTTAGTCAAAGCTAATCTCTCATTACTCATGAGATCTATTCAGTTTATTTAATGGTCGCAATCAGTTGCCATATTTTCAATAATAAAAGAAACTTCAAAGCTTGATAATGAAAAACCTGATTTTATTCCAATACTGTTCAAACTTTAAAATTAAAGTATTGGACAGTATTGGATGGATGAAAAACATGATTTTATTCCAATACTGTTCAGACTTAAAATTTGTGCCCTGAAAAGTAAGGAAATTTCATTGGGATGAAAGAACAATTTATGCTTTTTCATTGCTCATAAATTTATCATTTATTAATATTTTTATTGCTTTAGGTTTTAAGAAATAGTTTTAATTTTAGATTGAGGGTGAGATATCATTTGATCAGGATATCAGTTTCTGTTTATCTAGGATTACAAATTCAGTCAGTTCTTGATTAAAACGTGCCTTAATATTCAGCATTCTGTAGTTAATTAAGAAATCCATAATGTTCCTCGTTTATCATTTAATAGCTAATACTTTAGATATTCATTTTAAAAACAGAAGATGTATTTAACGGATTATGATCGGAAAATATTTTGTTGAATTTTTTTTTTTTTTTTTTTTGTAAAAATAAAGAAGCTGGGACGGTTTATCACGTTGATTCTTCAGATTCCCACATTTGAAGTTGTTATCTGTTAGATTTTTTTATCTGGCCATATCTATTTTTCGAACCCAAGACAAGGCTACTGCTTTTAACCAGGCGTCAGAAACACCCAGTGGGCGTTCTGCCTACGCTTGACTTCTGGGCGCCATCTCTAAACGGAGACCTCTTCAATGTGATGAATTAGCAGTCGCCTTGAGACATTTCATTTTTTGCTGCATTGCATTCTAAAAAAATGAATCCTTACTAATCATCATCAACCATAAGTCCCATTGATTCTCCCCTTCATTACATTTTTTCATTCACTTTTCTTCCCTTTTTTGATTATTTTTCGCAGTTACATGAATAGAATGTTAATTTTTTTTTGTAGAACTTGAGACTCGATTTATTAATCGACGATGTTATAAGTTCATTTTGACTGAAAAATGAGAATCAGTAAGGATCTTTTCCTATCGACGGAGGACTTCTTGAAAGGTATATACTGCAAATGCAATAAGAAAAAATAAAAAATATATGAATATATAATTTATTTTCATGATGTATTTTAATTTTATTTCAGTTAATATTGATTATAAATGTCTACCTCTGTTATATTACGTTAAGATATTTTAGTTTCTTTTTAGTAGTTACACTATTTTCCCGGAAATATTTGATCAGAAATTATTTCAGAATGATGAATTCTGTGATTAAGAAAAAAAATAAATAAATAATCATGTAAAATGCAGAAAGATTCAGTCCATAAACCTCCATAGTTCGTGGCGGGGGGGTGGGGGGTGGACCGGACCACATAGAACGTTCAATTTTTCTTGTTGAATGATTATTTCACTACAATAAAAATCACAAAACTTTCTTTAATTTATCAAACCATTTAATTTTTATTTATTTGTGAGAATATTCTCTTTATGGATTGATTTGACGTAATCTGATTAATACGGTTTAACTAGAAAATAAATTAATAGTTTTTATATATAAAATAATATCTTTATACCATATTTGTTTACACACCAGATGTGATAGTTAAAAGTTCAGTTAGTTGGATATCTATTGAAACAGCCAATTGGAACAACAATAATTATAAAATGATATGCTTTGATTTTTTTTTTTTTTTTTTTTTTTTGGTCTTTTAGAATAAACCAGAGTTATTTCATTTACTTAAATACTAAAACGTTATCTGACAGAATTTGAAAACGTAACTAAACAATTTTTAATTTCTAATTATGTCGATTCTTACACAGAATGGTTTATTTGTTTTGTTGTTTTTACCAATTCACTCTGATCACATTTATCACATTTTAATTTATACGTAATTAACGAAATACTTTCTTAATTAAAGCGTGGAAATGCATTAGGGTATAAGTGCCTTAAGAAATTTTTACAGAGATGATATGACATAGGGTGAACTACGTTCAGTGCTTACACCCATGCCATCTTTCATACGTTCAATGAACTCTTTTTCAACAACAAAACATTACTCGTACCCATTTCTGAAGAATGGCTTTGGCACACATAACAATTTGGCAAAAAAAACAAAAAAACTGTGTTTTATTTTTTTGCCACTTAAACCCTTATGCATTTCTACGCTTCAATTATTAAACTTATTTAACTAAAATATTCAATCTTTAAAAAGCAATCAGGTACACATTTCTTAGCAATGTAACAATCAAATTAAATAGGTACCGGAAAGATTGTCATCTATTAAAAAAAAAAATCGTTCTATTTTACAGGATGGCGAATCCGTTTATTTTAATTTTAGTACACCAACTATCATCTTGATTTTTTGTTTTAAAAATAGCCTCTGAACACTGAGATTATTTCTCGTGTGTGTCTTCTAGGTCACCCAACTACATATTTTGAAATGCCTTTGGAATGTACATATTGAGAAGTGTGTTGACTTTCAAACGTCAATGTATAATTCATTGAAATCGGGTCGATATGTTCATGAATAGAACAATCAAATTAAATATCAGAAAGATAAGAAACGTCTTCAAAGCTTATATTACAATGATAAAATTCCTTTTGATAAAGCTGTTCATGAAAAGTTCTTAGACAGACTTATTTTACAGGATTCTGGATCAAACAATACAATTCCGTGTTATTCTCACGGATGATTCATGTTGCGTCATAGATATTGTTTTTATAAATGAAAAAGGTCGTTTATATATATATATATATATATATATATATATATATATATATATTAAATAAATAAATTTAATGTAATTTGTGTAAGTATATAATCATCAGAAAAAATTGAGATCCTTAGTCAAATGAATCGAAATTTCTCTCTTTTATTGTGTTTTCAGTTGTTATTTTGCTATAAAAAACAATATTTACTTATTTGTTTATTTCGTATATTTTTAAATTATGAAGGGTTGTAATTACTTAAACGAGAATATTCCATCGCTTTTCGGAGATCACAATATTTTATTTTCCACCGTAGTTCCAACCTATTAAATATTTAATTTTGATTAGACAATAAAAATAACCGTGAACACGAATAATATGCTCTTATCTTTTTTATTATTTAATTTTTTATTTATGCTATTTTTACTTGAAAGTTACTGCTAGCGGATAACTTGAAAGTAATATGCAAATGGTCGGCTGTTGACTTGTTAATGTAAAAATAAAATAAAAAATTGCTCAGTTAGGCATAGTTACCCCGATGGCATATGAATAACAACAAGATTTGTTAATATGTTTTGAATAATAATTAATGATGGAGATGAAATGTTAGTGGGTAACATTGGCCGGTCCAAAGCCGCTCCTTGTATGGATTCATAACAAGGACGGAAGGTTATGTTTAGATTTCACTTTTGTTGATGGAATTTATTTTAATTTATGTATTTATGCTTTGCACAAATTTTTAAGCTCCGCTGCATTTATTTCATATGCTTAGCCCGGTAAGCTGTTTTTTATTCTTTTTTTAATATCTTTTTTTTAGGCACTCATAGTGTGTTTACATTTAAAACAGACCTTTAAATGTTTGTTTTCATGAATGTTTTAATATATGCAATCACTGATGCAGAGATTTTAGCTTATCACTTATCTGTATATAGCAATTCTATTTTATTTTATAATTATAAAACATATTTATGTTATTTCTGAGTTTAAAAAAATATATTTAAAATTGAATATACAAAAATATGTCTAATAAATTAATTTTATGACTTTTAAATATAATTGTAATATGGATAGTTATATAATCATTTCTATAAATAGTTAAATTATGCTTATTATCATTATTTGTGTTGACTTTTCCGTCATTAGTTAAAATAATCAATATTTTTGTCTTGTATTGAGTTTTTATTTGTTTTAATAATCTCGAAATTTAATTGCAGGTCTGGCAGTGGGTCGTGGTATGAACACTGCTGATGATCTTTCATTAAGTCCCGCTTCTGACTGCAACTCAAACAATGTAGAAACAAGTTACGCTAGTAATACATCTGATTTAGAGTTCATACAAGATAATTCAGATTACCAATGGTAAGTAAAATTTATTGTATTTTTTATTTATTAAGTATTTGTTAACAGCATAAGGAGCACGTAATATTAAGCAATAATATTAAATAAAATGATAAACAAATTTAAAAATTCAAGAATGCAATCAGCTTCTCATGTTCTGGATTTATAAATTTTGATTTTGTAGATACTATTATTGAGTATGATACAGTTTACTTCTTTATGTTAATAAATTTTGGAACATTTAACATTCTTATTGTAATTTAATTGAAAATTTTATTAATAAAAAATTATCATTGACCTCATTCATAGTGGAACGCTGTGAAAATAAAAATTAGCTAATTAATTTAAACCTTGATAAATTTATATCTATATCAAATTTCATTGTTTCTCATCCTGTCTTCTGATGCTGTTTTTTTTTTTGCAATTATTCCTCCATTTAGCCACTATTGGATATAGTATAATAAGCTTACTCTTTAATGAAGTATTAATTGAGTTCATTAGACCACCATAATTCCTAGAGGGTCAAGGATGTACATACGTAATTAATTTATGTAGATGTACTTTCAATTAAATGTAGCCACTGTTATTTGTAAGTTTGTTGCTTAAATTATAACATCTGTGTACTAACTAATCCATTTGATGAATACCCTCACCGAAAATTATTTTAAAAACTGTTTTTGTTCCCCAATCATATTCGAAGGATTTCTATAGTTTTACTACAAATATAAGACATGCTTATCAGGGTTTTTAATTAATTAATCAATTTATTGATTATTTGCTTGTAAGTCTCTTGTAAGTTCTTTGACTTGATGTTGTTTGTAAAAATCATTTAAATCCCTCAATAAAATTTTCATTCTTGTTAATTAATAAGTTCATGGTAAGAAAGAAAATAACATCCTTAAAATGAATGTCTATTTTAACAATTTTGTTTTTTCGTTTACTTGTAGGTGTGTTGATTATGGATACAGGGAAGTCAGCCATCGCAGTGTTCTCTCATCCTGCTACGATGAGCTGGCTAGGGATCTGGATTCTCAACTTGCTCAAGTTGATATGGAAGATTATTCTGCACAGGAAATACTCTCCACACTTCCTGCTATCTGCTGCCCAGAAATACAGGTAATTAATTTTTCCATCAGAAGAAATAACTTACATTTGTTTGCAAAGAAATTTGAGGAAATTGCACAGGAATGACTTTCATTCAACCTGAGGTTTAGCCTTTTTATTTTTAGGTTTAGCCTAAAGAGGTGCGGGCCGGGATAGCCGAGAGTGTAGGAGCGCGACCCGTTGTTGCACGCTCGAGCCGAACGGCGGCGGTTCGAATCCGCCCTGTAGAGTAACCCCCCGTATGCCACACATGGCCAGGTAGGGGTACCGAACAAAAAAAAAAAAAAAAAAAAAAAAAAAAAAAAAAAACCTGAGGGTTTACTATGATTTATTTTCAATCTTAATCAGCTTTAATGCCCAATGATTTGTTTGATTTGTCAGATATAATCAAATAAAATCCCACATCTCTGAAAAATTATTTATTTATTTAATTTTGATTTTAAATGTTTATTTTAAATTGAGTTTTTCGTTACCTTCTACTTTTGAATTTTCTAATTTTTTTTTTGTTATAATTTTTATTAGTTTCAATGATTAAGGAATAAAATCAATGGAACCTAGTTGATAAATATAAAAATGTTTGAAGGTAAATAACGCCACCAACCCTGAAGGATCGATATGCCTTCTTATTATAAATAAATAAATTTCTATCCACAGACCACCTTCCGAACCAACCCTGCAAGATAGCTGTAACTTAACTCACTTCATCTTGGCATTCCTCTCAGACGTTTCCCTGTTTATACAATTACATTTACATATCATGTAGTTCGTTCACTGCTAAGCCTTGCAATTTTTTTCAAGCCAATTTTATTTGTCGCCCTAATATCGCCTCCATCATACATACTTGTCATGGAATTCAGTGCTTTCTAGTATGAGTTTTTTATTTTCCTTTTTTTTTTTTTTTTCTAATTTTATGTATGCTCTCTTCTTCTTATTATTATTATTACTTAATTTTTATTTTGTAGGCTGAAAGGCAGGGAGAAATGTTTGCCAGTGTTTCTGGCTCCTTAATGGTGAAATTTGATTTTGATTCATCTATAAGTCCACATACTAGTTCTCAGGTGTGTTTATTCTTATTTTTTATTTATTTTTGTTGTTTTTTTGTTTTTTTTCATATATTATCCTTTTTAAGAAATCATTAACTAGTCGAGTTCGACCTCCCTGTTATATTTCTGCTAACATAAAACCAGTGTTGAATTTCTTGAAATATGGTTTCAATTATATGATAACTATATCATAAAGAAACAATTTATTATATAAAGGGTATTAAAAAAGTTCTGCAATGTAACTTAACAAAAAGACCCAGGAGGCTGCAAGTTACTGCGTGTTCAGACCTATCCATGCCTGCATAGTAGCCGCCAGTATCACATCTCTGGGCTCAGTTGTTCATTAGCAGTGACAGATTAAAGTGCGTATTATGGCATCGTGATCACGTACTGAAGTAAGGGCAGTTTTGCGATATAATTTTGTGCTTGGTTTAAGCATAGATCAATGCTTAGAAGAAATGAAGATTGCATTGAATAATGATTGTCCACATCTTACGACTATATTTAGATGGTACAGAGAATTCAAAAGGGGCAATTTCACTCTGGAGGACGCTGAGAGAGAATAAAGGCCGCGAACGTCTGTAACAGAGGAAAACATTTCTGATGTAAGGAAAATGCTTGATGAGGACCGTCGAGTGACATATCAACAGATAGAGGAGACATTATGCCTTCATGCACCAGCAATTTATTCAATTCTGAGAGACCATTTAAAGGTAAAAAAACTTTGTTGTCTTTGCGTACCAATTGTCCATAGTCTAACGGAAGAGCAAATGACTCATTGTGTGACTTGCTGTCGAAAGATACTGACACTATTTGATAAGGGACATTCTACATATGTGAACAGCATCATGACTGGTGATGAAACTTGGCTATACTATTATGATGTGCCGACCAAGGCTCAAAACAAAGTTTGGGTATTTGACGATGGGGATACACCTGTAACTGTCAGAAAATCTCGATCTGTACAAAAAAAATGATTGCTGTATTTTCAGATCAAGCGGAATTGTAGAGTGTGTTGTTTTGGAGACACAGAATGCAGTGCCTGCCTAAAGTCATAGAATCTATGAAAAACCCTGAGACCTAAGTCAACTGGTACACCCACCATGACAATGCATCAGCTCACTGTGCCAGAGCCTGCACCGAGTATTTAGCCACTACTGGGCTGAATCTTCTTGAGCACCCTCCTTACAGTCCAGACTTGCTCCCTTTGACTTTGCGCTGTTCCCACATGTGAAAACGTTTTTCAAGCAACGAGGACCTTCTGAGAGCTTG
Source organism: Aelia acuminata (assembly GCA_911387785.2). Lineage (NCBI taxonomy): Eukaryota > Metazoa > Arthropoda > Insecta > Hemiptera > Pentatomidae > Aelia > Aelia acuminata. The sequence continues at coordinate 100,626,238 of OU426982.1, read as the reverse complement.
GGACAACGAATGTGCCTCAATCCCAGATGAAACTTGGCAGGGCTGGTTTAATGACTGGTTTCGATGTATGGAGAAGTGCATTAAATGTGGTGGAAATCACTTTGAGAAAATTAAATAAATAAAGCTGTATTGCAAAACTTTTGTAGTAACCTTTGTATTTGTGTCAAAATTAATTAAATTCCTGTTTGAATGATAATTCTTCATTTTTAATAGGATGAGTCGTCCATGTCCCTGGGCCACTCGGAACCACTGTTCTCGCCCGTCAGAGAAGCTAACCTTCCAAATTATAGCGTTGATTCCCTGGACGAAGGTGAACAACTGATTGTTACTTGCCAAGCTAACAAGACTAACTATACTATTGCATTCCATGGCTCTACTGTTATGGGCGAAACATCAGAGTATACTGATACTGGTAATTTTGCTTGATAATAGTAGACCTTAAGTCATACTTGGTAGAAATAAAGTTTTATTTTAAATTTTGTAATAGCTTTTAGATAGGAAAGTCTAAAATTTACATTTCTAGTTTTATTTTAAATTTTGTAATAGCTTTTAGATAGGAAAGTCTAAAATTTACATTTCTATAAATAGCATGAATATTAGCTCAAATAGTAAAAAAACTGAAGATTTGCTTAGTTAATAGATTTTGTAGATATTAGTTGATTTTTTGTTGTGTGTTATTAATCCTACTCAATGGATGTAAAAAGATAAATGATTCTGCTATTTTTATCGAGCTGTTTTATGTTAACTAAATTTCATTTTTCATACTAAAAGTTAATGAAATTATTATTTTTTTAAATCAAGTTGTTAATCAAAAATTATTTGTTAAATAAAATTTTTTTAGTTTTATTTATCTGTATTCGAGCTAACTTATCAGTTTCAAATACAGTTAGTAAGGTTTTCCATATTATTTTTAAATATCTGAGTAATCAAAAAATATTCCTTCTACACTACAAGCTATCTCGATCAATTTAACCTATCATTGTAAAATTTTTACTTAGACTTCGGAAATCAAGTTACAAATGAAATTGAAGATGTATAAATAAATAAATTAATTAGTATTAGTATTGCAGTACTTCATTTTTCATACTGAAAGTTAATGAAGTTATTATTTTCTTAAATCACGTTGTTAATCCCAAATTTTACATATTTTATTAAATACAAGCTTTACTTTCAAGCTTGATTGTTTTCTTTTAAGAAAGAGATTCAGAGAACAATACTCCCAGGACACCTGTGATTGCTTCTTTTTTAAACTATCTACTCTCACTATTTTTTAATTGTCAACTTGTTCATTTCTTATTTTTTAATTTAGTCATCTATTCATAAAAAACATAAAGTTACTGCTCTACGTTATCATAATTATCTATTTAAAGTGATTATTTGTTTTGAAATAGAAACTTTATTCGTTGCAAAGAAAATTTTTTTGTAGTTAACATTTAGGGCCTAGAAAAATATCAAAACATTAAAATTCCATCAGGAGAGTTTGGACTGCATGTATTTTCAAAACCGATTGAATTAAAATGCTTTTTCTATCCAAGCAGAATTGAACGATAAAACTATTAACAAAAATTGTGTTGATTAATTTTTTTATAACATCCAAAATATGATTTTTGTTTTGTGGAAAAAAATTCTATATATATATATATTTTTTTTTTTTTTTTTTTTTTTTTTTTTTTTATGAATTATTTACTTAAGTAGTTCATTTTGTTTTAAGCCTTTAGTTTTTATTTATTAGGCGATAGTATGATGTCAGTAGAGGATAAACTCGAGTCGAAAATGGCCGCATCTGATGCGCCTACAACTACTTGGAGTAAGTTAAGGCGATGCCCTAGAGGACAGAGGTCAAGAAGTAAGACTGTTAGCCTCCCAGACCTCGGGCAGGGGGCCCCATGTCTCTCTGCGTCATTAGCTCTTGGTTAGTATCTTGATAATAATTTGTCTTTTATGTTCGGGTGTCTGTCAAAGAATATAAAAATAAGTATATTTATCAGCTGTCAATGTTTCAACCCAAATTTAAGTTGAATAGGACTGATTATATTATTGTAGGGTAGTCCCTTTAAATCCAGCTGTTGAGATACTTTGGTCTCGTTCTTCCAACTTCTCCGTTTAACCTTCTTCATTATGACCTATAAATAGGTTGAATCTGCTTACAAAATGAGATAACTCTAATTTCTGTTTTTTCTTATTTTTTAGTTGTATTTTTAAAAACCTTATTATATGCCTTAAATAAATATTTGTAAAAATTTTACTCATTCTGCAAAACACTAACCTACGAAAAAGGCTGAATGACATTTCAGTAATTTATAATATCCAAGACAAATATTTTATTCAGTTATCCCATTTTGAAAGCTAACTCTTCAAATGATTTCAATTTTTTGAACCCGAACAAACTCTTTTATGAATAATCATGCTTAAATTTCTAACTTTTTTTGTTAATGAGCTTACTTTTTGAATACAAATAAACATAACTCTATAATAATTCACAGTTTCATATAATTTTTTTTAATCAACTATCAAAATAAACAGCCAATGTTAAGAACAATAAATATTTTTGATAACTATTCATTATTAGCTTTAAGTGTTAATTAGATTGGGATACTTTATATCAAAATCTATTCAATATTTACATAAAAACTTAGTTATACTTAGTAGTAGCATGTTAGTATTGGTAGGAGAGAGTTTTAGCTCATTAGTTGAATAGTTAATATAATGTTTATTCTGTTAGTAACTATCATAGTAAAATAAATAAAAACTATTAATTATATCTCATTAAGTAGTATTATCTTCAGTAAAGAATCATTCCAGAGTTGACAATCTTGTGGTTGTCTCCATCTGTGTTATCATTTATATGAGATAGTGTACCCGATTGATTTATGTAATTCGATCTGTTGTTTTGGAACTAATAGTTTTCATGTTTCTTTGATGAGTTCTGTTGAATAGTTTTAGTTTATTTCAGTTAAATAAAATCGGTCAGTAATGTGGTAATTATGCTAGCAGAGTTGTGATTTATATTTTATTTATTATTGTAACAAAGGTACTAAAATAGTTTTTTTTTTTTTTAACTTTGTTGTATAATTACTGTAAATAAACTAAAAAATATATAGTTTCATTTCTATTTAATGTTTATATTATAAACTTTATATTTAGTGTAACATAAAAATAATTTAGAATGATTGTGAATCATGTTCTGCATTGATGAAATGAGTTTATTTTAGTTTCTATGGGTTTTCATGCCTATATGTTGTACTACTTGCAACAGTAAAATGATGGTGCCAATTAAAAATCCCACTCAGACTATTATATGTTCATGGAGGATTTAAATAACTGTATGGTGAATATGCAATGAATGATTTTTCATTGAGTAAATGATGCATAATATTTAATAAATAATGGAACAATTTAAGGGAAAGAGACAAGAGTAGGAATACTTAACTCATTACATATTCTTTCAACGACTTTGAAGAAAAAGTTCTGGAAAATTAGCATTCCAAAACTTGAGGAATTTTAGGGTAGAAAAGATTTTGAGAAGGATTAGGACTTCAATGTAGAGGAGTATAACCGCAGATTGAAAACCTCATACAAGATTAAAGTAAATGCCTAACAATCATGCCTATATTGGAATACAAAGCAGGATGCAATTATTTTCTAAATAAATCTTTTATTTGTATTCAGTTATGGCAAATTTGCCTTTAGTTTTTGGACGTCCAACATAAATTGGGAATACTAAGAAAAAAATAAAAATTTCTTTTATCCCTAGAAATGACTTGCATATATAGCAACACTTCCTTTATATAAGTAAACTTATTCGAAGAAGTGAATTTACATATTTATTTAATTTAAAATACATTTTATAAAGGTAAACAGTTATTGTGTTATTTATTATACTTCATAGAATCTAGCTTATATTCTTTTTATCATACAGTTTTAGCATTTCCATTTATAATATGTTGATAGCGTTCTTTTTCTCATAGGAGGGTGTGTAAAACTTTATGATATTCAGAACAGCGGTTCTGCTACATCAGAAAGCTTTAGTGGTAGTGGTGGTCCTGACCTTAGTGGAGCTAAACAAGGTGGAAATTTTAGTCTCCTTCGCATGTTCATAGCACAGCGGGCCAACTCTGCTGACCAAACATCTGACCACAGGTAAGGCTTTCTAGCACTCAATTAAAAAACTAAAACGGTCAATTATGCATGGAAGAAAGCTTGTTTTTTTTTTTGTTTTTTTTTGTTTTGTTTTTTCTTTTCTTGAACTACATCTGTTATTTCATTTATTAACATTGTTCCAACTATTTTCAGATTAATGATTTGATAAATAAAAAAAAAATTTAGGAATTGATTGATAAATTAAGAAATTTTCAACTAATATTTATTTATTTGTATTCATTCAATAAGTTGTTTTAAACAATTTATTACTAATATATCTTTCTCCAGCTGTCTGTTTGTTCACAATTTTTTTTGTGATGAAATAAATAAAAAGACCTTTTTTCACCGAAAATTTCTATTCAGTATTGGCTCCTGGAGCCATGCATCAGCAATGCAATTTATGTAACTGTAAGCTATTATTAATATTAATTGCTAGTTGTTTGAGGCGTCATTTTAATTTTATTTAAACCGGTTGGTCAGGTCATACGATACTAACTCCGACCAACTGAAGAGTTATATTTTACAATTTTATTAAAATAAAGTTGACGGAACATTTAATTTTAATAATCTTTCACAATTTGTCACTGCTTCTATATATTAAAATTTAAAGCTAAGTTGTGTACCAAATCAAATCCATTGATTTGGATTGTTCATAAACTCACCCTTTTTTTCCTTTCTAAAACAATATAATTTGCTATGCTGTTCAGTCTCGATTGTGATTGTATCTTTATTCGTAAGGTATTGTATTTACCAGTTTTTTTTTTTTTTTTGTAATTTTATTAAAAAATAAAAGGTAAGTTTTAATCATGTCATCATATTGTTCATAATTTTGTTCCGTTTTTGCCAGTGTGAAGCCACATGCATGACTTTTCTTTTTCTGTTGAGTTGTTTAGTTTAATCGCTCTTTAAAATTGAAGTTCATAAAATTCTTCATCAATATAATACATCTTACACACCTCATCATGCTTTCATTTTCACCTGTATTACGCTTCCAGAATCATCTGTAATCATTCAACTTGCTAATGCGTTATCTCACATTTACTTCTTATTTCAGCCATGAGGATGGATATCCTGATCACATATTTGTAGCATGCACTGAATGAATATATATGTTTATATATTACATTCTAACAAATCAGATGTTTACCATAAATCATATTACTGATTACAGGATTACCTTCGACTTAGTTCTTATTAATAGGCTTGTATATCGCTGGCAAAATTATTTATTGATGTGCTTTCGTCACTAATGGCATGTTGTATTGTTAGTCTTTTTTTCACAAGAGCTTTAGATGGTTCATCCACAGCCTACACACGCTGAACAGCAAATGATATGTGCCGTTTAGAAATCGTTCTCAGCCGATTCCATTCATCCAGTCTATTGTTAATTCAGCTTCGCCTCAGCTTCCTTTATCTCAAATCTAATTAGCTTCCCTTTTCTCTTATGCCTAATTTTTAATTATTTTAGAAATTTGGGAACATCTTTGCCAACTTCTACATTTTCTGAGCCCAACTGTATTCCAGGTCGAAAGTGTTACACCTTATTAAAGAAACTTTTGTGGCTTTTGATACTAAGACAGGCAGAATTCTATTTTGAGGAGTAAGTGTCTGCATACTTTAGAAGCATTTCCTCGCACTTATAAATCTCTTATTTGAGTGGTTATTTAGGTTGTTCGTTTGGGAATTTAAAATTGGGTTGGTTTTCCTTTCGGTTTATAGTTAAACTTAACCTGTTTCTTGTTAAACTTCATATGTACATCCCTCATAAATGCACGCCTTCATTTTAATTGCACTTTTTAAAAGATGTTAATTTATACATTGTTTATCTTTTTTTTTTCTTTTTTTATGACTATTAGTTAGAACCACAATTTTTATATTGTACAGACAACATCCATTATTTTCAAAGAAATGATGTATTTATTAACTAAAAAATTGTGACAATAATCATTCTAAGAAGCATATAATTACTGTAGTTAGTTTTAAAAATTGTTCTCATGACATTAAATGTTACTACAGTTCTTTGGGTGGTGAAATTGAGTAGGAAATCTTTATTGTTTAATATATCTGGATATATTGCAAGAAATGTCAATTTTTCCCTACAAATTTCATAAAATATCTATGCACGTAAATATAATGTAATGAATCGATCAAAAATTCTTCGAAGGCCTTTTCAAGAAATGTTTGTCATGTATGTTGTCAGGATAAGTTCACTCAGAAATAGCTAATGATATTTTATTGGATATGACCATAATTACATTTCAAAGTTGTTCTCCTCTTCAAATGTCAATTAAAAATCAAAGATTTAGTAGTTTTTTATGTTTTTCAACGAGACTTATATATTTTAAGTCTCTGTAACTGACATTTCATGTGCTATAGCCCAGATGTGATTCAATTTCTTATTTATCATAGCTATTACTTATTTTCTTTTTATCAATAATTTCTATCTGCACCTTCTCACAAAAACAAATTTTTAAGAAATAGTGTTTTTACCCTCAGTTCAGTGACACATATATGCCAGTCTTAAAGCTGATCATCATAATCTATTAATAATTGAATTTTTACTATCACCTTGTCAATGCACTGATGGGTAGTTTGGTTCATGTTTTTATTAATCCAATAACTTCTTTTAATTTATGGTTTGGCATTAATATTACTAATTCATTAGAGCGGAAAGGCAAGATTCCGATTCTCCAAGTCTATCTGCATGTTACGAAGATAGTCTTGTGCGAGAAAGTGAAAGCAGTGTCGAACGCCTTTCTTCAAAGTCTCCATCAATATGTACCTGTTCCCTGTCTGCTTCGTCTAACAAGTGTGTAACTCTACTAGCATGTTATCTTTTCTTCGTTACAGTAGACCCCTGATAATTTTTTTGTGTATTTGCCTTTTTAAATCGATAACGATTAGAATACTGCAAAATTTATGTAGTCCATTGTCACCTACTTGAATCACTTTTGCTTTGTTGATCCTATTTAAATACCTGTATTTTATGTTTTTATTGATTAAAATAATTATTTATTATTTTATGGTATTTTATGTTGTTATTAATGTTAGTAACTTTCAAGTAACAAAAAATCTTAAGCATAGAATTTTTTTATTAAATGGGTCGTTCAAATGTAATAAAAATTTAGGAATGTAAGGTAAAGCCCCTGTAGCTCCTTTTGGAGTGTGCAACCCTTTATTAAGAAATCCCTATATATAATCAATTAATGAAATAAAGGATGATAAAGATTTCATTGACATAGGCATTTATTGTATGTTATATTGACACAGGGATCTTTGGGGAAGGGTTGTGTGGTAATCTATCAAACTATAGACTATTTACATCGTTTATTTTGTACATTAAACAATCTACAGGTCCCAACTACCAAAAGGGGGTCTCATAACAACATAAATACTTGGGGCCTCATATACTCGATACTTGGGGCTGCTATCCAACTCGAATCCTACTACTGGCCTGTCGGTGCCTGCCCAAGCCTCAACCTGCCTGTCTCCGTAGGAGAACTCCTAGAAGAGTCCCCCCTCTCTCTCAGGGTCTCCTAGCTCCAATGGCCTGCTTAGCTTTTCAGCTATAATTTTCCAAGTGACAATTTAATTGTTTAAATATTATCTACTTTTCCCGTTGGTTAAGTATTTTTTAATTGGATAGATGATAGTTGACCGGATATAAAATAAGGTTGAAAATAGTCCGGGGAGGCGGTCAATAAAATACAAAATAGTATAAAACTATTTTATTGTTGCCGACGTTTCGACCCAACTATGCAGGTTTCGTCGTTGCTTATGACAGGGATGGATGGGATTTGCCTTTTTATTCGTATTTTTATTTTTTTATTTGTATTTGTATTTGCCTTTTTAAATTGTTAACGATTAGAATACTGCAAATTTATCTAGTCCAGTTTTTGTCACATCCATCCCTGTCATAAGCCCTGACGAAGACCTGCATAGTTGGGTCGAAACGTCGGCAACAATAAAATAGTTTTATACTATTTTGTATTTTATTGACCGCCTCCCCGGACCAGTTTCAATCTTAAGTATTTTATAAGTTTGATCTTATTATTTTTTTTTAATGTATTTTAATTATCTTCCTGTGTATATCAGACTATTGGTAATCAATCACAATTAATGAAACTATACATTATGATTATCGAACGGTGAGATGAGAAGTGAATATAATAAACTTTGATCTATATTATTTTTCTCAATAATACTTAATTTATAGTAACTGTTACTGCCTTGTATTTATTATTTCATTTATGTTGCCTGTTCTTATATTTTTCGAAAATTTAGGCAGAAGTCAGATTTATCAACTTCAGCAGTTTTTGTTTTCTTTATTCTGTTAATGTGTGATTCAATAATTAAATAAATTCGTACTTTTTTCCATTTATCATCAAGGGTCTACTGTATTAATATTTACCATTTATATATAGCACAAATGGCACAGCAGAAAACTTTTGTAGTACTCTTCGTAGGCATGCATTTTATATATTCCTAAAATATTACTTTATATTCATCTAATCTTAATTTGTGGGTGACCACCATTTTAAATTATTTTTAAATAATTTATTTTTTGAAGGGAAAAGATATGGCTCCGCTGGGAGTCGAACCCGAGTCTTAGGTATCAGTGAAGAGGAAGGATTTGCTCTGCCTTGAGCCGAGCTCTGTGGTGCAGTGGTTAGCATCCGCGCATGTAACGGGGGAGACCCAGGTTCGACTCCCGGCGGAGCCAAATCTTTTCTTTTCAAAAAATAAATTATTTAATATTACTTTATATTATATTATTATATAACCATTTCAATTATATTTACAATAATATGATGGAAACCTCTGAACTTGTGGGATGCTGCTTAAATACTTTAAATGCCTAGCTCTATCACCGTTTGATTTTTTAAAATTGGTATTATTTATTCTATTTGTTTACTTTCACATGACATTTGTTAAACTTTTTCTCTACATTTTTAAACTTCTAATTTTGCAGATTGGCCTATTCAAAGTAAAATAAAAATATTTAATTATTTTAGCTATCAATAATAATGATTAGAGTTGTAATACATATTGCCTGATTCTCACGGCACGCATATTTAAAAGTTAAAGATTAAAAACCTTTAAAATGAAACTCTACTTTGAAATTGGAAATGTAGCAAAAACTACTTTTGGGAAATCCATTTAATATAGATATAATTAAGAGATTCCTAGAAAATAATTTAGATACACTTTGTGGAGTTAATATTTTGATAACTTATCAATTGATTGATAACATGTTTTTCAATCATAGGTTCAACGTAAATAACAATAACAGCATTGAAAGAGACACCCCTACTAAAGTTACCAAGGGCACCGAAATGAGTGGAGTTTCAGAACTATCTGCAGCAACTAACAGCTCAGACCCTGTAACCGGTGATACCAAAATCTGTCCCCTGCACACTGTTGACAGGGCGATACAGACATCTGTGCGGGAGCCTTCTGACAAAGAGGTAAGTTTATAGACATGATTCCTATTAGAAAAATTCACTAATGTTTAAAAAACTCTTGGGAAATTAAATTTTGGTAACATTTTCATTATACTATTTAAGGGGCTACATTGCTTCTATTTTAATACACAAGACATTACTCTTTTAAAGGATTAATTTACATTTAAGTAATGTCTAAACTTAGTGTCGAAACACACTAAAATCCTTATTAATAATCTGTAATTATCATTAACTCAATCTGTAATTATTATTAACTTTTTTACTTTCAGTCTAGTAAAGAAGATAAGAAACCTGTATATGTTTTGTACCCAAATTATACTCTTCCTGATCTTGGATTTTTGCGAGGCGGCCCCTCAGCCGAGCGTGTACTCCTTGCTCCGGTTAAATATACCTCAAGGAGTCCAGGAACCCCACCCAGTGTCACGGATCCCGCACCTCATAGAACAATTACAAGGAGGGATTTGGAAACTTTGAGGCAAAAAGGTAAAGTTTATTTGTAGGTTTTTGTTAATTTTATTTGATTGGCACTATTGATTCACTATTTCGTACACCATGTTTCATCAAACTTATCGATTATCTTATTCTTTCTTGTTTTGTTATTTTAACTGATTTTTTTTTTCAAATTCATTAATTAAAGATTATATACTTTAATTGGAATTTTTTTTAATACAAAAGAATATTTTCAATTGTACTTAGTTTAATCATAATTTGTTCACGATTATTGATAAATATTAGACATCAGAAAATGAAGTTTTTATTCTTAAAATATTTCTTAGAAAATTGTCGCAACTGAGTCATTATATTTGTTTTTAAAAACTTTGTAAAAAAAATACACATTGTTTTTGGATTAAGTTTCCTGTCCATACAAAAGAAACTTTTATTTCTATTCAATTGAAAAACTAATAAGAATTTCATTATTCTTCTAGAATTAATTATTCTAAACCTTTTTGCTAAGTTGTGAATTTCCGTTCATGATATTTTATTGATTTTTCTATAAGATTTTTTCTTCCAAAAGTTGTTGAACTACATATTATCTTGCTGTTTTAAGTTTAAACTAATGTTCTCTTTTAGTAAGCATAATTAAAAACTTTGGTCCAGAAAAACTCATTAATAACTTGAGTGAAATCTCTTTTACCTTCCAAATGATGATTAGTGATAGCGATTTCCTGCAAGAAGTTTTAATTCTGGCTAAATGCTCAAAATTTTATTTGAACTAGCTTTATAGCCTTCATGCCCATGCAAACAACTGTTCTTGATATCCTTATGTGCACATGAAAATGTCATGACTCATACATAAGATAATCTACCATGATTCATCGAGTCCGTCATAACATATTTTTTGGTCTCTGTGATATCATTTCTTGTGTGATGAGCAATTACAATAGTAAAACCGAACAGCCACTGAAGGAGCACATAAGTGAGTTGACTTGTTGAACTCTGTAAACTGCTTACAGAATTATTAATTACCAATTGTTGACGTTTTTCCTTTTCATTGACTACCATCTTTTATTTTATTAGACCAAACCCTGGTTTTTAATTTAATTATTATTATGAAATTCACTTAACATTGTGTGAATTGGTTTTGAATTAAATTATATATTTCAAATCAAACTTTGTTTTGGGACTCTTTGGGTATTTTGAATATTATAAACTCTTGGAAGTTTACATTGACACTTATAATTAAAATTTAGAAATATAAATATCGTTTGTCTCCAGAGGTATTATTAGTAAGCATTATTCCTTGTTTTTTTTTTTCACTTTGCTAAACATAATTATTGTTATTATTAACTATTTTTTTTCTTCAACTCTACTTGTTGAATATTATATAAAAACTAGTTTACACTCAATAATTTCTGCTCTTATAAAAAAATAAGTAATATATGCGTTGCTCATCATATTTTTATACGATTTTAAAAATATTAATTTTACGATTAATAAATTATTTATTTTATCTACTTCATTATATTATTGTTATCGGCTCGACAGGCGCCTGAAGCTGCCCTTGGCCCTCTCAACTGCCCCTTCCCAAACATTTCGGTGAGCAGCATGTCTCATGGATACTCCAACTTTCCTCAAGTCCTCAGCCATGGAGTCCTTCCACCTTCCCTTCGGTCTTCCACGTGGTCTGGCTCCATCCGGGGTCCCATAATATAGTTTCCTCGCGGCTCTACCTTCGTCCATTCTGATAACATGTCCCAGCCATTTTAAGCGCTGAATTCGCACAAATTGGGAGACTCTGAGATCGTCGAAAAGGTCATAGATCTCTTCATTCTTCCTTAAGCGATATGCGCCATTCTCTCTAACTGGTCCCATGATACGCCTCAGTACTTTCCTTTCAAACCTGTCAATCTTTTCGGCTAGGTTTTTGCTTAGGGTCCAAGTTGCACAGGCATAGGTCAGTATAGGACGGATAATTGTTTTGTATACGATCATTTTAGTACGTACACTAAGTAGCTTACTCCGGAGGAAACTTCTTAGGGCGAAATATGCTTTGTTAGCCCCCATTATACGGCTACGTATTTCTTCTTGTTCGTCCAGCCGGTCATTAACGATGGAGCCGAGGTACTTTAAACTGGATACGCATTGAAACGAATATCGTCCCACTACATAATGCCTTGGACGATTTATTGGTGTTTTCTTCCTGAGCACCATTATTTTTGTTTTTTCCTTATTTATGGATAGTCCCATTCTTTCAGCTTCTCTTTGCCACCCTTCACAGGTCTCCTTGATCGCCTTGAGGGATAATCCAATGAATGCTACATCATCAGCATATCCAAGTATTTGAGTCGCCTTGCTGAAAATGGTGCCCGACTGATTAAGCTCTGCCCGATTCATTATAACTTGGAGGGCGATGTTAAATAGAAGTGGGGAAAGGGGGTCACCCTGTCTAACTCCTGACTTCACTGCAAAAGCTTGGCCCCAGCTTACCATTTATTTTCACTCGACTCGTGCTCTCATTCAAAGTACAAGCTACAAGTCGGATTAGCTTCGGTGGAACTCCCATCTCTTCCATTGCCAGGTAGAGCTCTTTCCTAATAAGCTGCTTTAAAGTCTATGAAAAGTATCCATATAGACTTGTTGAATTCTTTCATTTTTTCCAATATCTGTCTCAAAGAAAATATCTGGTCAATAGTTGATAGATTCTTCCTGAAACCCCCCTGGTAGTCACCCAAACGAGGCTCCACAAAATCCACAATTCGGTTATATAAAACAACAGAAAAAAATTTATAAGCAGTATTCAGGAGGCTAATTCCTCGATAACTATTGCAATCTGTGGGAACACCTTTCTTTTTGAGCAAGGGAATAATGACAGACTCTTTTCGCTCTCCCATAAATTAACTATCAGACAGAGTTGGGCATATTTATATTTATAAATACGAATATGAATTTATTTTTATCTTAATTTTAATGTGAATATGAATATAAATTTATTTATATCACAATATTTGTGAATATGAATATAAATAAATTCGTATTTACAAGTGTGAATATAAATAAATTCATATTCACAGGTGTGAATACGAATTTATTCATATATATAAATTTTTCTGTAAATAAAAAAAAATTCAAAGGAAAAATTGTGAATATTCACAAAAAAATGTGAATATTTATATCTCAGCTGTGAATTTGGCCGTATTTACAAATAGAGATGTGAATATGGAAAAATTCACAAATTGAGATGTGAATTTCTACTAAATTCATAATTTCCCAATAAATATATAAAATTATTTTCAGATTTCTCCATATTGGTACACATTATTAAGTTAACCCTTTTTATGGAAATCACATCAGATATTACCTGATATCGATTACTAGTTTTTTTGGGGTGCTGATTATGAAAAAAATATCGATTTTGAGATTCCGTCGTCAGGTATCGATTTATTACAACCTACGCGATATAATCGATCTTGGTGTCGGCTATAGGGTTACCTGAGGTTCCGATTATGAAAAAAATATCGATTTTGAGATTCCGCCGTCAGGTATCGATTTATTACAACCTACACGATATAATCGATCTTGGTGTCGGCTATAGGGTTATCTGAGGTGCTGATTATGAAAATGATATAGATTTTGAGATTCCGCCGTCAGGTATCGATTTATTACAACCTACGCGATATAATCGATCTTGGTGTCGGCTATAGGGTTACCTGAGGTGCCGATTATGAAAAAAATATCGATTTTGAGATTCCGCCGTCAGGTATCGATTTATTACAACCTACGCGATATAATCGATCTTGGTGTCGGCTATAGGGTTATCTGAGGTGCTGATTATGAAAATGATATAGATTTTGAGATTCCGCCGTCAGGTATCGATTTATTACAACTTACGCGATATAATCGAACTTGGTGTCGGCTATAGGGTTATCTGAGGTGCTGATTATGAAAATGATATCGATTTTAAGATTCCGCCGTCAGGTATCGATTTATTACAACTTGCGCGATATAATCGAACTTAGTGTCGGCTATAGGGTTATCTGAGGTGCTGATTATGAAAATGATATAGATTTTAAGATTCCGCCGTCAGGTATCGATTTATTACAACTTGCGCGATATAATCGATCTTGGTGTCGGCTATAGGGTTACCCGAGGTGCTGATTATGAAAATGATATCGATTTTGAGATTCCGCCGTCGGGTATCGATTTATTACAACTTAAGCGATATAATCGATCTTGGTGTCGGCTATAGGTTTTCCCGAGGTGCTGATTATGAAAATGATATCGATTTTGAGATTCCGCCGTCAGGTACTAATATACTACATATATACATATATATATATATATATATATATATATATATATATATATATATACATACATACATACATATATATACAATATAATATACTACAAATATAACTACAAATATAACAACAATAATACGACGCCTATGCCAGAAGCTTAAAATCTATATAACATTCATATTTCAACAGAATTTAATAAATCAATAACCTCATTCATAATCTGCTTCTTAGATAACCCTATAGCCGACGCTTGTAATAAATCGATACCTGACGGCGGAATCTCAAAATCGATTTCATTTTCATAATCAGCATCTCGGGAAACCCTATAGCCGACACCAAGATCGATTATATCGCGTAGGTTGTAATAAATCGATACCTGACGGCGGAATCTTAAAATCGATATCATTTTTATATTCACCATCTCCGGTAACCCTATAGCCGACACCAAGATCGATTATATCGCGTAGGTTGTAATAAATCGATACCTGACGGCGGAATCTTAAAATCTATATCATTTTCATAATCAGCACCTCAGATAACCCTATAGCCGACACTAAGTTCGATTATATCGCGCAAGTTGTAATAAATCGATACCTGACGGCGGAATCTTAAAATCGATATCATTTTCATAATCAGCACCTCAGATAACCCTATAGCCGACACCAAGTTCGATTATATCGCGTAAGTTGTAATAAATCGATACCTGACGGCGGAATCTCAAAATCTATATCATTTTCATAATCAGCACCTCAGATAACCCTATAGCCGACACCAAGATCGATTATATCGCGTAGGTTGTAATAAATCGATACCTGACGGCGGAATCTCAAAATCGATATTTTTTTCATAATCGGCACCTCAGGTAACCCTATAGCCGACACCAAGATCGATTATATCGCGTAGGTTGTAATAAATCGATACCTGACGGCGGAATCTCAAAATCTATATCATTTTCATAATCAGCACCTCAGATAACCCTATAGCCGACACCAAGATCGATTATATCGCGTAGGTTGTAATAAATCGATACCTGACGGCGGAATCTCAAAATCGATATTTTTTTCATAATCGGAACCTCAGGTAACCCTATAGCCGACACCAAGATCGATTATATCGCGTAGGTTGTAATAAATCGATACCTGACGGCGGAATCTCAAAATCGATATTTTTTTCATAATCAGCACCCCAAAAAAACTAGTAATCGATATCAGGTAATATCTGATGTGATTTCCATAAAAAGGGTTAACTTAATAATGTGTACCAATATGGAGAAATCTGAAAATAATTTTATATATTTATTGGGAAATTATGAATTTAGTAGAAATTCACATCTCAATTTGTGAATTTTTCCATATTCACATCTCTATTTGTAAATACGGCCAAATTCACAGCTGAGATATAAATATTCACATTTTTTTGTGAATATTCACAATTTTTCCTGTGAATTTTTTTTTATTTACAGAAAAATTTATATATATGAATAAATTCGTATTCACACCTGTGAATATGAATTTATTTATATTCACACTTGTAAATACGAATTTATTTATATTCATATTCACAAATATTGTGATATAAATAAATTTATATTCATATTCACATTAAAATTAAGATAAAAATAAATTCATATTCGTATTTATAAATATAAATATGCCCAACTCTGCTATCAGATGAGTCAACTCTTCAACCAGTGCTGACCCACCAATCTTCAAAAACTCTGCTGGTATGCCATCTGAACCGGGAGCCTTGTTATTCTTGAAATTGTCCATAATTAGTCTAACCTTTTCTGAATCTGGTGGGCTAACTTCATGGTCATTCTCCGTGTCTCGAAAATCCTTATCAGGATACTCGTCATTGTCGTGGTGGTTTAGCAATTCATATATCTACTTCAATATATAGATATAAAATTTGTGGTCGGGATCATTGTCAATTGTTAGGTTTTCCTTCCAACCTCCTGAAGGGTCCTATTTCTATTTTATAGAGGCTGACCGTGCTCCCTCTATTAGTTCGCTCCGTGAAAGAGGGAGGGGAGGGTCTCCCTTGCCCAGAACCAAACATAAATCAGTTTCCTTCAGAGCTCAAAGTTCTCTGTCTTATCTACTGGATCATCAAAATCTCTAATTTACATTTATCTTTATTATGTAAGCAGTTATGGAGTATTATTAATCCTTTAATATTTATGGTTGTTCTTGTTTTAGGACTTGATCATGTAATGGATTGGTCGAGCTTGACACCCCTTCTTCCTTCAGAATACTGGTCTCTTTTGTGTGAATTACCTCAAGTCAGGCAACATTCAGGAAATAGGCTTGAAAAACCGGCATTCCTTACAACGCCTACTCCACCTCTAGGAAAAGAAAGCAATCCTCCCCCTACACCGAATTGTAAGTTAAAACTGATCTCGGTAAAAACGTTTTACATTGGAATATTAATTTAATACAAGTAATCAAAATCCTTTCTTTCTTAGTTGCTGGTAAGACCAATGTTAACAGCTCTGGCTGTAGTACCGCTACTGCTCCTTCTTCTGGTTATCGAGGGTCATCAACGCTCCTTTCAGAATCGGGTGGCCCTGTCAATAATACACCCGCTTGCAATACACCTGCTAATAATCCACTTTACGTGTACAATTATAGCGGTGAAGAGAGGAGAATGAGAAGAGGACAGGAAGGAAAGAGGTAGGACCAGATGTTATTAATTATGTTTTTATAATTTTTTTATATATATAAATTTTTTGTCATATACAGTATAGCATCATTTATCCTTGCTGACTGAGACCAAAGACAATGTGGATAACTGAAAATGCGAGTAATCCAGAAAAATATATAATCAAAACAAAGCTAATCCACCAGCGAATTCATATATTACGATAAAAAAAAAAACTCTTCTTTATTAAAAATATGTATATGTACATGTTTTAAAAAAAGCTTTTTAGATGATTTCATTTAAAAGAATTGGTCCACTTTATTTTATTTCAAAAACGTGTAACGTTTGAAGGGTTATAGTGTGCCAGGTTCCTCTGCTTAATTATGTTAATATGAAAGCATATTGTCGGTAAAATTGTAAGTACATTCTTGCGATCAGTGTTGAAAGTTATCATCTCAGTGAATATTTAATAAAACGAAAATGTTTACAAATCCAAGCTGTATAATTCGGATATACTGTTGAATGGGCACTGTATTGAAAAATCAGTTGTTTTAAGAATTTTTGTTTTGTGCTTAATTTTTGTCTGTTGTATTCATATCAGAGTCATTGCCAGTGGTGGTTTAGATAAATTTAATATTTCATAATATTATGTAATCTAGATAATGTTTTTATTGGTGCATATGTTGTATGTTTGACATGGATTCGTTCTTATATAAAATACTCTTTTGCGTTATCAATTCTTTATTTCTTTATGAAAAAATATTAGCTGTAACAGTGGATGTAAAAACATTTATAAATTAAAAAAATTATTTTGCTGATCAACCAATTATTTTCCCTTTCTTATATAATATTTTATCCAGGAGCACAGTTTTTGCTAAAGCCTATTGAATCATATAATCTTACATAGATTTTAAATTCTTCTTTCGTTTTCAGATATAGCATGTTTGAGTTTGGGGCTTTGGAAGACAATATTAACGAGGTCGACACTGCAAGGAAGAGGAAATCATACCCAGCTCAACAACATAAAGTTTGTATTTTTTTTTTTTTCAAATATAAAATTTGTTAATATCTTTTGATTTTATAATCTAAATTATGAATTTTATTTTGTTTAATTTTAGGAAGATGAAGAATCTAATGAATGCTGGGACGATTGGTGGAGGGACACTACAAAACGACCCCATTCACCGCCGTCTGCGCATGCCAATAGGCTCGATCAGCTTCTTGAACTGAGTGGCAATGATGTATCATGGCAGCCTCAAGATATCCGGACGCTGAGGGACCAGGTGAGAGAAATGAGAAATCAATATTTTATGAACTATATTTGAATAATTCGATAGGCCTTGTATGTTACATGCACTCATTGTAACGAAATCTAAAATAAATATTTTACTGTAAGTATAAAAAATCTGCTTATTAATAAGGAAATATATTCTTTTTCTTTGTTTAAGAAATTATATATTTTTTAAAATGATAAATTAATTGTTAATAAAGCACTAAAGTATTTATGTTGAATTTCTCTTCAAGTCGAGGCGTGTTTAGTTTTAAATAATTTTTTGACTGATTTTAAATTTAAAATTATTTCTTCAGGTTAGTAAATTCTTAAGTGAGACTGGAAGGAAATGTGTTAGCTTTGCGGATAAAGGAGACCAACAGCTCACTCCCCCTAATTCGCCAACTTATCAGAAAGGATACCATGTGAGTTGTGTTCCATCTCTTATCAATCATCTGTCTATTTCTTAGTTCATAACATGACATTTATTTGATTTTTGGTCCTCAAAAATCTAATTATTAATGAATTTTTCAGTGTAAACAAGGTGGAATTTCTGAAATGAAACAATTTCCTGAAGAAAGTTGCAGAAGTCGTTATGATTTCACCAACAAAAAAAGTTTGTAATATAATTTTGTGAAAAAATTAGGAGAAATTGTGTTTATAATAATAAAATTGTTGTGAATTTGTTGCTGTTTAGAGCTGCTGGAGAGGGTTATCCGAGGTGTTGAGAAAGTTCTGGAAGTTGCTCGAGAGGGAGAACAAGAATCTTTGCCTTCAACTGTTTTGGATTCTTTATGCCCTCCATTGTATTCTCTTCTGTCAGATGGCCTGAGGCCGAAGATTGAAACAGCTTTTGGTCCTATTGGCAACTCTGTTTGGCAAGTTGTCGAAGCCTCTGCTCAGCAAGGTATTTGGTTCATTTGTATACAGAAATCTATTTTTAATAATTAAATATTGTATTATGTTTCAAAAACATTGGATGGTGTTTGATGAGAATAGCTTTACTAACTAACATTTGTTATAAAATAAATTTATAGTAAATTGTCGATTAAAATTTGATGCTTGATATTTTTAAGTAAACTTGATTATTTTTTACAAAAATACTTTGTTTGTTATAGGTCCAATGACGAGGGCTCTCCATGAATTAGTCATGAAATTGAACAGCGAGGATGTTCTTTCCGAAGGTCTGATAAAGTTTAACGCTTTCATTTTTGGACTTCTAAAGTAAGTCAAATAGAAATTTCAGAATTTATTAATGAAAAACAAACTCATTCCCACTGGTTTATTTTAATCTATATTTTATTCTAGTGTTCATGGCATGGATGCTTGGATGTCCTATATAAGGACGAGGGAAAGCATATTGTCAAAACATTATACAGAAGAGAGTCTTTTCCTGTCCGCTTCGAGAGGTCATGCTAAGTCCCGTTCGCTGACGGACTCTTTACTGGCTGCACTCAAGCCATTATCAAGGGTTGATTTCCATTTAGATTTGTTGTATGAAACCCGTCTTCTTCATGAAAGTTTATTGCAGCTCGCTGTAAGTATTATATTATAGCTTTAATATTGTCTTACAATAATCACTGTGCTACTAGTAGTACTTAGTAATTCAGGGAAAATAAATACATTCAATGTTGAATTACATTTAAATGTTCTCAAACATATGACAAAAGTCATTTATTACTATTTTTTATTAATATTTTTTACATCATCATATATGAAAGTATAGGAGTAACTGATTTATTATATTTTAGAAGTTACCCCTTTCACCATCGGGAAGTTCAGAAATCACTACAGATTCATTACTGCTAAAGAAGATCGTACAGTCTATTAAGAGTGGCCTCAGTGGAGGAACTACTTCAAGTGAAGACCATTCATTAGCTTCTGGTGTGTATTGCTAAGTTTTTTTATTTATGAATTGTTGTCTGAACATTCAAAGTTATGAATAATTTGAACTACCAAAGTGCCATTAAATCAACATTATTCTTATTGTGTATAAAGTCAGCTTATAAAAAATATTTATACTTCGTCATATTTAAAATATTGATACAATAAGTGAGATTTGAAAAATTAAAAAAAAATTAATGAACTGTATTATTTTTATCTCATTTTCAAAATAAATATGCGATCTTTTACTTGTAAAGATAGAAAATTTTAATTTAGTAAAAAAAGTTAGATTTCTTCTACAAATATACAGTAAACCCTCATTATTACGAACTCAGATATAACGAACATCTCGATATAGCGAACCAAAATACTATCCCCCCAAAATTACCTTTATATTTCTGCTGAACCCCTCGTTATAGCGAAATCCCTTGGTTAGTGCGAACTACGAACTAAATTTGATGCCTGAGAATTATTATATTCTGTTATAACGAACTGCTAGAATTTTTATTAATTTTTTTTTTTTTTTTTTTTTACTTTTTTTTTTACTGTATTATGTAGAATGAGGGCGGGAAGGCGAAGTAGCTCCAATTTCTGGAATTGAGGCTTTTTTTTTTTTACTCTTAACTAATCCGATTTCCTTTTGCCTTCTCTCTGATTCCATTGACTTTTTTCTCAAAACTAGCTCAGTTCTGTTTCAACTTCTGTATCATTTGAATCTGTGTTCTGTAGTAGTTTATACTGTTTTTTTAAATACACAATGAGTTCGTTGGTAAACGTGTGTCACAAACATAAATCCTTATTAATCGAGGAAAAATTGAAAATTCTCCAGGATATTGAATCGGGAATTCTAAGTAAGAAAAGCATAGCAGAAAAATATGGAATTCTAAAATCAACATTGTCAACCATTATAAAAAAACAAAGATAAAATAGATTCAACCGCAGTCCAAGGATAAAATTCAGCATCAAATAAACGACTGCGCTCTGCGGCTCATGAATATTTGGAAAAAAAATGAGATCTCAAATATCAATCTCAGACCCTCTTATTAAAGCTACCGCTAAAGAACTCTCAGGTGAACTTGGCAGGTAAATTAATGAATTTTATAGTTTAATTAATATGTAGTTTATCTAGAAATAAATTACATACATGCGTTTTAATTTAACTAGTTCTAATGAATGAATTTCCTTTTAAGTATGATCAAATTAGTGCGGCCATTGGCTAAAAATAATAAAAAAAAAAAAAAAAGAAACCTCGGTTATAACGAATCTCGTTATAGCGAGAATGAATATTAAACCCCCTACCAGTTCGCTATATCGAGGGTTTACTGTAGTATGATATATTAATGAAGTTACCTTTTTAATATTTTAATTACTATAAATAGATTTTATCTAATCTTTTTATTATATCAGAACCAGCATGCTAACATTATACTTTTCATTTAAGATTTATATTTTTTATCTTCAGTATTATTTCTTTCTTATTTAACATATTAAGATTTGCTTTTCTCTTCTGATTAGAAACTCCTCAGCAACCTACCAGAAACACAAGACCAAGATCCTGCATTGACCCCGGACAGCCTCAACAAGATGTAGCTTCTACAGCAAGGAAGAGGTGGAGTACCGTTCACGTTGGATCCAGGCTTGCCTCTGCGTATGACAGGCTTCAATCTCCTAATAGTCAAGAATCCAAAACGTAATTACACAATAGCAATATGTTTGCATGTAGGCATAGAAGTGCATATTTATTTTGCCAAAGAAGCTATCTTTAGTTTATCAGCTTTGATTTTTTTTTTCTTTGTTTTCCAATTAGTCTGTTTTGTTTTCGCTTGTTTTTTTTCCTCCTTAAAGGCACAACCCTGAAGACGTTTTTGGGCACTCCTAAATATTCATATAGATAGACGCCAATGGTGCAACGCGGGATAGACGCCAATGGTGCAATGGATTTATTTCACTTGATCTTGTTGCATTTTTGCAGATTTATTTCTCACAGCCAATATTGGCCTTACATAGCTCAGAGTAATAGGGCTTTGACTTTCATCCACTTTATTTTTTTTTTAAGTCCAGTTCCATGTAACCAGCAATATCCTCATGTCCGCAATGACAGCATCTTATGTTTGGCCTTCCGACTGTGCTGTAACGTGACTCCTCATTCAGGACCTCACTGCTGCCCAGCCTATTATAATTCCAGCTTGATAAATTTTACAATATAAATAGCCCTGCATATACTTTAGAGCTCCATTTCCTTTACATGCTTAGCCTTTACATCATGCTTTAATAGAGATGACAGGTTGAATCTTTCACATTCATACACTAAAAAGAGGATACTTCTTTACTAACATAGTATAAATTAAATATTTTGATATGTCCTATAGTTAAGATAATAATTATTTCCCCTGTTGTTCATGAGTCAATCTGAAACTATGTATGAGGAAATACAGGATAATAGCTAACAGCTTTTTAGGTTATAGCAATTTTCTTGGGTCGATCTATTTAGAAGGGAGGGGGGGGGAGAGAATATATTCCCTTTTCTCCAAGTCAGGTCTTCTTTTACCAAAAAATCTTTTAACCCTTTAACTGCGCGAGGTGGTATGAGACCGGGGGTAGGTGGCTGCGCCGGCCTGTCTCAAGGTTACTACCCGCTTGTGTGCGGAATTTTCAACACCCCCTGACACTCGTGCTATTATTATTTCTCTAGCTGTTCATTTAGGTTCCTATTTGTGTTAATGAAAAAAATTACTTGTTAATCTCCAGTTATTATATTATTATAATATTACTTTAGCTTGTTTTTAATCAAATATGAATTTAATTATGAAATAACAAATTTTTCCCACAAAAGGTATTATTTGTTTGTTTCTATATTTTTTGATCCGTTTCTATTCGTTTCTATCACCTTTTTTGATCCGGGATTATGGACCAGCCAAACCAGAATGTATATTGGCAGGCCTAGTCTCCGGTCCTATTTTTGAAGGCTCATGCTATCAAGCGTTAAAAGCTGGAAAGCACAACTTATGAGTCAGAAATTATTTCTGAAGTCTCACGCGATCTAGCGATCAGCGCTAGACTTACAAGTTCGAGTAACATCCACTAGATCGCCACACAACGATCTAGTATACTGGCATTGCGCAGTTATACGATAAGATAAAACAGCGATGTCAGTATACTGGCATAGCGCGCTCAGGGCACGGCCGGCCGGTGCCAGTATACTGGCACTGCGCACTCGGGCACGGCCTAAAGGGTTAAAAAATGGAAATCATGTCATAGAGCCTATAATTTCTTTAACAATTTGCCATTATTTCCAATAGAAATTAATCTAAGTAGTGAATAAAAGGGACCGATAAAAGCAAAATAAAAATTAGGGAGATGTTATGGACAGAAGGAGAATGAGAAAATAAAATTACCAATGTTCGATGAAAACACAAAGAAAATCGGCATAAATCATTATGTACAAAAGGAAGCTGGAATAATAATCCTTAAAAGTAATAAATATAAATGAAGTGGAACTTCCCATTGTATATAAGCGGACTACACTTCTAATAAATGGACATCTCTTATAAGCGGACAGTTTTTATTTCCCTAGCTTCGTTTCATTTATTTTACATTCAGTCCAACTTAAAATAACTGAATCTTCTAATAAATGGACACGGACACAGGTTCAGTCCTGTTTGTTTAGAAAAAATCTCTCTTATGCGGAGAGTAGGCAGAAAGTGTCGTGTAATTTTTTAGAAAGGTAATGGTCAGAACAGAAGAAGACTGTTCAATATAATTTCTTAAAATCTTACTTAAAGATTTTTCAATGAATTTTTTCTATCGCCTGTTAGTCTCATACAGGTTATTGTTAAATAATTTTTATTCATTTAACATACGACAATACAGTGTGATACATTGTGAGTGTTAGTGATGTTTAGCGTGTCTTGTTTTTAAAATATTAAGGTTTACTGGAACAATGTATTAACATGGGTTCAAGAAAATGTGTTTTAACTTAAAAGAAAAAGTGGACCTTATAAAAATATGTGTAAAAGATACACTTATAGTCCAGGCTATCGCTCTCACTTTGAAACAAAAAATCAATTTTACTGCAAGCAGAGCTGAAGAAAACGAAGCACAAAAATAAAAGATTACTGATTACATTTAAAATAAAATTTCTCAATCGCTTAAATTTTAATAACTTAATAGTAAAATAATTGGATGCCTTAAAATTAGTGTTCTGTATCTGTACATACATTCATACCAGGTCTGCAAGTTTAAAATGTCGTTTATTTCTTAAAATATATACACAGTAATTTAAAAAAAAAGTATAATATATTTTATTCAAAGTACTGGCCCTCGCTTTCTACACATTTTGTCCATCTCTCGGGCAATTTATGGATACCATTCCAAAAGAATGCTTCATCTTTATTTGAAATCCATTCATCGAGCCATTTTCTTACATCCTCCAAATTGTTAAAGTGTTGCTCAGCCAATGAGTGTCCCATCGATGAGAAGAGATGATAATCAGAAGGCGCCAGGTCAGGTGAATACGGCGGGTGGGGTAGGAGTTCCCAACCAAGCGAAGAAATCGTTTCCTTAGTCAATCTGGCTGAATTTGCAGGAGCGTTATCATGCTGAAGAATGACTTTGGCGTGCCTGTGAGCCCATTCTGGGCGTTTTTCGATCAATGCGTGACTCAAATTGATCATTTGTTGTCGGTAGCGGTCGGTATTGACTGTTTCGCCGGGTTTGAAAAACTCGTAGTAGACTACTCCCTTCTGATCCCACCACACACACAGCATTGTCTTCTTCTCAAAACGATCCGGTCTTGCACTCGATGTGGATGGTTGTCCTGGCGTTACCCATGATTTTATTCGTTTGGGATTCTGAAAATAAATCCATTTTTCATCGCCAGTTACAACTCGATGCAAAAAACCCTTTCTTTCGTGGCGTAAAAGCAGCATTTCGCACACAGTTTTTCGTTTTTCCATCTGTCGTTCGTCCAATTCATGTGGAACCCATTTTCCAACCTTTTGAATTTTTCCCATAGCTCTCAGGCGATCGGAAATGGCTTGCCTAGTGACATTCAACTGTTCTGCCATCATTTGTTGGGTTTGGGTATTGTCTTCTTCTAATAAAGATTGCAATTCGACGTCCTCAAACTTTTTTGGTCGATTTTCTCGTTTTTTATCAGTAACATCAAAATCACCACGTTTGAAACTTTGAAACCAACGTTCACTTGTCTTGACGGTTGGAGCAAGATCGCCATAAGTCTCAACAAGAATTCGATGACATTCAGATGCCTTTTTCTTTTGATTGAATAAGAAAATCATGACATGCCGCAAATGCTCTTTATTTGGCTTAAAATTAGACATTTTTAACACCAAAGAAAGGTATGATACGTCCACGTAAACGACTTAAAAACAACTGACTTTTGTAAACAAATGACTAACAAACAAAATAGCGTTTAGAGATAAGAAAATCCTTCAATAGGCTAAGAGCGCATTCTATTGGAATTAAAACGACATTTTAAACTTGCAGACCTGGTATAAACACAAGTTAGTGTTCATATACATTTTATTTATTTATTTTTTTTAAATCCTCGATATGGAAAATCAACATGTAAATAACAGATTGATGTCAAATCACTTAAGAGTGATATGAGGAAGATAATTTCGAAGGCATGATAGAGCTACTATTTTATGACAGGAATCAAGTAGTTAGCTTATGTAAAATTTGACCTAACCAGAAAAGCATATTAGTATATTTTTTTAGAAAGATAGTTCTTAAACGAGATCTTTTAGTACTGGTTATTGTCGAGTAGTATTTTATTCCAAACACATCTTAACTTCTGGTACGTAGTATTACTAAAATAAAATAATAAATTCAGTTAATCATTCATTTTAGATTTTCGAATTTAAGAAAACCTTATTTGATGTTCTGTAAATAGTTAACTGTAAATTTTTGTTTCTATTTCTATAGTTCTGCATACATTTGGTTTTTTGCATGTTGTCTTGCCATGGTATTGATGTGGAGCTTTATATTTGTGCAGTTGATTCCATTGCTATTCTCCTATATAGCCTGGCATGCTTCTGTTTCACAAAAGTTCCTGTAGGTTGTTCACTGGCTTTCTTCATGTTATCATTTTTAGGATCGAATCTGGGGGAAAGTCAACTGGTAGTGAAGAGTCACTCGAGGCTGATGATGAAAGTAAAAAGACTGGTGGAAAATTTAGGAGTCTTCAGCGTAAATGGGAACTTCTTTCAGGAAGGGACCAAGATAATAAAACAAGGTTGAAATTTGATTTTTTTTTTCATTCCTATTACTTTATTTTTTGGTTTTCAATCTTACAAAACCTTTTTCAAATAAGTCACCGTAAGAATTATTAGTAAGAAGAAAGATTTATAATGATAGTGAAAAACTTGTGTTATCCCTCAAGCTGAATAATAGTGTATGATAATGTATAGACTACTGCGTTGTGTATTATGTACTTGAACTGAATTAAAACACTTTTTTTAAGCTTTGAAGGTAATTTAAGCTGAATTAGTATGATGAGCTCTTTTAGTTATTTGAAAAGTTCTTCCTAGCTCTAATGGATTCACATATTTGAAGGCATAATATATTTTATTTCCTTCCGGCCTAATTTGTCATCTATGTAGGTAGAAAGATGGACGCTAATCTATTGGTCTTTATCTACATCCATTTTCACAGTGAATTAAATACAAGTATTTTACTTTTGATTCTCTTCTTAAATCTAAATAAATAATAAGACTAAATCACTGGGGTCCCGTTCCTAAGCTTAATTTGCTTTGAAGCATCGATGATGTCATTTAACCTTTCCTCTTGGCTTTCTCTATTTTCTCCCAACCTTATCTCTAAGAGGATAAGGACCTACGTTCTGGTTACATTATGTAATGAGTAAATGTAAAAAAATCACTGCTATTTTGCTGAAGTTAAACCGCCAAACTATGTTGTTCTACTACTAAAACGAGAAGTGAATTTGATGAAAAAATGGACTAGATCACAAATGATTTACATCACTGAAGCCATTCTATTAAATATTTAAAAAAATTGATATATTTGAAGTTATCATTGATATTTTCAGAATACCACGATCACGAATTCCACGTCCTGTTACCTCGCCTGTCAGGCCAGTTACCTCCAGAGTTCCTACTCCTGCTAGTCTTCAGAGGCGTGCCCTCTCATCAATTCCTACCCAAAGGCATGTTTTATTATTATTTTTTTTATTTGTGCTGCACAATATCTGTCTGCATTATACATATTCATCATTTCTTTTTAAATTGTGTTATACATAATTATGTTAAAATTGTGTGATGGATTGTTTTTTATTTTTTTTTGTTTTCTGAAGGAGCAGTAGTCGAGAATTTGTTGAAGCGAAGCGTAGCGAGACGCGACCAAGGACTGGTGGGCTGAGCCGACCCCCAGCACCTGCCAAGAAGACTGTGCCCAACAGGTCCTCCATTCCAAGGTCGGTTCGCTTATGGGTACACTTATCTAATGTTTAAAAAGATTTGTTCAATATGAATGTTGCAGAGCTTTCCTTCACTCTAAACTGATCATTTTCATATTGTTTTTATGAGATTCTTTGGTATAAAAAAATTATTCCATTCCTTGATTCATTATCTTGCTTCTCTAATGTTTAAAGAGCAGTAAAACGTTGATTATTATCATAAATTTGAAGCATGGTATTAGAAATAGTAATCTTTCAGTTTAGAGTTGTCAAAGGCTTACAGATCTCATAATTAGGTATTAAAATTATCATAAGAATATTAAATTTTTCTAAGAAACATTATAGGAATCAATTGTTTTGTTATAATTTATATC
The DNA here is from genome assembly GCA_911387785.2 of Aelia acuminata. Taxonomy (NCBI): domain Eukaryota; kingdom Metazoa; phylum Arthropoda; class Insecta; order Hemiptera; family Pentatomidae; genus Aelia; species Aelia acuminata. The sequence continues at coordinate 100,598,288 of OU426982.1, read as the reverse complement.
AATAAATTATTGGCTGTGTAAATAAATTGTAAAAATAAATAGATAAAAATATTGTAAATAGATGTATCAAATGTAAATATCAAAAGGGTATGGAAAAAAGTCACTTAAAAATGTTTTATCAGTCTATATAGATTTTATCATGATATGTATTTCAGGATTCGTTAACATTTTAAGTTGATAAGTTTGCCATCACTAAGAGTGATATGGAAAGGTTATCATTGTTTTTTTATACCTGCTCAATATGTATATAATTTATTAGAAACAGAACTTGGTAAGCATTGGCTGTGTATATATATATGTGGCAGTTGTAAATAAAAAATATGTATATATATATGTAACAGTTTGGTATACATTACATATCACTTAAACTACAAAATTTTTATATCTCCTATCTGCTATAACTGCTTTTCTTGTAAATTTTTATAGATTATTGTGCATTAAAAAAGTACTAGAATTATAATGGCTATTGGTATACTACTAAAATTTAAGCTGAATCAAAGCATGGTTTTGTTCGTTCTGTTGGTCATATTTGAAATGCATAAACTTAACATTTGTATTTGGGTTATGATTAACACTTTTTTGTAATAACAATTATTTGCCAATTTCAACAATTGTATTCTTATTTTTTTAAATTAAAATTTTCTGATCAGCTATCTCTTCTCAATTACTAATAAACTCGTAAAAAATAAAAAAAATAAAGTTAACCCTTTACTGCGGAGGTAGCAGGGCATGAGGTGGTCCACTGTTGCGGGTTAGGCACGAGTGGTCCCACTGTGCGGAGTACTTTTACGGCATTCAAGCTCTCGCATCTTATATCTTTTGTGAGCTTAATTAATCCTACACAAAGTTCTTCATCCTCACTTTTTGTGGAGATATAAACTTTTTAAAAATTGAAAAGCTTCCCCATCACTAGCACCCGTTACGAGCTCCAAAAGCTCCTCCTCACTATATTTTTTTTTTCACCATCACGACTATTTCACAACACAAGATTATGCCACACTAGTTGCAAATAAACTAAAGTTAGACAAAGGGTAAATAGGCAGGTATAGAAAGGTTTGATATCAGGCAAAAGGTTATGTTATTAACAGAAAGCTGAAAAGCAACCCTGTATCAAGGCAACATAGTAAGGAAAAGAATCAAATGTCCTCTAGCTGGGAAATATTATATATTCCAAGAAACATCAAAAGAAAGCGCTTGTAACCTGGCTTGTATATATATGTCTACATCAGTGAAGCGGAAAAACAGGGAGGCTCATATACGAGCCATCAGCATCCGGGGACCAGCACGCGGCCAACTCATATATGAGCTATCAGCAGTTAAAGGGTTAAGAATAGGTCTTGCATGACTAATATTTATAAGAGATGCATGATTTGTATATATAATAAAATAACATAATTTAAGAGGTAAGAAAAGTGGTTACCTTTTATTGTTTCTTATCATGCAATAATCAGTACTATAAAATTTTTATAATAAATAGATAAAAAAAAGTCATTAAATGAATTTGGAATATCAAAAACATTAAAATTTAAAAAACTAAATGTATTGAGTGATAATCACTTTTTTACCAACTTAATGTACTGAATGTTTGATATTTTTTCTGAAGTAAACAATTCAAAATATCTTTCCCCTTCCACTAGTCAACTTAAATTACTCATTATGATATATTAAAATTTAATTTTCTGATCCATGTTGATATTCAAAATTTATCAAAATAAAAAAAAATGTAGTAGGTAATATTTTTCCCTTTGGTGGAATAGAACTTTCTACCTTAGTCAATCTTTGATCCAAATAACTATGCTATTTTCATTATTTATCAACAGTAAAAAAAATAAAAAAAATTCAAACATAATAAAAAAAGTACAATTTATATCGTCATAATCAGTTAATGGAAATCCCTTATACTGTACTCGGAGCATGTACACCAGCCTGTCGATTCACGGCTAATATATCTAATTGAAACTGAAGTTCAATCAGCTAGATAGATTAATCATGAAAAATTTGGCTGCCATTTTTAGTCTCAGCCCACACTCGCCACATCTCTTCAGGATAATTCACATCCATTAGGAAGGGGCATAACTCAAAAAAGTTTGTTAGATTTAAACTACTCTTTTATATTCAGAAAAATTGTGATAGAAGCCCTAAAGGTAGGTTTTAATACCTGGTATGCCTGATGTGCTGTGTCGGCAATTTTAATATACTACTGAATGGATGGCTCCTACTGAGTAAACTTCTTTGGCAGTTTTGAATTGTGCCCTTTTCCTTCTGGATGCGTAATGCCCTGTCTATTTATTTGTTATAATTGAATGAAGTAACTGGAATGGTGTGTTTTATTTTGTTTTATCCATACTGTTATATTTGATTAATACAATGCATTTTTTAAGTAATAGTTACTCACTAGCATGTCTTTACTAACATTCATTTCTTTTTCTGAATGGATTGTATTCTACTCCGCGATGGCTGCTGAATGTTACATCACACACTCCAGGACTGTTGTGACCCTTACTCACCGACTACCATCCGACTCGGGGCACCTCGCCTTCAACGAAGGCGAAAGGTTACGCTTAGTCCTGGAAGTAGATGATTCATGGCTTCTCTGCTGCCGGGGAGATGCGAAGGGACTAGTACCACGTTCTGCTGTTATATAGCAAACAGTAATGTTCAACAGCAACCAAAAAAGAATTTAGAGGAGGGAGGGATGTGTGGAAGTGTCTTTCTATCGAAAGGTGATTAGTATTATTTCCTTTCCTGAATTTTTAAGTATTAATAATTTTACTATGATGATATGAAATATGAATTGTTCGTGATGTACAATTTAATCTGAATGAAAAGTATGTATTCATTTTATAAAAACTTTGAATGTTTGTTTGAAGTAATGTAATTTCTCAAGTTTCTTTTTATAATTTGTTAAAATATTTTATTCTCAGTCCTGTTTAGTTTAGACGAATGAACACCCAAATAAAAGTTCAGGAAAGGAATTGGAAGCTAACTAGTTTAATTATTATATGGTCGATTTTACATTAACATGTTCAACCATTCCAATAATGGTGATAATCATGAATACCATATTACAGCCTCAAATAGGAATATTTCGAATATTATGCATTTGACTTAACATACTTATGACTGAACATTCTAAACCAAAGAAAAATGCTTCTCAATATTCTGTCTCTGAACCACTTACTGGATAGTGATAAATAAAATGGCACTGTCATTTCTTTCCTGATCTGAAATGGAACTGCTTTATATGAGAACTTGTCCTTTTTAATCCATTTGATGTTGAAACTCCCGAAAATGAAATTACTCTACTTTGGTAATACTACTGGGTTATAAATATTGTTTGGATGGTTAGTTTGAGTATATCTGATTTTTAAGACTTGTGTTTGTGATATACAAATTAACCAGCTTTTAATTGTTTTGAATTTCTATTTCTATTTATATATTAACTGAGTTTGAATTAGTAATTTTATGTAACGTTTAATTTTAATAATCTGTCATTCGAGTTCTTGCTTGTCTCCTATTCTATATAAAATAAATGCGACCATTAGTTAACTTCCAAATTTAATAATTTCATTATAATTAATTGCCTTAGAACTTTCCATTTAAAAGAATCCCTTTCCTTTCTGTAATTTCTTTTTGTTATGTAAAACTTGTACTTATTTAACCAAAGAAATTAATTATCTTTCTTTTTTGCTTTTGTTAATGTGAATAAGCATTATTTGTTATTATTAATGTATATGGCTTTAAGTGATATGAATATGTTTATACTAGTCAAATGTGTTTTTTTTATGTGAATATATAAATATATATATGTATTTGTGTATATGTAAAATGTTAACTTTTTTTTAGCCAAGATTATTTCTTATTTAAATCTTTTTGAAGAAAATCTTTTTTATAAAAAAATTAAAAAAAAAGTTATTTAATGTTGATTTTTTTTCTCTTTCTTTTAAATTATAGCTTTTTCAATCTTACATTTTTATTTTATTTTTACTAGTTTAAATTTTCATTTGCAATCGCTTTTAAATTAAATCAATGAACAAAACAATATAAAAGTATTAAAGCATGTCATCTGGTATTTTTGTAGTTTAATGTTAGAATCATGTATTCCATATAATTGTAATAAACGGTTCAAAAAATATCCTCGGTTACTACAATGGTTATAGGCTTATTTTTAATAAATAACTAAGTATTCGCTTGTATGATAATATTTTTATGTGATTTTTCTTTTCTGATTCCCGAGATTTAGATCCCTCGTGTATAGTTTTACTGTTCATACCTTCAAATTATTTTTTAAGAAATAATATTAAAAAATTATATTTTTTACATTAATTTTCATATCAGAGCTAACTGAATTAACAAAGTCTAGATGGAAGTCCTCATATCTTAGGTTATAGTATTAATCTGTATTGAGACATTAGTTGTGATATTTAATTTGTGATGTTGCTAGCGTAGAAAGTTCGCAACTCAGAAAAAAAAAGACAATATCAGAAATTTCTCATTTCAGAAGTTCTAAATCTAAATGAGATTATTAGCAGATATTATTGAATTAATCTTTGAGGATTATTCTAGACTGGGTTTGAAAATACTTTAGAGCAATACTCTTTATCCCTTATACCTCTCCCCCTCTATATTTTTGTACGAATTTTGTTTATTTAATAGCTAGTCCTGTAGAAATAATTTAATATTTTAAGAGTTAGACATGCTTAGTTGTCTTATAATTTTTTCTGTAGATAAGTTTTGTTCTCGATCGAAAACGATTTTCGAACTTGATGTTTCGTCGATCGCCTTCAGAATATTTGGGCCCGTTTATCAACATTCCTTGAACTTTTCAAGTTCTAACTCTCATTGAATGATGGCGATACGAAATTGAACGATATACATTAACGACTATATTTCGAAGAATGCGAGATACTTTTTTTTTATTCGTTAGCCATTCGAAAGTCAGCCAATTAAATTTGGTCCCATTCATCATTTTTTTTTTTTTTTTTTTTACATATTTAACGCATTCTAAAGATCCCTCCATTTTTTTTTTTAATATATAATTTGAATATTTTATTTACTTATACCACTTATTTCTTAAACCTACAAAAGATTTTTATTCTCTGAATTAAAGGGACACAATTGTACAAACAGGTTAATTTGTTTATTTGTGTTCTTTTGAGTCATGTACATAATCAGTATTTTTGTATAATAAACATCAACTGTAATGAAAATAAATATATAATTTTTGGCCAAATCGAAATACAAATTTATATATCATGTATTTTTTTTAATATGTTTTTCTAGAAATAATGAACTTAGCCATTTCAAAATGGCTAGTAATTATGAATATTGCTTTCCTTACAATAAGACATTTGCTTTTTCAAGTTAATCACATTGTTAACCTTGGTAATTTGATCCAACAACAGCTTTATATGCCTTAAATTTTATATCAATTGTGTACATATACCAATATGTAATAAGTATGTATGATATCGAAATTCAGTAAGTGTACTAATCATTGTAGTGCCATTACTTCTGTACCTTTAATGTTACAGCTAAATAAACCTCTAAATCATATTTGAAGTTTTAATTTTGATCCCATCACTCTATAAGATAAATCTTCCTTCTCGCCATGGTTCTTTCAACAGATCCTTTCCCTTACCTTATTTTTGTTTATTTGTTAAATTTTTCTGTTACAAACAACAAGGCTTTTGAAGAATTTTGTTGACTTGTTAAAAATTTGTATTTAATATTTCTTATTGAATTTCTACCTTATTTTGTAGAAAAGACCCAGTAACTCTGTTTCATCTTAAAATTAAGTATGTACTATATTTATTCTGCCGACACAAATGGAAATTGCTCATATGAGAGTATAGGATAAACAAACAATGTTTTGTATTTACATTAATGCAATCTTGGTAATCTGAACTTCAATTTTCAATTATTCAGTCTGAATACTTCAATAACCTGAACGCAGAAAAATAAACGTTAAGTTTGTCTTCCAAACGATAAATAGAGACTAATAAATGGTTGTAGATTGTAAAGGATTAAAAATAAACCCAAGAACCCCTTCAAGTGTTCTACAACAATTAAGGGGGTCTAGGAACAATAAATAAAAAAACGATGTGGTGTGTTCTAATAAACTTTCACTTACCAAACGTTATAGAGTAAAAATTGATGTGTTTTTAAAATGGGCTATCGTTAGTCTTTACGAGCAACTTTTTTTTTCAATTATTATTACTCCTTTTTTATATGGTTTAGAAGAGTACTATAATTATTACTAAACTCTACCTAAAGTTACTTTGTAGGAAGAAATCACTCCTTGACCATCCATTTAAGCACTATCAGACCATTGCTATTATAATAAACATACGGAATATTAAATAATACTCAAGATTGATTGAACCTAACGAGTTTAAGCTAAATGGTTAAAGCCGTTCAATAAAGTGCCACTTCCAGTTAATCAATTTTGTCGAAAACGTAATTTCTAAGCTTAATCCGTCCTCAAATATCTAAGAACAGTTTCAGAGACTTATCATTATATAAACTCATAGGACTCTAAAACAAATATTTATGTAGAAAACCAAAAGACAATTTTTTTTATGATGAGAAATCTTTTTCCCTTAATATATATTTCATAAGTAAATAAATTAAACTAAAAAGAATTATAATATACACTTCCTAAATATACTACAAATGCTTACATGCATCAAATATAATTAGCTTGAATATTTTAATAAAAACAACATGCAATTGTACTTACATTTAATAATATATCTATATAATGTTATAAAAGGGGCCCGGTGTGGCTGTGCGGTAAAGCGCCGTACTCCCATGCCGTAGCTGCGGGTTCGAGTCCCGCCCTGGGTGGTGCTTTTCTTTCGTAGGAGAAGTATCACCTAGTGCCATGGGTGTTAGTATGGGCAGTATAGGGCTTCATTGGAAGCCTTGAAGTCCCAAAAAAAAAAAAAAAAAAAAAAATGTTATAAAATTCTATGTCTAATTTTATTATTAATTTATTTGATTAAAATTACTAGATAAGATATAAATTTAAAAAACTGAAAATATTTCAAAAATAAGGTCCTTTTTAAAAAAATAATTTAAATATTTAATTGAATCATAATAAAATTAAGTTGAATTTTCTTATATTGAATCAGAAAATTGGTGGAAAGTGTAATGTGGGGATTCTGCTATTGTTGACGGGAGAGCCTCGATTCTCCAGTTGAAATAATACAGTCGTAAAAAAATAATGACCTTATCCTAATTTCAGTTAAGAAAACTTTTATCAATATTTTATTAATTGATATATTGAACAATTATGTACTATAAATTAATTCAATTTTATATTGACTGAATGAATTTTAAAAATAAAAAACCTAAATTGATTTCTCTACCAATTTTAACTATGATAACTATGAAAAACTTAATATAGGTACCATGTAAAATTAGAAACATTAAGGAGTGATAAATATAAATATTTGTGAAAGGAGTTTGCTGCTTCAAATGAAAAAATAAGATAAATAATACATGCACATGCACCATGCTGATATGAAAAACACTGCCCACTAGATATGAGACCTATCCCCGAGTAGGGGACCCCTACTCAAATACTTTTCACAATTATATACTTTTTTAAATTAATTTTAAAATTAACTTGAAATCATCTAAGAGTTCTAATGTTCTTATAAATATAAAGTAACTTAATTGATAAAAAAATATATGATGTACATATTTGAAGTTTATAAAAGTGTTATAGTTAAATAATAGTACTAGAACAGTCTTCGGTACTACCTCCATTATGTCACTTTTTCTTGGCAGGTATATAAATAAGTACGCTACATTGGATATGAAATTCTTGTCAGAAGATGCTTTTTCCTTATTTACCCTCCTTTTTATTTGTATTCAATGCATCAACAATAATGATTTTAGCAAGTTTATTTTCCAATAGCGTACTGGTAATTAGTCCACACCCACCTACCAAACAGAAGTGACATAGTTCTCAAGTCTTCGGACTGAAATGATCTAATGTGGAAATGAAGATTCAAATTAGACGGTTTTCTGAAATAATGTTTTAACATTGTAATTAATTAAAAAAACATTAACATGTAATATCGAAGGGGGCAGGGACTATGGCCAGGATTCAAACATGATTTTTGAAGTTGCAATTTCTTCGTTAATAAAGGTAATAAAACATAAATGTTTCATTGTTATAGAAATCAAATATTATAATTAGTTAATCATATAAGTGAAATAAAAACTGAATTTCCTAAAAGGCTATTTGATGTTTGAGCGAAAGGGCAATAGTTTATGCTTAGAACAAGTTCAACTGACCTTGCGCCAAAAGAGGTGGTGGGTTCTGAAGATATCAGGAATGGTTGCAGGTCCTCTATCTGCATTCTTTCACTGCCCTGTAATACAAAACATTTTTAAAATAAAATAAAAATATATATCATTTCCATATTATCCTAGATATAAAAATTATACTTTTTTCAATGAGTAGCAAATCTTACATAATAAAATATTTCTAAAATCCTCAATTAACCTTGATGTATCAAAATAAAATAATCAATATATCAATGTATGAAGTAAATTTAGAAGCGAGGTAAAAAATGGCAAACAGAAGCAAGGTTTTGAACATTTAAAATTTAAAAAAGGGACTAATAGTCAGTTTAAAAATCAAACCAAGTCATGCTTCCACATCAGTAATTAATTAACTAATTTGAAAGAATTATTAAACCTAGAACATATTTATGTATATTACACAAAATATGTATTAGTATTGTATTCATTTTTCAGTGTATTGTATTCATTTGTTCATTCATCTTTCAGTGCATTCCTTTAATTCAGAAGAACTGTTACTTCAATAATCGCTTAATTGATTTAAAGGGAAAGTAAATGCAATTAAATTATTTTGAAAGGAGTATTAGTAGTGATGTATGTACATATATACATCCATCCATACAGAGCTAACTGTACTACCCTCTGGGTGAAGTAAATGTTTTGGACCTTGTATGGACAGGTTGAGTCCAAAGTTCAGAGTACTGACTCAATAGTGATTTTTATTTTAAAATTTTATGGAATATATCAAAAATTATTCATATTCTTATATATTTATCATTGGGTAATTGTCAAACATATATAACATGATCCAGCATACACTCATAATGGAACAAATTGACCATCGTATTATTTATAAAAAAAATATTAGTACCTTTTTTTTTTCCAAATTGCAGAGTAGATTTTTCCTTTCATTCACTGATTGTGGAAAATTATTAAGATTCATAATTAGATGCACAAAGTTTCTGAGCTTGTTATTATTTGAAGCAATTCTTGCGAATTGGTATCAGTTCAGAAATGGCCTACACTGATGGGTACTATGTTGGACTTGTTTAAACATGTTGAGACCATACTTAAATGTCGAGAGTCTATAATTGTGTCTATTTACAATTATAAAAAATATAAAAATCTTTATTTAAGAGAAAAAATAAATAAATACATTTAAGAGAAAATGTTATATTAATATTTCTAAATATTAAAGACGTAAAGATGTAACCTGTAGTTCAAGTAAATGCAGTAGCGGATCCAGAGGTAGGGAGTGGTGCGCCCCCCCCCCCCCCCCCCTTAGAGGTTAAGAAACGCAGAAACTATTGATATTCATTCGTTCATAAATTTCATGTCTTCATATTTTAATTTCCACGAGAAGGTTCATAGAAACGAGTTGGTGATAAAACCATTAAGTACATAAAGATGCCTATACAATTCGCGGTATCCTAACATTGCGTTTCCCCCTTTTTCTGCAAATTCCTTCAGGACTAGAATTCATAAATGGAATATAGTTTAAGATACTCATATTAAATGTTGTATTGTATATGGGGGGGGGGGGGGGCATAGTTAAATAAAATAAGCTTTGAGTAATAAGAACATCACAACTAATGTTAATCAATGTATAATTATGGCTACATAACTTTTCATAAAGTGTTATATAAAACATTGATTTGCTTACACCCCCTTCCAATAATGATAATAATGTTCCAGATGATGCAGCCATACAAATATTATCGGAATAATGAAAACATTCCCACAATTATTACAGTTGCTACCTAGATAGTATAACTCGCTGAGGTTTACAATGAGATGGGGTAATCTCTTTAGCGCTAGCTAATGGAGCAGGGAGGAGGTAGCCATGGAATGCTCCCATTTATGGCAGGGCAAAGAGCCCTTTGGATTAGCTTTCGGTGGGAACTATACTTCTCATCTCCTCACCTCGGGACCGGTAATGGTCCACTTCCGGCCAGGAATCATCAAACAAACGAGCGTTCCTCCCCGGGCTAGGAGCCGCTGTTTGCACAATGTGGGTCTGGCATCTAATTGCTAATGGGGCACTTCATTTCAGAGTATCGCAAAAGCTTGTCTCCATTAAAGGCTGTAACCTAAGTTATTCGGAAGAGTAAGCGTGGTGGCTATTTTACAATAATGTCTTTTGTATTATTATGTAATGTTACATACATAATCGTATATGTCACGTATATCGTATATGTGTATGTGTATATGTCATGTGTATGTGTATGTGTATGTGTATGTGTATGTGTCACATTTCATATCACTTCAGTAATGGAACAACTGGTCTTGGATTTAAATATTTTTTTGGTTATTTGTTGCATTTGTGCTACGTTTATCAGAGTAAAAAAAAACAGAAATTTTAAGTTTTTCGGATATATTTTAGAATTTCTATATTTCCATATGTGTTATGTGTATTATATATATTAATATTACATATAATTTTTTTTAGATTAGATTTTTCAGACTTTTTTTAAAAAAATTTAAAAAGAGTTTTTTAGATATAAATTTTCAAAGTAAAAAAAAAACAACGATGCGGTTTTTAAACAGTTGTTGGGATATATCACAAAAACTGTTTAAAAACCGCATCGTTGTTTTTTTTTACTTTGAAAATTTATATCTAAAAAACTCTTTTTAAAAAAAGTTATATCACCAAAACTGTTTGAGCTCAAGAGCTAAAACATGTGTCATATTTTTCGGTATCCCTTGCTCTTTGTATTGATATACGACATGACTATATCCTAAATATGAACAATAAAAAAATGAATAAAAATTACTTTTTCGAATTATGAAAAATCACCTCTTTTGATTGAAAAATGTTATTCTAGAATTCATAAAAAATAATTATTTATAAAAATTACTTTTTCGAATTTTGAAAAATCACCTCTTTAGATTAAAAAAAAATGTTATTCTAGCATTTTTAAGCTAAAGGTGTGCTGAATTTCAAAATGGAGAATCATGAATGATTTGGAAGCTTTAATGCGATCGCTTCTATTTTTATTAACCATTCAAGGGCGTACCCAGGATCAAAACTGCGGGGGGGGGGGCAAGCTATGGTCGTTCAGGTTGTAACATCTTACCGCGGAAAAGGTGAATGAAACCAAAATTATGTATAATTATAGCAGTGCCTTATCAACTAAGTTATTACAATTATTTGCTTGAAAAAAATTATTCAATTACTGTTTCCCGCCTTAAAAAATTATTGCATCCAGCCTTCCCCCCGCCCCCCGCTAGTACGCCCATGTAACCATTACTCAATTTATCAGCCAAGAAGTATTTTTGGAGCACGATCATGCTAGACCCCATGGTAATCGGGCAGTGAAGTACCGGTACCTTAGTGATGTGCATTTGAATGATATTGCTAATCCATTGCCATAGCAATTGCCAACACAAAATCTAGTCATGGTCTCTATAGTACATGTAAGAACTGGAAAACCTGCAAGTTTTCCTAAATTTAAAATCGGTTTTGGTTCAAGTATGGTACGAAATTCCAGAAGCGGACATCCGACAATTAACTGAAGGTAAGCCATGTTGAACGTTGAAGCTCCTTCCAGAGGGAGAGAACTTGAAATATTGAGCCAAATGAAAAATAACGTAATTTTATTCAATTCTATAAATGTATTCTATGAAGGTTTGATTTTTGCCTCCTTTCTTTAATCATCTATTAAATTAAACAATAATAACTGCATTTGAAATAATTGACACATGGGGTCACCTGTGGTGTTGTGGTTAGCATGGCAACCTACAATACTAAAGGTCCTGGATTCGATTCCATCGGTGGCCGGAGTAAAAAATCCTTAGCTATGCCGTCCCTCGGATAGGACGTAAAATGGAGGCCCCGAGCCTGTACGATGTCAGATACTCGTTAAAGATCCCTATCCTAATTATATCTGGATAGGCAAAATTTAGGACTCCCACTGTAGCATCGTTCGATTAGCTTAAGTAGCATAAAAACGGACGTTAAACAAACAAATTGACACATTATTTTTTTCAAACATCTATTTATTATCCTTTAATAGAAGAAAAGTACGGTATTACTTCGGATGAGGAGCTCCAAGATGGCGGCCGGCGTGAGTATACAACAAGGTATTCCGATCACGCCCTACACGATATCCACGATTCACTTCGGGTTAACCGAGAGTTCCCGAGATGCGATGTCGGCTTTATCCACATTTTTGGAAGGGAATTCATTCGTTGCTTACTTTTATTAGGTTAGCTCTGATGCAGCTATACAGTTTGTACCTATATCCAAATGGCATATTTATATAAGGAATTTCCAACAGCTCGTCGAAACTTGAAAGTATTGATAGAAAAATGATTGAAATATATATGAGTAACTTTTAATTGGGTTAAAGCAGAATAACATTAACAAATATAAACATTTAATTAAATTAGCATTGCGCAGAGGCAATATCGTAACCAATGAAGGTCTACTGAAGTGCGATTATTGTTAGTTGAAACGTATTTAATTAAATTAATTCTATTTAGTGGATTATAATACAGTTAGCGATAACGATAATTATAGTTAAATTGATTTTAATTTCTTAAACCTTTTACTCCATTGCTTCAATCTAATAAATCATGTACAGTTTGTTCTTTTTCCTTTGGAGACATATCATTTAAAATCATCATCAAATCATTTTTACAAATATCCTTTTTGGTAATTTAAATACATTTTTCTTGAAATGCAAAAAAATAATAATCTGGTGGTTAAGAATGCTGGGATTCTTATATTATTAAGTATTTGTACCTTGTGCATTTAACTCCATCCCATTTAATAATTCAAATAGGACAATAACATATTTTAAAAAAACAAACAAATAAATTTACAAAACAAAAGTTTAAATTATTCCTTTTTGGTTATTTAAATACATTTTTTCTTCAAATAACAAAAAAAAAATAATAATCTGGTGGTTAGGAATACTCGGATTCTTATATTAATTTATTTGAGATGGAAATGGTTGGGGGTGCGGTCAAATGAAAACACTATATGTATGTGAAATAACACTATATATGTTATTTCACATACATATAGTGTTTTCATTTGACCGCACCCCCAACCATTTCCATCTCATATTCTCCTACGGTCAACAAATTTCCTTCATTATTAATTTATTTGTACTTTTTTCCATTTATGCGTGCATTTAAGTTGAACCCATTTAATCATTTAAACAGTACTATAACATATTAAAAAAAAAAAAATACAAAAAAAACTATTAAATTTATTTGTTAAATGGTCTGTTTAGTTTAAAATTTAAAATTTTATTCAACCATCACAGGAAATTTTCATATATTGAAATAGTACTTCTACTGATATCTGTTGTTGTACTTTAATTATATTAAAGAAACATTCATTTGTAAATTACGTTGGTTGTTCCCATTATTGAAGTGGGGAAGTTGGTTATCTGGACTACATCTGCTCGGGAACTCTCGGTTAACCCGAAATGAATCGTGGATATCGTGTAGGGCCTGATCGGAATACCTTGTTTACTCACGCCGGCCGCCATCTTGGAGCTCCTCATCCGAAGTAATACCAAAAGTACTTATTAATTTACATTAGTAATCGTAGTACAATTTTGATTAAAGCTTCTTGGGCTTCTTCTGGTATATCCATGTTATTTTGCACTTCAAACATATATTTATATTAGAATGGAGCACAGTAAAGCTACAAATAACCTCCTTCAAACACATGTTTATTAATATATATTAGTAACAGGTAAGGTTAGCTCACCAAAATAGTATATTTCGTACCAAGGGCCGAAAGTGGGCGTTTGCCGGCCCGAGATATTTTTTGACCGAGACGTAGTCGAGGTCATGAAAAGTTCGAGGGCCTGAAAAGCACTTTGGCCCGAGGCACGAACGCTGTTTTTCACCATACTACAATAAATATTAATACGATATAACATTAATCAAAAACAAGATTTTCTTTTGGTTCAGTGTACCTCTTTGTTAGAAAGTTATCTTGTGGTTATGGGGACATGATGAATGTTTAATGTATGGATTGTTTTACGTTATGTTATTATGTACATAAGTTAATAAAGAGAGATGAACATAGGTGTTTGTTTTGCTTTGATAGGACCGAGAGATATACGAGTAAAACTTCATCATTCACATCTACAGGTTTTACATTTTCCATTTTTAAATGAATTTTTAAGAGGTACACTTAACCAAAAGAAAATCTTGTTTTTGATTAATGTTATATCGTATTAATATTTATTGTAGTATGGTGAAAAATAGCGTTCGTGCCTCGGGCCAAAGTGCTTTTGCAGGCCCTCGAACTTTTCATAACCTCGACTACGTCTCGGTCAAAAAATATCTCGGGCCGGCAAACGCCCACTTTCGGCCCTTGGTACGAAATATACTATTCAGGCTTAGGCCCAAAAAGTACTACTTTACGGACTTAAACCGAGTATTGAAAACACTCAGGGGGTTGCTTTCATTTTACCGCCAATGTAAATATATAAATTAAATTTTTCCTAATATTTATATATATTTGAATGGATAATTACAAATATAACATCACTACTACTTCCCATATATCACTCTTAATTAGCAGATGAACATGGCCTATTTAACAGACCACTTTTGAGGGGAGTTCATTCTGATTATTATTAATATTTTATATACAAAAAATAGGGCAAAGGTGGTTGGGTATCATGAGACAAGAATTTCCCCTCCATATACGGACTAATAACTAGGCACCGCGGGAGTGACTTATAGGAAGTTTTAACGTAATATCTGTCGTCATTGTGAGGTTCATTTTAAAATAAACAATCTAAATCCCTTGTTTAATATTTTTGTTTGTTTGTTTGTTTGTTAAACATCCATTTTTATGCTACTAAAGCTAATCGGAAGATGCTACAGGGGGAGTCCTAAATTTCGCCTATCCAGGTATAATTAGGATAGGGATCTTTAACGAGTACCTGACATCGTACAGGCTCGGGACCTCCATTTTACGTCCTGTCCGAGGGACGGCATAGCTAAGGATTTTTTAATTTTAGGAGTTTTAATCCCTAAAAGATCCTAGGGCCACCGCTGGAATTGAACCCATGACCTTTAGTATTTTAGGTTGCCATGCTAACCACTACACCACAGGTGACCCCGATTTTTTTTATTTTTTGGTTTAAAAGAAGATAGAGATCTATCGTGATCCGAACTGGGCGATGGTACGTCGCACAGTGGTGCATAAGGGGAAAAAACCCTAAAAATCAACATATTTCTGGAGTAATACTTTAATAATTTTTCAACACCTAACTACCTGTAGTACAGTTTTGTGGAACGATTTTTCCAAATATCTCAAAGCTCAGACATATATACGTGATTGAAGTAGTACTTTTCTTATATGTTGTGAAAATCACGGTTTCATTGTTCTGTAGAGATGATTTTTTTTTAAACTAACTTTTTATCCGATTACTCGCAAAGCCTTGCGAACATCATTATATATACATACTGGTTCCATTAGGGGTTTTATTTTGATAAATTTAGCATATCAGTGACAGCGAAGGATTTTTACATTTGCTGCCTTAAAGATCTAACTTATCGTGTTTTCATTTGAACTTTTAAAAAAAGCTCCGTCGAACTAGGTTCTGTGACATATTTTAAATAAAAGTAATACTATTGGAGAAAAATTGGTATTAGTTTCAATCCCGTACTCGGCCGTATGTGTTCACAGGTAAATATTATGCTCTTCTAGTAAACACCACTTGTTTTTTTCAAAGGATTATTTGATCTCTTGGAATTATTCGCATCACTCATTAAATTAGTTCTCCATCGAATTTCGTCGTGTTAACAATAAATCGATCTAATTAGTAATCAACTGTAATGATTTATTAGCCCTCTTTATAATAAATTTTTAAAATAATTTAAAAAAATGTTGATATTTGTTAACTCAATATCTGTTGTGAGGGAGTATATCTATAACTTTGTTGTTGCTATTTATAGGTGTTATTAATTGTTAGTTAATTTTAGATGCAAATCACAACTGTATTTCTCCGACGTTTCAATTCATTTTGATTGAAGAAACGGAATCGTTAATTTGTAAATTTCTGTTATTTTATTTCCTAAAATAAATGTCAACTGATTTTGAATTTTGACTTTTTGACCTCAAATTTTGACCCTATCTAATAATTGGATTACATTGCCTAACACTTCATTCGATTTAGCCCTTAAAAAATATATACATATATCGATACCAAACTTGATTTTATTTTTTAAATTTTGCCTTTTTGACCCCACATTTTGACTTTTCTAATAATTTGATTAAGTTGGCTATCATTTCTTTCGATTTAGCACCTTAAAAACATGTATGTACCTACAAACTAGATTTATTTTTTATTTTTGACCTTACATTTCTACCCTTTCCAATAATGCGATTGGATTGGCTATGGCTTCATTCGATTCAGCAGGTAATAAAACATAAAAATTGTAAATTTGATGCCTGTAACCCAAATGGTTCGTTTGAGATGAGGTTTTTTCCCATTTTTCGCCGTTTTGCACCACTGTGCGTCGTACAGTTACTTCAAATGAGGATTTCTTAATCATAAAAGTACAGGGTGCAGAAACTGATGTTGATCGAAATTAGGAACATACACCTTGTTTGATTTTAATGAATTTATTGATTTTTTTTTTCTTTAGGTTAAAAGAAACCGATCACGTCCCAAGTCTCCCTTAGCCCATATTAATGACCTCACGAAGGGGATTGGAAGAGGAGGCATTAGACGGCAATCTGCGAGAGTGGCCCCGTGCAATAATTATCAGAGTGTGGAAGTTGGCCGGGAGGGGCTGTTTGCTTTGGGCAACTTATTTGCCGAGAACTGTCCCAAGTCAGCCGGCCCTCCCCCAATCTTTCCACCACATATCTTCTCCTCTCCTCCACCAATTTATCTTTCTCTCCAAATAGATTACCCTTATACTCGTATTTAACCAGCTTTCAGTGCTCCTCATTCTCTCAGTATTAGAAACATCCCAAGGAATCTCAGATATAAAAAAAGAAAAAAAAGAAATACATGTTCTTGGAACATATGCACCTACAGTATTGGCAATTATGTATTTTATATTTTGTAAATACGCATAGGTACAATCTTTAGCCTACAATATCAGGCCATGGCTTACAGGTAGGTATGCGACATCGATGTCGATGTTTCTGAAACATCGATGTTTTGGGCAAAACATCGATGTTACGTAGCCGATGTTTTCCGATCATCGATGTTTGAGGGCCGATGTTAACATCGATGTTTTCAGTAGTTAATTTTTTATTATTATTTTTTTTTTTTTTTTTTTTTTTTTTTTTTTTTTTTTTTTTAAGCTTTAACATGTTAAGTGCATATATGTTGATGTTTTTTGTCCAAATCATCGATGTTACAACATTTTTATTTTTTTCAAAAACATCGATGTTAAAAACTACTTTTTATTGTTAAAACATCGATGTTTTTAGCATCGAAGTTAAGAGCATATATGTTGATGTTTTTTGTCTAAAACATCGATGTTAAAACATATTTGTTTTTGTCAAAAAACAAGAAAATTTAAAAGAAAACATCGATGTTTTCTGTAAAAACAAATATGTTTTAACATCGATGTTTTGGACATAAACACATCAACATCTTAAAACATATTCGTTTTTGTCCAAAACATTCATGCTATAACATATTTGTTTTTGACTAAAACATAGCTGTTAAATAAAACTTTTTATTGTTAAAACATGAATGTTTTTAACATCGATATTAAGAACATATATATTGATTTTTTATCAGCATATATGTAGTTTTTCGTCTAAAACATCGATGTTAAAACATATCTGTTTTTGTCAAAAACATCTTAGTTATAGTACAAACATCGATGTTAAATACCACTTCTTATTGTTAAAACATCGATATTAACAGCATATATATTGATGTTTTTGTTCACAACATCGATGTTAAAAACAACTTTTTTTTAAACATCGATGTTGTTTCTACATCTATGTCTTGGACAAAAACATCGATGTTAAAAACAACGTTGTTATAGTTAAAACATCGATGTTAAGAACATATTTGTTTGTAAATATAACATCGATGTTAAAAAGAACTTGGTTATTGTTAAAACATCGATGTTAAAATATATTTGATTTTCTCAAAAACATCGATGTCAAAACAGGTATTTGTTTTTGTCAAAAACCTACTTGTTAAAAACAACTTTTACTAAAACATCGATGTTTTCTGTAAAAACCAAGTTGAGTTTAACATCAATGTTTTGGTCCAAAACATCAATGTTAAAACCTATAAAAATAACCAAGTTCTTTTTAACATCGATGTTATGTTCACAAACAAATATGTTCTTAACATCGATGCTTTAACTATAACAAACTTATATACAAAAACAAATATGCTATTAACATCGATGTTTTAACTATAACAAAGTTGTTTTTAGCATCGATGTTTTACATTATATTGGATATATTACCTCTTTTCTTCTTACCCTTCCTTGTTTCTGTAAAATTTTCAACTTCAAATAAGTTAATAAAATATGAAAACGCAAAACATAGTTTCATTATTGGATTACTTATTTAATACGATTAATAATGTATAAGTAATATATAATAATATACTAATATATATTATAATAATATATTAATATATATTATAATAATACATTATATAATAATATATAAAAAATACGATTCTCTGTCATACTATGACAACGATATCAATGTATGAATATGTTTAGGTCCTAACAGTTGAATTTTTAATAAATGATTATGTTAAACCAACTATGTAGAAAACGTCGATGTTTTTATATAGTAATTATAAAAAATAAACATGCTTTACACTTAAACATCGATTTAAATACGTTTGGACACTAATATGTTAATGTTTAAAGAACGTATATATAAAAAAACATCGATGTCGAAAAACATCGATGTTTTGTGGTCGATTTTTAATCGACATCGATGTTTTGATTGTAAAAACAGGTACGAAGCAGTAACATTAGAAGTCAATCAGTGAAGAAAATGTTTTGGTTTTGTTTAACGAACAATCAGACGTTTCTACTGCGTTCTAAAGTTTGCCTATCGGGCATAATCAGTATAGGGATCTTTAACGAGTAACTGACACCGTACAGATCCGGGACCTCCATTTTACGTCCCACCCGAAGGGCGGCTATAGCCCAGGATTTTTTAAAAAATCCTAGGGCCTCCTGGAGTCTAACTTGCTAAAGAAAAAGTGTTTTACACCCGCTGAAGATAGTTGGCTAAACTAACATTTCGATACTATTCTATTACCTAGGGAAGTTCAATACCCAAAATGATACAATTCCACCTAAAAAAACAACAACTGAATTTCAAGCAAATTGAACAGAACACTGCTTACCAAACAGACCACATTACCAAAAACAAGGTCACTGCTCTGTTAGCTCTGGACTGCTCGGAAGCTTTGCACAAGGTGCACTTCTTTCTCCACTACTATTTTATATTTATAAAGGAAATTTTTAAAGTCCAATAACCAGAATGGAGCAATAACAGCTTATGATGACTATAGTCTTATAAAAATGAACATCTTTTACGCAAGAAATTCTTAAAAGGAAGTCAAGGATGTGAGTAAATTAAAAAATGTAGTAAAAAACCCTGATAAAACCGAGGATATAGTTTTTTTTTTTTTTTTATTTAATGCAATTTACAACTGTATTTAAATAAATACATTTAGTAAATGTGATAATACTAAGAAAATATGTCTTGAACAAACATGAAGAGAAGCTACCCGCTGGTAGCTCTCAACTGATACACTTAATATAGAAGGTCCCGAGGCCATCTTCTTTTCAGACGCCTAGGAGGACTGTCTGGAATAGAGGAGGAAGCGTTTTATAAGGAATTTTGTGATTAATTGGTAGTTTTGAGCGTTCGTCAAGTAAGTGTTGAAGTAGTCGGAAGCGACGAGCAGTTTCTTGCCGTTTCAGTCTTTTATGGGGATTCCAAGTAAGGCGTTTGTCCAAGTGAAGTCCTAAGTAACGGATCTGTTCGACAGGGATAAGTGGAGTGTTTTTAAAGGATACTGTAGGACAGGAGGTCGTAGGTTTACGACGAAGTGTGAATGGGATTGATTTTGATTCTCTAGTTTTGACACCATTCTTCGAGGATTGTGATCTGGGATTGGAGAGTGTCATCGGCGTAGGTGGTGATAACAGTGTTGGGATGGGTAGGAATGCCAGCTGTATAAACTGTGTATAGGATGGGATAGGTTTTTAATTTCGAGAAGGTAGAAGGAAGCTACTACTAAAGATTAAAATGAAGAACTGCGAGGTTAAACTAACGCAATATATCGTTTTAAAACGAAAACAACATAAAACATCGAGCCTTTTCTATGGTGCACCATGGTGGTTAAAGTGATTACAATCTTTTCAAATTACAATATTAAGGATACTATTGAAGAGTGGAACAGGCGGTGGGTGGCAACTGCAAAAGGTTCCACATTTATAAAGTATTTCCCTACCGTCAATGCACGTTTGGAAGCAATGTGGGTCCTTCCAACCTACTGGGTCTCGCGAATCCATACCGGGCACGGGGCTTTTCGAGCCACACTTCATAACTTTGGAACTGATACCCCCTCGATGTGGAATACCGGAGACAACTGATAACCTAGTGTTAAACTGCCACCGCCGAGTCACTGAGGTCGAAGCTACTCAGAGAAACAAGACACTAGGTAATGACGGAGAATGAGTTCCCTGAGTTGATGGCCGAACGAAACTACCCGTATTACGAAGCATTTGTGTATGTGAGGAAAGACGTCGGACTAGCTGCCTTTGACTATGGAAGACCAAAGCGAATACCACCTAATTGGGACTGTGAAGTGGGGACGAATACAAGTGGAAAATCTGGGTGGCAGGATGGCCGAGTGGGCAAACGCATTGCCCACGCCAACGTATGATCGAGGACCGAAAGATAGCAAGTTCAAAACCCGGAGCCAGGGGAAAATTTAATAATACTCGGCATCAACCCCCCCACCCTCTCCCCTTGCCCGGAAAACTCCGTATAGCCTACAAGGCTAGGAAGGGGAGGATCAATAAAAAAAGTGGAAAACGGGACATAATGATTTGGCACTACATAAGAACATGCTTGTGTTCGAATGTACTCAATGTACTCAACATTCGTATTGCTAAGAGCCTAGTGTAGGGGGGATATAAAAAAATAATAATAATAAAAAAAAGCTATTAAAAAAGTATTCAGATTTTTATTTTAAGTTAATTAAAATTAGTTTATACGAAGGTTTGTAATATTTATAATTTTTTTGAGATTTTGGGATATATTTTCTAATAAATATTAAATGTAGTGATCTAGAGTTCAGTAAAAGTTACATGTTAAAAAAATGAAAGATACACATAATGTATGTATTACATATATGTATTTAATGCTTTTAAAAGAATTCTGAATCTTAGATAATTCGTGGCTAAAGCCATTTAAATCACTACACTTGGTAAGGATTGATCTTCTCGACTTGGGTGCGTTTATCTAGGGCTTAACAAACACTTCTGTTAACTGGCTCAACCTGATTCCTCCAAGTACCCAGTTTAAACAGCAGTTACCACCTAATCCTTTAAATGCTTGCCCTATTTCAATTGGCTAGTAATTCCAACTGATTCAGAAATCATTGAACCGTTAAGATTTGAAAAGTCTTAAATAAAGAAAATATTATTTGCTATTAGATAATAGATTATTCTTTCCCGTTTGCTGCGGATTTGTGATCTGCAAAATTTTTCAGTTTGCCAAATCGTGCTCCATCCATCCTTGGTTGAGTTATAGTAGTAAGGCTCTTTGCCACCGCCTAAAAAGTCATCGGGGTGGAATGTTTGGATTTGTAGTGTTGATTTAAATATTTGTACTAACAGGGTGTATAGCAGATCTGGCTGACGAAATTCCCGCATTATTTTACTTTTAATTTGAATTCGTTTTTGGTCTAGTAGAGATAACGTGTTTCGATGAATTCAAATGTTTCAAAACATCGATTTGTTTTTCTGTTTTTTTTTTTTTTTTTATTCCGCATCTCCCCAAGCGGGTCATTAGCGGTTCCTTGATATTTACAATATCAGTTATGTACAATGATTACTTATTTACATGGCGTATATTGTCTTATTTACATTAAATTACATTTCGTCTCATAATTTTTGTTTTACACAGTTTTGTAAATATTGATAAATATTAAATGAACAGTTTTGATCTCTTTTAAGAATTTAAATACATTATCAATTTGTTCTTCGTCGTCCGACAATGCTTCGGCAATAGTAAGTGGTATGTTGTGTCTTGTTCAGGTGTCTGAGTATAGGCAACATGTTGTTACAATATGTTTTAGTGTTAGTGTTGTTTTACATGGTTCACAAACTGGGGTTTCCAAGCCTGGCGTTAGGTATCCGTGTTTAATATTTGCATGTCCGATTCTCAATCTTGTTAGTAGTACTTCTTCATTACTCGATTTTCTAAAAGAGGATTTCCACGCTAGATTATCTTGTTTGATTTCCTTTAGTTTTTTCGTACTCTGAGCCCACTTCCTTTGCCATTGTTCTCCTAAGGCCTTTTTACACCAACGTTTCCAGTCGGAGACGGTGGTTATATTAACTATTGTGGTCCCGTTCGCCTTGTTTCTGGCAAGGTTTGCAGCCTTGTCTGCATCTTCATTTCCAGGTATACCACAATGTGAGGGCACCCAAGCCAGCACAATGCTGCTTGCTGCTGACTGCCTCATCGGGCGGCGTGTACCACCGGTGGCTCACACTAGAATGCCACCTCTGCCAAATAATTAGATCTTTAAAACTGTGAATGCCGAAAAAGAATACCTGAGAGTCACGCTCTCGATTTGACACAATTTTAATATTTATTTCTCTCGCAAGAGAACAGTTAATCGATTTCAGGTGATATGGCAGCCAAAGTGTTAAGAAAGTAAAAATAATTTCTATATAGCTGAAAATTAAAATAATGAAAATTTAACGTAAATTCATTAATTTTAATATTTATATATGGTTATTTATATTTATATTCATATTCATACTTATAAACGTATAAACATTTATTTTTTAACGACCATTATAATTAATAACATATTGTAAACATAACTAGTAGGATAGTATTTTTTACTGTTCATTTTATTAATGTCGGATAGTCAATACTACATAATGTCTTGGAATAGCTCCCGTCCGCTAGAGCGAAAAGCATTAAACAATCCCGGCGAGAACGTGTTAATGAACTTGATGAGTCCGTAGCTACAAGGGCATGTATTATGTTTTCTGAATTTACTATCAATAAGGCCTGGTATATAGCAAACAGTTCTCCTGTGAAGACTCTGTTCATTGAATTTTAGGCACACGTCTTACAGTAACGGTGTTTTTCTTCTGCTGTATATCAATAAAAAACATACATCGATGTTCATGTAGTAGTTTATATAGAGAAGCCGTTGAGTTTGATAGAAAAGGGGGTTTCCAAAAGGGATACCAAAAGTTAGAATAGTTCACCGAAATTAAATTGAGGGGGAGGCTCAAGACCCCCCGGTCTCACACTCACATTGTGCCTTCCGCCAGACAGCACTTTTGTTTTCAAATTTATTTATTTGATTATTTTCTTGCAGGAGGAAGGACTGCGACGAAAAGGGCACTTATATGGTTTAGTAGCAAAGTGATTGCATTATTCTTTTAAAATACAAAAAACCTATATATTGCTTAAATATGTGGGGAGTGGTCATGATCCCTGTGGTCTCCCTAGATCCGCCCTTGGTACTAGTGTAGTAAGTCATTAATCACATATTATGGCGTACCTACTATCTTGCTCAATAGTTTTATTGGAAGGATTAGATTCTTTGTATATTTGAGGGCTTTGCAGTGCTCCGAAGTTGTATCCTGTACATCCATAGAGGTCTAATAAGTACTTTGTATAATGTATGTTGAATGTGAATAATTTAGAGTCTGTCAAGTAATCTTGAAAATAGTCCATATCGTTTGTTTAACGAAAAATATTAATGTAAAAATTCAAATAAGTAATTGCAAGAATCGAAAGTAATGTTAAGTAAAAATTATGTTTACAGCTAATACTAGTAGGAGTCCATTAATTGTTGTGCGGATGACATTTATTTATTTTCAATAAGCTCATCAATCGAAACGATAAAATCTAAATAAGGGCAGGAAAGGTAAAGAAAATGTTATATTCCTCAGGGAAGCAGCGATTTCATCAAGAAATATTCTCTTTGATACTGGTTTCCCCGTTGTTCTAAACATAATTTCGATTTTATTGAATGATTAAACTAAAACTTTTAATTGGGAGCCTTCAGCACAAAACTTTCGAGTTGTCTAATTTTCACGTACCAATCAAGAACTACGGTATCAGTTTGAGAAGTACTAAATTAATAACTACGTGCCGGAAGGAAGTAAACTACTAATTAATCGTTAAAGGTCCTTCAACATCAGTTATGTGATGAATAGAAAGTGAATTGATGTAACCTTTGAAAAAGCTTCGACTCAGGGTCATTTTAGATTCAGCTGGTCATCAGGGATACTAATTCATAATTATTAGAGTAAATACTGATAAAAACCCTATTCCCTATACAATTACAGTTAAACTGAATTTTCTTTAGCGATAAAGGGTGAAAATTTCAGAAATAGAATCTTTTGTTTCCTTAGAATACTCGTAAAAGTGATTATTTATTTGGGGCCCCTAAACATTTCAACTCTTTCGATTTTCCGGCAGACTCCATTGAGTCAGCAGGAAAATCGAATAGAGGCTCTATTCGATTTTCCTAGTGGCAAAATTGAATCGATATGACAGGTTCCGTCTTCGCATACAGGTTAAAAAGTTCCTCTTGATTTTCCAGTTCCTATCTTTCTCTGATCCATTAATCGCAAGAGTATATAATATATATCCTGGGACTTAATAAGAGGTCTCACTCACACCGAAAATTTCTCAAAACTAAAGAATTACTGGGGTTATGTTCAAAAAATGGATTTGGTCCATGAGGAAGCTTTGAGGATTGGTTGAAAGAGAACTATCGTGCGCCGTATCTGGGGGCTAACCAAAACGGATGGCTGACTCCAGCACTCCAGTTAGAAGTGGAAGGACCGCGTGCGCTGGACGTTCATGGAAGCGTTATCCATGAATAAGCATCAGTCGGCTATATCGAATCTTCGATATAGCGGCCAGCTCTCGGTCTCAGTTTATTGCTATCAAAGAGTGCTCTGCGGAAAAATATTTAAACTTAAGTCCCAATTACTCATGGTAGTCCAGGCTCTATGGAGAGCAGAAATAATATTTGCCAGTTCCAAAGCCTCATCGTAAGATGCAAATATAAAAATACAACGAGTTGAATGCATCAAAAGTAAATCGTTCAAGGTTCTAAATCATACGATTCTATTTTATTATACTGTTTTACTGAGTTAATAAAAGTTGATTTTTTGCAAGGAGAGGGTCTAATACCTAATGAAACCTATGTATGATAAAGGGAGATTCAAATATTTAATATCAATCAAAGTCAGGTTAAGATTTGTGGAACTTTGCGAGCACTTCTTTCTTTTTGTACGTGCAAGTATGGGACTTGGTAACAGTTTGGAAATGGGCATGTTAAGAATTTAAGCGAACCCCTAAACATCTTTTTCAGTTAAATAGGTTAAGGTAGGATGATTTGCTTCACTAGGCCGCAGCTTTCGAATTTCGCACGCTGCGCTTGTTCAAAAGGGACACAAACTTAGAACTTTTACCTGACCACATAAGGCGTAGTTAATTCCCACTAAGAAATTTTAATCTTTTTATTCTCGATCAATTTTAATTGATACTTTTATTAAGAGTCGATTCATTCTAGGCCGAGCCGACAATCTAATTTTCCTGTAACGTATATATTATTTACTATTATTCAGAATTTAACATTTATTGATGTCTGATTTCACCTGGATTCATATAGTTTTTTTTTTTCTCGATAAAACGACACTTAATTTGAATATTATTAATGGTGTTTCAAAGACTTTATGATTTGGGAGCCTCTGATAATAGTTAAAATATGTAATTATTTTATCTGTTTAATCATCGAATTCATATAAATAAATTAAATCTCTGTCCCAGTATGACACAAGACTAAATTCGCAATAGAGGATTCTAGTATTTATAATGTCAGTTGAGTCGAGAATGTTGCTGTGATATTAAAGAAGCTTATAAAATAAGGGGATACGAAAATTATTCCGGATATGAAAATGGAAAAGATATGGATACGATTGGGTGATACCGTCTTCACAACCTTTGTCAAATATTTGGTTTTCTTTCCTCCCTTTTCCAGCCCCTCGCCGGAGCCTGATCTGAATTTTTATCCGGCCATGATGTCGAATAAGAAAAAGCTTACAATAAAAGCCACGTGCTCACCCCGCAAGGAAATTCATGTTTATCAAGGGATTCTTTTCAGTAGTTTGTTTTTCTTTTTTTTCTCTCTCCCTGAAATTCGCCCCTCTGGAGAAGAGCTTATAAAAAAGAGAATCTGAATATTTAAATAAATGTGACCTTCACTCATCTACACATATGTATGCTCTCAGTTCTATGGTGATTAAAGGACACGGAAGCAAACGCAACGGTAGAGAATTTCAAAAGCTTAAATTAGAGCATAGAAAAAAATTCAACAGAAGAGTAAAAAACAATACAAAGCAGTACAACCGCAATTTAAAATTCTAGAAACAATATTTTATTTTTAAGCATTTTCCATTTATATCTTTTTTCCATAAGGAATAATAATAATAACTTTTCAATCTATTTATTTATTCTTATGTATTTTATAATCCATAAATTGCTTAACAAACCTTAATTTTCAAGGCGAATACAATTTAAAATACAATATATATATATATATATATATATATATATATATATATATATATATATATATATATATATGTATATATACAATGAATTAAATTGTAAAAAAATATATTCAGAATTATGGCTTCGATTTTGAGGGTGATAAAGAAAAAACCTACGTTTGAAAATTTATTTAGGGAAAGTGTTTATTTTGAGATTTAAGTCACGATTTTTTTGTGTGTAATTCATCGTTGTGATATAGAACAAAAAAAAAAAAAAAAAGAATTTATTTACATTTTTTATGGGATTATTATTTTGAATGAGTCAAATATGCCAACTATTGCTGCAACGATGCGTCACAAAATTATGACTCGAAATTCACGATATTTTAGAGCGATGCCGAAAAAAATCTGGTGCGATTCGCGCAACACACAACTTTCACTTACGAACCTACTTGGATTAGAAATCGTCGTGTCTCGATAATATGTAAACGCCATTCCTCAACTTCACACATTTAAGTATATACTTATATTTCTAGATCTCCATATCTGCATCGCAAAATTTGGTAATTCTCAGCACTTTTCGATTCATTATTGCTAATTTATATATGAAGGGACTAATTTCATCAACAGTCGAGTTTTTTAATGCTTGCTTGTTTTTTACTACGAGTTGCTTTTTGCAAATACATCGTAAAGGTGAATCGATAGGTGTATTTTAAACCGTTTTTGAGTAAACAAAAAAACACGTGATAATGAGACAACAGTTATTAAGTAAAGTGCCCCATCCGTTTAACCAATTTTGATGAAATTTCGGCTGTCGCATCACGGTCATATACATACATCAAATACCAAGTTTGATTAAAATCGTTATATCCGTTTTTGAGTAAATAAAAAAAAACACGTGAAAATGGGACAACATTTATTAAGTAAAGTGCCCCCTCTAATTAATCAATTTTGATGAAATTTTTACTGTCGCATCGTGGGTATATAGATACACCAAATACCGAGTTTAATCAAAATCGTTAGAGCCGTTTTTGAGAAAATCGAAAAAAAAACTAAAAACTAGACAAAATTCTTTAAATAAAGTACCCCCTCCGTTTGACCCATTTTGATGAAATTTTTGCTGTCTCATCGCGGGAATATACATACACTAAATACCCAATTTCAGGTCTGTGCAGTTTATAGTTTTTGAGCTAGTCTGTTCACATACACACATACACACACACACACACACACACACACACACACACACACACACACACACAGACCATTTCGCGGGACTTGGTAATTTGGACTCAGGGGACCCCAAAACGTGTATTTGGGATATATTTTCTAATAAATATTAAATGTAGTGATCTAGAGTTCAGTAAAAGTTACATGTTAAAAAAATGAAAGATACACATAATGTATGTATTACATATATGTATTTAATGCTTTTAAAAGAATTCTGAATCTTAGATAATTCGTGGCTAAAGCCATTTAAATCACTACACTTGGTAAGGATTGATCTTCTCGACTTGGGTGCGTTTATCTAGGGCTTAACAAACACTTCTGTTAACTGGCTCAACCTGATTCCTCCAAGTACCCAGTTTAAACAGCAGTTACCACCTAATCCTTTAAATGCTTGCCCTATTTCAATTGGCTAGTAATTCCAACTGATTCAGAAATCATTGAACCGTTAAGATTTGAAAAGTCTTAAATAAAGAAAATATTATTTGCTATTAGATAATAGATTATTCTTTCCCGTTTGCTGCGGATTTGTGATCTGCAAAATTTTTCAGTTTGCCAAATCGTGCTCCATCCATCCTTGGTTGAGTTATAGTAGTAAGGCTCTTTGCCACCGCCTAAAAAGTCATCGGGGTGGAATGTTTGGATTTGTAGTGTTGATTTAAATATTTGTACTAACAGGGTGTATAGCAGATCTGGCTGACGAAATTCCCGCATTATTTTACTTTTAATTTGAATTCGTTTTTGGTCTAGTAGAGATAACGTGTTTCGATGAATTCAAATGTTTCAAAACATCGATTTGTTTTTCTGTTTTTTTTTTTTTTTTTATTCCGCATCTCCCCAAGCGGGTCATTAGCGGTTCCTTGATATTTACAATATCAGTTATGTACAATGATTACTTATTTACATGGCGTATATTGTCTTATTTACATTAAATTACATTTCGTCTCATAATTTTTGTTTTACACAGTTTTGTAAATATTGATAAATATTAAATGAACAGTTTTGATCTCTTTTAAGAATTTAAATAAAAATGAAAACCGGAAGTCGAAATTTTTCACGATCGCAATACTTTCCTTACTATATATTTCATATATAGGTAAGTGAAAGTAAAAAAATGGAACAATCTACTCACACACACACACACACACACACACACACACACACACACACACACACACACACACACACACACACACACATACACACACAGACACACACACACACACACACAGACCATTTCGCGGGACTTGGTAATTTGGACTCAGGGGACCCCAAAACGTGTATTTCCGTTGAAAACCGGAAGTCGAAATTTTTCACGATCGCAATACTTTCCTTACTATATATTTCATATATAGGTAAGTGAAAGTAAAAAAATGGAACAATCTACTCAGAATTGATAAATTGAAAAATATGCGATGAAATTGATAAATTTTGAATTTGTTTCGTGGTATTTTAGAAAAATATCATGATGTTTTAATTAGGAACTGGCACAGTTAAACATTACACAACCTTAATGTTTATTTATAAAAATATTTACATTAATTAAACACATTTAATTTAAAATTACTTACTTAAACCCATTTGGACATACGCCTCACAGATTTTCGGATCAGCTAAAAAGATGAACTTACAAAAATTACTTTTCAATCTAAAATTTTAAGAATATTAACGGACGCACCCGGGTACGCAACTAAACTCTGTATACAGACTTACAATGACCAACTATCGAACAACACATACAAAATCTTTTTTCACATTTTTTGTTTAAATTGCACCGAAATAATATCAGACTAATTAACGACATGGCCACGGTCTGAGATGCCCGCTAGAAGGTGGCTAAAAGAAGCTGGATGAAAGACCTCCTCTCCTGAATTGTATCAAGTCCAGAAAGAGGTGCTGCTGAGCACTTTCTTCCTCATGTTTAAAATGCCTATTTAACTTATTCCTTTATATGACCACGTTCGCTGATTGTCGCTGATGGATGATAGGTGTGAATTAAAGTGTGAAGTTAAAAAAGAAATTAATTCAAAATGATTCATTTTAAGAATTTTTTTTTTGTAGCAATTGGATTGGAAAAAATTGTCATCTAGGAATGCGATGGAAAAAAAATACCAATATGATAATTTTTTAACTAAGGGTTTTGTAAAAATAAAAAATTAAAATTAGAATTTTTTCTTACTTTTTTTTTTAAATATTAATATGAACACTGGATTCTTTTATTTTTCTTCACTAATCCATTAATTTATAAGTAAGGTAAACGTACCGGTAGTGGACACAGTTAAGGAAGTTTTTTTGCTACTTTTTCTTGTTTCTAAAGTCAAAATTATTGTTACTTAAAATGCGTAAATTAATACTTGCTTATTTTTTCGCGTAATGGGCTAATAGGTAAACTAAAATAATAGAAATTCTGACAAGAGATTATTTTTTTTAAAGTGAAAAGCATAAAAAGGTGGATAACGAGTACAATGTTAGTTAGTGTCATATGATGCTACTTGACGTGTCTGATCTCTTCCCTGCGCTCTCACATTTCTTATGTTCCGGGACAGCGACATTACTTTGCTTGCTGCCTGCGGGAGCCAGGATTCCTGAAGAGACGGGGCGAGGGTGACAGGCAGTGGGACTATCTGCGTCCCATTGCCCCTGAACGGCCAACATATTTCTGTCTTTTGATTAGAAATAATCGACTCTAAGGGCCCAAGCATTGTTCATAAAATATTTTCATAAACTGCTTCACTTCCGACTTTTCCCCCTTCCTCTTCATTCTCTGCTTCTACTGCTATCACCCCTCCATATCCATACAATATTCAAATCCAAAGCTCACCTTCGGTACTACAACCTGAAGTGATTCAAGAATTATTGTCCTCTGAGAAATTTCTGATTATTTCCCTTTTACTTCTCATTTTAGGTTTATATTCAGTAACATTTTCTCTTTTTTTATTTTCTCCAACTGTTGTCTCATCTTTCTGTTATTTTATTACTAAATCTGATGTTAGAACTAAAGTAGTGTGTGCACATTCTTTGTTGGGATAAATAGGGTGTTGGGATCAATAAAAGATCAGTGGCATAAGAACAGGCCACTGAGAAAAGTGCTCAGAATGATTATGAATTTTATGATACATTGATCATTATGGTTGTTATCAACATTGCTGTTTTCCTCTTCTGTCAAAATTTAAGTGTGTTTTGCTTTATCGGTGTGCTGTACACAGGATTGTTAAATAAGTAGTCATTGTTTCCTTATACACTCTTCCGGTTCACTCACTTTTAAGCTATCTTAAGCCAATCTTCTGTAAACCTCCTTATATTTACCATATTTGCATGTAGGATCTCCTCACGTTCCGGTAAAGCTCTTTTGATTTGCTTCCAAACATACACAAATAACACATTTTCTGCTTGAAGGCATTTAATATATCTAGGCCAAAATATCACTTGAGTCTTGTTAAGACAATATGATTCATGTTTATTTACTGTCGTAAACGAATACGGTATTTGAAGATTTTTATTGGAGCCTTAAGAAAATAATGAACAATATTTTATTTGATATCTATTTTCCTCTACTTATTCAGTTGTGCTAAGCATAATTATGTAGAATGGCTCTAAAGCTCTCAGATAATTTATGTCATGTCACAAGAATATCACACATGATCATCGTAAAAGAAAAAAATCTGGTGCGTGCGCGCAACACACAACTTTCACTTACCAACTTACTTAGATTAGAAATTTACGTGTTTTGCTAATTATCATTTCCTAAAGTCACACATTTTTCTACATTCATATCTTATTTTTGTTAATCTTTAAAGCCGTTTTTGAGTAAATTGAGTAAATAAAAAAAAACCGTGAAAATGATACAAAATTTATTAAGTAAAGTCCCCCCTCCCGTAAATCAATTTTGTGAAATTTTTACAGTCATATCTCGGGCATATAAATACATCAAATACTAAGTTTGCTCAAAATCGTTAAAACCGTCTTTGAGTAAATAAAAAAAACACGTGAAAATGATACAAAATTTATTAAGTAAAGTCCCCCCTCCCGTAAATCAATTTTGGTGAAATTTTTACAGTCATATCTCGGGCATATAAATACATCAAATACCAAGTTTGATCAAAATCGTTAAAACCGTTTTTGAGTAAATAAAAAAAACACGTGAAAATAATACAAAATTTATTAAGTAAAGTCCCCCCTCCGGTTAATCAATTTTGATGAAATTTTTACAGTCATATTTGGGGCATATAAATAGATCAAATACTCAGTTTAATCAAAATCATTAGGGCCGTTTTTGAGAAAATCGAAAAAAACGTAAAAAGTTATTAAATAAAGTACCCCCTCCCGTTGAGCAATTTTGATGAAATTTTTGCTGTCACATCGCGGGCATATACCTACACTAAATACCCAATTTCAGGTTCCCACGGTTTATAGTTTTTGAGCTAGTCTGTTCACATACACACACACACACACACACACACAGACACACACACAGACCATTTCGCGGGACTTGGTTATTTCGACTCAGGGGGTCCCAAAACGTGTATTTCCGTTGAAAACCGAAAGTCGAAAATTTTCACGATCGCAATACTTCCACTTACTATATATTTCATATATAGGTAAGTGAAAGTAAAAAAACAATTTTCACAAATCAGTTTATTTAATAGTAAAAATGAATTGGTGTTAGTAATGGATGGACAGGAGGTGTCCACTACTAGATTTAACGGTCAAAAATTCTCAAAATCAAAATATTATAAATAATAAAGCATTTTTACTGCATTCAAAGCCTTGACATCAGAGAAAAAAAATTAAACCCCCAACGCTAGTAGTGGACAGCTGCTGTCCAATATTGAATTTTTCAAAAATATTGGTGTTAGAAGTGGCCACTTAAACTACGACCATACAAAAATAACCATTCTAACGGAAACATGAAAAATGGAATCTATGAAGTCTTCCTTATTGGGGAACACCTCAATACTTCATAAATAACTATGCCAAATCCCCAAAAATATAAAAACAATTAACTACCTCCTTAATGAAATTGAACAGATGACATAAAAAAATACAATGTTGGACGAAATATTAATTTGCAATTACTAATAGTTGGATCCCTTGGTAACTTGAAGAAGCTGCATTTCCATATACCAGTACTAGATAGTAGTAGGTACATTTTTTTTTTTTTTTTTTTTTTTTTATTGAAAGAAATAATACATTCTGCCACAGTCAAGGGCATTTATATTAGTGCTGTAAGGTAAATCATTCACACAATAACTATATACAAATGTACATAAAAATAAAAAAAAATAAATAAAATAAACGTAATAATAATAAATAAAATGTAAGCCTCGAAAAAAGAAGAAGAAAAGAAAAAAAGTAAAAAAGAAATATAAATAAGAAAATAATAACAAATAACAGTCACAAAAATGATACAGTCTACATTCAAACCTATTTACAATATATACATTCAGCCAGGGAAGCTCCGAGTCCCGCTCCGCCTCCCACTAAGGAAGGCAAAACAAGACCCTGGGAGATCCCAGTGCTTCTCTCCCAGCCTCGTCACTATGATTAAAACCAGTGGTGACTAGGTGAGAGCACTCAGCTACAAGCAGGCAGGACTTGAGTGGAGAAGCTGGCCATTGCCAGGACTCCAAAAGCAAGTTACAAGAGGTCTCTTGGCCACTGCCGTTTCAGCCTTCTGGGAGGATTGTAGGGATGATTGGAGCATGATAGGGATTGGGCTGAAGGATTAGGATGATAAGAAAGGTTCTGATGAAATTTAGAGAATTTGGATGGGATAAGGTCCAGGACAAATGGAATGTTGAGGTCGTGATGTAGGGTTTTGTTTGTGACGTAATATGGGGCATTGACTATGGTTCGAAGGACTTTGGACTGGAAGGACTGGATGCGTTTGATGTTCGAAGGTTTTGCCGTTCCCCAGAGTTCGATGCCGTAGGTCCAGATGGGTTTCAATATTGTCTTGTAAATTAATAATTTGTTGTCGGTTGAAAGATGGGATGTTTTGTTTAATAGTCTATATAATTGTCCAAATCGTCGGTTCAGTTCTTGTCTTTTGAGTCTTGTACGTGGGTTCCATACCACAGGGAGTGGTATTGAGTTGAAGAGGATTGGAGGACAGGATCTACGTCGAAGGGTGAAGGTGATATGTTTACATTTTGATTCGTTTATTTTGATGCGCCTGTTTCAAGGAGAGGTGACTTTGGAGGTTCAGGGATGCTGTTTCAGGATTCGGATGGGATGAAAGGATGGCGGTATCATCGGCAAAGGTTGCAAGAAAAGTGTTGGGGTTCGTAGGGATATCGGCGGTATAGAGGATGTAGAGAACGGGACCCAGGACGCTGCCTTGAGGGACGCCGGCCTGAATTGGATAATAATTGGAGAGTTCTGTACCGCAGCGGACTTGAAAGGAACGATTTGAGAGATAGGATCGAAGGACAAGGTATAAGGTTTGGGGTAGATGGGTTTTCAGCTTGAAAAGCAAACCATCGTGCCACACCCGGTCGAAAGCTTGTGCTACGTCCAGAAAGGCACCAGTGCAATATTGCTTGCTTTCAAGAGCATAGGAAATATGATCGACGACCCGTAGACCTTGTTGGACTGTGGAGTGGCCAGAACGGAAACCAAACTGATGTGATGGGATTATCTGGGATTCTAGGATGGGTAGGATTCTTTTAAGAAGGATTTTCTCAAAAATTTTTGAAAGTATCGGGAGTAGGCTTATTGGTCTGTATGATGAGGTGTTATTTATGGGTTTACCAGGCTTAGGGAAGAGGATGATTACGGAATGTTTCCAGAGCAAAGGAAAGTGGGTTGTGCGAAGGATACAGTTGTATAGGTATGTGAGGAATATAATGGCTTTTCTGGGTAGTTGGCGAAGGATCTTGGAAGAGAGGAGATCATATCCCGGGGATTTACTGGATTTCAGTTTATTAATAAGGAAGTAGGTACATTAACTCTAAGTTTGAAGCTGATTCAAAGCCTAGCTGCCTTATTTTCAAAATTTAATTGTCCAAGTGGCCACTACTGGGGCAGTGTCCACTATAGGTACGTTTACCTTACCTTACTTATGATAGAAGAATTTCAGGTCAAAATATTTACTAGACTCTTTCAGGAGTATCGGTTATACTTCGCCCGCACAACTAAATATTGGGACTGTACTGAACTGACAACAGAACTAGAAATAAAAAGTAGAAACCTTCCTAATGTTCATATCTGTTTATTGAGAATCATAATTAAAAGAAAGAAAGTATAACTCATTTGGTATTATGACATATTTTGGCGTGGAAAACTTATCGATTCCCCCCTCCACACCACTGCAAAATAATATTTACGATCTGAATTGGTTCCCAGGGCCCAACGTTTAGGAAACGGCGACTTCTGTGTTTACACACCGACAACAGTCCATTCAAAGAAATAATATATTGTGTGTCCGGTGGTTTCCAATATGAAATACAGGCTCCTTTATTGTGGAAAAATAACGGAGGTAATTTGTTTCTTGAATAAATACCTGAAATGGAGTTTCTATTTTTTATTTTGTTTTTTATCGATAAAATGTTATGACAAAAAAAGGGGATATATATTTTGTTTCTGTAAAAAAGACATATCTGACACTCTCTATTTTATGTTTGTGATTCTCGGGATCAAAAAAATTCTATATAACATTTAATACTCTACAGTATTAACAGGGTGAAAACATAGAGGACAGAGTCCAGCAGCCTTTAGTCAATTAGACATGGAAAAATATGAGCTGAAATATATAAAAAGTATAACGGTGTATTTTAGCATATGACATTGATATATTTGTTATAATATTTATTAAAAGACCATCAATCATACGATTATTTATGTTTATGTATATTTATGAAAAATTATTTATGTTTTGAGAATGGGGAAAGAGCCCCGAAACGTCAACATGTACTGTAAATAAATATTTATGGTGAAGAAGGAAGATACTTTTTGCTAATTTATTATCAATTAGAATATTTTATAGTTAATTAGGGAAACAAGCGTAAAAAAAAAAAAAAAAAAAAAAAAAAAAAAAAAAAAAAAAAAAAAAAAAAAAAAAAAAAACACGTAAAGATCATATGATCTAAATCAGTTGTTCTGGGTTTAAAAACATAAAGGAAATTTCAATCTTATACAATTATATTTTAGATTACAAACCTTGAATGAAATATATGGTGCCCTTACTAAAAGTGTAATCGTTGTCGTATTCTGGAAAGGCATAAGAGACAAAATTTCGGAAATAAGGTTACAATTTACTATGAGCCTTAAATAGCACCACTATCGTTTCCACTTGACCTCATCATGAAAAAAAAAAACTATGTAAATCTCGACTATTCGTGAAATGATGTTTTATTTTTAGTCTCCAAAAAAAAAAAAAAAAAAAAAAAAAATTAAATCAGTACTATCGACTATGAAGTTTTGCAATACATAGATACATACATAAATTTTGGAGGAAACCATAAACCTCGTCACTGGGAAATACCGGACGGGCTGGAAACAAGGTTAGAAAAACGTGAATGCCGATGTAAAAATAATTTTCATATGTCATGCACTAGTCCTAATATGCATGTGCATTCTTATATGAATAAGAAAATTATCACTATTTTGTCTGCTCGCCATGCTCCTTTAATATTCATGAAATTAAAAAAATACCTGTACGAATATATATAGGTAGACATACATACATATAATTTTTAGAAATGTTATATATCTGTTTATTTTACATTTTTAAATTATATACTATATTTTTTTTTTAAGAGTTGTTACTTTTTACGATTTATGTATGATGCATTCCTAAATAATCATACGATAAATCCGAAAGCTAAGAATAAAAATCAATTTTTGTTTTAAAAGAAGCCACAAAAACATCTCTAAAGGTGCTGACTGCTAGGGGTTTTATCCTAGTGCAATAGTAAAATGGAAAGAGCTAAGAAATCAATTAAAATAAGGTTCGCAGTTTCAGTCTTCTAACACTGAAGCGGGCGGAACTGATATATCAGTCTACAGGCCATAGGGACTGCAGCGCTCGAACTGATATATCAGTCTAAAGGCGTTAAAGGGTAAATATTCTAGCCGTTATAGAGAGTAACAAAAAAAAATGTAAATGAATTTGGAAAAGGTTGTATCATGTGAAAGTTGACGAGACATTTAACAAAACTCGTTGATTTGATTTCTACATTAATGTAAGTTGGTAAGTGAAAGTTTTGTGTTGCCCACATTGAGCTAATTTTTTATTTTTTTTTTTATTTATAGACTATAGTTTTATGATTTTGGATTCATTTTCTTGATGGATGAAACTGTTTTTATTCTTTTCCTAGTTCATTCTAAATGGGAATAAACAATTTCTACAATATAAAATTTCATCTTATCTGTTTATTTTATATTAAAGTCGAAAAAAAAAATAAACAAATGGATATGAAATAGATAAATTTAATGTTATGAATTCCGTAATTAAGCTCAGTATCTAATCTGATGACCGTTTCGTAATTCCCCCTGATGAAGCCTCAAGCCTTATCTCTAATTAGCGGGGGAATAGGTATCTGTATCTCTCTTCCAGAAATGTAATTAAATTTCTTGCTTACTTCCCTACCCCCCCCCCCCCCTCCGCTACCACTATGCAACTTTCTTTTGCTATTATTAAAAACATTAACTTCAATTTAATACATCCGCATCTTAAATTATAGGTAAGTTTACAATTAAAGTTTCATTAAAATTTTACAGGTTTCACAAGAGAGATTAAAAATTTAATATAGCTCTAGGTTTCTTCATTCTTTCTGCAAAAAGATTCAACGAACATTTTATATTTATTCATGAAGAGGAAATGGTTAGGGATGGTAACCACTTATAAATAGTAGTAATATGTGAGAATTACATATTTCATAAAATATGTATTATTTAATAAATAAAAATATGTAAATATTTAACAAAGTCAGGAAAAAGAAACACTGTTTTTCATTAATACATTATTAAGACTCTAAATTATTTTAAAAATGTCTAAGATACAATTTTTTCAAAGTATGTTTTTTTGAACTTGGAAACTCCAAAGAGGCACATTTAATAAATTTGAATTTGATGATTCAAATTATTATCTGTGTTTTTAGAATAGCAGAATAATAAGTTGTTAACAACTTTTAAAATTGTTTGTATGCCTTGCATCTTGTTAAAGGAATCTAATAAAAATACTATAAAAAAAGATTGGAATTTTTTTTTTACTTTTGACATCCGGACACTAAAGGGGCGTTTCAGCATTATTTCAAAAAATATGGTTCACTAAACTAAATCATTTTTGAATCATATATATTTGACATATGTTAAAATAGAAATAGAAAGAAAATCAAAAAATTAATATTATTTCTATCATAGGGCCGAAATGAGTTAAATGTTTCAATAACTTAGTAAATTTGTACCTAGTAAGTATGATTATTTGCAATGATTGCAGTATTATTAATGCATACACTTATTTATTTTTATTGTTCATTTTTGTTGAAGCTTAGCAAACTCAAAATAAATTGAAGAGCTTGAAATTTTTTAATTTTTTTCCTGTTCAAGCTCTTCTGTTGGTTTTGAATTTGACAAAACACAAAATGAAAAACAATCAATAATTTGAAAACCTTGTACATAACTACAGGTTTATTGTGATGCAGACATTAAGAAATCACTTTCAGACAGCCGTGGAGACCAATTGCCTTCGAATTGCCCGAAATGTGAATATCAGTGTGGTTACTGTACAGAGGCGGCTTCATGAAGTTCACCTTCAATCAATGGCAACAGCCATGGCTACGGGACCTCAGCTTACCCCAGCACATCGGACATCTCGTTTTATTTTTGCTCGAGAACATTCCGCATGGGCAGTAAACGACTGGGCTCAAGTACTGTTCTCAGACGAATCGAGATTTTCCCTATTTGCTTCAGATCATCGGGTTAGAGTGTGGAGAAGGCCAGGACAGCGATTTGCACCGTGCATTATCTCCGAAAGGGTGCCTTACGGTGGTGGGTCTGTGACGGTTTGGGGTGTGATAACTTTAGAGGCGAAGACTGATCACCATGTGTTCCAGAGAGGGAATCTAACTGCTCACAGGTACATATACGAATTTCTGGAAGAGTATCTAGTGCCATTCGCCCCTTTCAAATGTTATTTTTTCATGTTAATGCATGAAAATGTGCGGCCACATGCTGCAAATGCGGTTACCGACTATCTTAATGAACTCGGTATACGCACCCTACAGTGGCCAGCCCGAAGCCCCGACCTTAATCCCATCGAACACCTCTGGGATGATGCAGGGAGGCCCATCAGAAGGCGACTCGATCTTCCAATGGACCTTCAACACCTCAGAACCACGTTAGTGGAAGAATGGGACGGCATACAACAGGAAAGAGCTGGCAGCTTAATCAGCAACATGCCGAGGAGATTCCAGGCTGTGATACAAGCAAGGGGAGGAATCACCCGTTATTAGAAAACAAATAATAACAATAACAAAAAATTTAATGAAGAAAAGTTGCCGAAGAATATTTTATTCATTTATACGAGTTTGGAGTTTTAAATAAATTTGTTTTTCTTTCCACATATTTCTTCTTTTTCAATCTCTTTCCATCTGTTATCTCACATGATGTATACTTTACTTGGAAAATACAGAAAATATTAAATTATTTGCACTAGGAAGAAAAATACGGCGAAATTCCAGATGCGCCGGTTTTTTTACTGTTTAGTTTAGTTTACCCACTCTTTCCAAATTCTCAAAACTAAATACATACATAAATCTTGTGAGGTGCCAAAAAAACGCATTTAAAAAACCTTCAGACCTTTCAATAAAAAATATTACGACTCATTTGATCACGTGACTAATCAAACCTTACTTACTGATTCCACATCCCAACAGTCGACCAACACATAAAAACTCTTTCTAAACGTTTTCACACTAACTTACATGGACGTACATATTAACCTTCTTATACGAGATATGGCTACAGATGACATACCCATAAATATTAGGAGATTAAAAAGGCTTTGGA
Source organism: Aelia acuminata (assembly GCA_911387785.2). Lineage (NCBI taxonomy): Eukaryota > Metazoa > Arthropoda > Insecta > Hemiptera > Pentatomidae > Aelia > Aelia acuminata. Next base: position 100,557,959 of record OU426982.1, on the reverse strand, counting down.
TGATAGATCTCCTTATTTAACAGACAAGAATAACTCGAACAAGCTGGGTGCTGTCCCCATGCATGAAATGCCATTATATTTCTATTTAAAGCAGACCATTATATTTCTATTAAAGCATACCTGCTCATTGTCGACATGTTGATAGGGGCATATTCACAAATGGAGTTAAAAAAAGAAAATGGTAAGACAGCGCAAAACAATTATATATACAACAAGCTCGGAAATAAAAACACTGCGATTTTAAAGGAAACAAGCTTTTAAAGTAAAAAGCCCCATTAAAATATCGATTATACTGTCATTTTCTATGTTAATAACACTGACGCTCCTAGTGATTGAATTGTGCACTTTCTCCGAAGCACACAATAATATTTTTTCAAAATAAAACTCAAAGTTGTATCAGTTTTTGTTTGTATGTTTCAAATTACATGAACTCATGAGATCTCATATAAGCAAAATGAATAGTAACACGTACTTTATTTAAATGAAAATGCAATTATTGAGTGTAATCATTAATTACTCCGAGTTCTGATAGTTAATTGATTGATTGTTTGTTTAACGTCCATTTTTATGCTACTAAGGCTAATCGGACGATGCTACAGTGGGAGTCCTAAATTTAGCTTATCCAGGTATAATTAGGATATGGATCTATAACGAGTACCTAACATCGTACAGGCTCGGAACCTCCATTTTACGTCCAATCCGAGGGACGGCATAGCCAAGGAATTTTTACTCCCTTTAAAAAATCCTAGGGGCACCACGGAGCACGAACTCGCGACCTTTAGTAATGTAGGTTGCCATGCTAACCACTTCACCACAGGTGACCCCGTAAATTGATTGAATTAGCATGTTAATAATATAAGGTTGATGGGGGTAAAAATAATGAAGTTAAAACAGTGATGGAAGATTGCGGGCGTAGCTGGAATATGATGGAGCGGCAACATAGGCTTGTGAATATTTTAAGTGAGCCGTCAGGCCCAATCAAGATGCATTTTAAAGGGAATTAATATTCTAGGAAGGGAAGGCCATTAATACAAGAACGATAGGAGCAGTGTAGAGGAGGGCCCCGGTATGTGTCTAATCGAAATACCTTCTCCGATTGTCAGGATGGTTCTGCGGCGTTCCTATGTAATAGTGAACTAAAGCCTGGAACAAGCTGAACGCAAATATCAACAAATTTTTTTCTATTCTGGAATCATGAGGTAGGATAGACCGCTCTTCCAGCACTGAGGAGAGGCGGAATTAGGCAAACGAGGTTTCAAAACAAAAAGTGACGAATCCACGCAATAAAAGAATTTTTTTTTGAGTTTATGTCTATAGAGTCCTTCCACTGGATCTGTCAATCAGGTTTTTCACCGTTAGGTTCTTTTCACACAACTAACATTCTCCTTTTACTGGATAGTATAATGGAAGTTAAATTATATCTTTAAATAACAAAAAATTCCCCAAAGGGGGCTGCAGCCCCTCAGCCCCCTGGATCCGCCCATGCTTTAGGCACTCCTTTTTAGGTTCTGAAGAAATTAGAACTTTCACCAATTTACAAAAAAAAAATTAAATGTTTTTCTCACCATATTTTTTACCGAACCGCGTCAAATATAGACAAATTTTGCTTTTAATGATATTTTCAGATTAATTCTACCACCATACATCTTGTCGAAATCATTAAGTAAAATCAATGTGGGGGTCTACTTTCTTCTTTCTTCCCTACACTATAGGACATTAGAACGCAAGGCGTTCTACGGTAGTGGACCCCCCGTTTGGGACAGCAGCCCCCCTTTTAACAACCGGCTGGATCCGCCCTTTGTCTAATTTTTTTTCTTTATTTTTGTGGTATAAAACAAAGAAGATATAAATGAAACAGCTTATTTATTCCAATGTGGATATTATTGAGATATACTCTCCAGATAAACTTCATTTCTCATTCAGTTCAACCCTCAAAGACTTACCGAAGTTCCCGTATACACTCTACTTATTTTGTCGAATCCATTACGGTGTTGAACTATTGATTAAAAAATTAAATTATTTTAAAAAATTAAAATTCAATGGGAACCCATGAAGAACTTCAAATTCACATTTAAAACACTCAGTAACTTATAATTCAATGGAGAAGAAAATCTCCAGGTCCGCCATCCAAACAGTCAAGTGTGCACTATAGGCACCAACCAATATTTTTTTTTTTTTTAATTCATACTTGTACTGTGAGGATTATTGAAATATATTTCATAGACCTACGTAACGATTTAGGTAGGAAGGTGCTTAGCCAAATTGAAGTTAAATATTAAAAAATGGATGAAGGTGGATTATTGGTTTTTGAAAATAATTTTATTTTATAAAAAAAGATCTTAGCAGCAAGTAAACGCTACGAATACTTCACTTCGTATATCTACACAGGAATGGGCTAAGTTTATAATTAAGGAGCTCGTTTTTGGCAAAATTTGGAGCTCTATAACTGTTAAATGCAACATCTTTTATTTGAGTAACCTTTTCGTATTCGAGTTGGAGACATTGGAATATGAGCTTAATTAATTTTCCCGGCAAAGTGATAAGAAATTCTGAATCGATTCGGGCGAAACGAATAAACCGCTTTAAACTTTTAACATATCATTCGACGCGCAGTTAAATTGTTTTTTAAAATAGAAAATACAATTTTTTATGTGATTTTTTATATATATATTTTATTATGTGACATAATCTATCTAAATGTAAATAGATCAGGCATGAAACCCGTATTCATTTATTTTTACATCATAATACATATTCTTATTTATATATATTAAACAATAAATAATTTGAAATAATAAAAATAAACGTAAATGTTCTCTTATTGATAAATATGTGGTGCTGCTATTTCATCTATTCCATTCCTCTTTCAATTCTATAACATAAATTGAGCACTGTTCAGCTGAGTAAATAAAGTATAGAGAAATACAACTCTGTGCACACATGAGAGGAAATTCTACCTTATTACATCTAGTTCCAGTTAACTTTGAAGAGATATTCTATACTATAAAGTTCAAACTTGATAAATCCATCGAAACAGATATGTGTACGAAATGTGTAGTGTAAAGTTTATTATTCTATAAACTTTGTTCAAATATTATTTTGAAATATGAGTCTAGTATTGATAAAAGTACATGTGTAAGTAATTATATAGAAAGTCAAATACAGTATATGTTGGCACTAGAAATAGTTATGTTTGTTATACTTGAATCGCGGGTCTACTTGGGGTCTACCGCCCCCATGAACCATTTTAATTTCATTACAGTTATATTAATTGAAATTCCTAAACGACATTTGCCAAATTTATTTCAAAGTCAATGAAGTCAAATCAAAATTTGGGTTTGAATTAAATAAATGTTGTTCGGGTGTTGGGTTCACGAACAACATCACTCCTAAAAAGACTCTTATATAACCAGGCTAAAAAGGCGGGACTCGTCTAAGATGTTAATAATACGAGGCTTGAAACTGCGTAAAGGTCTGGTTACACATAACCGCACTAAGGGTTTATCGGGCTGTATCGGCGTGTATCGGATCTGATTCATTTACGAAGGATAGATAGTACCCGGTCACACACGCCCGACAAAGGGTCAACCGACCCGTTACTATCAATCCTTCGTAAATGAAAAATACATTGCTATTTTATTATATTTAAAGTCAATATTCCAGTGTTGATATTTTTTTTCATTAATAATTAAATATTAATTTTTAGCAGATAAATAAAATATCCTAAACGTTTATCAGGAAGCAAATTCTTTTAATTGGAATATCTGGAAAAATATATAAAAATAAAAAATATAAATGAATAATTAAAGTACACTAAAATAATCTAAAAGGCCTGGAGGAGCCCACATGAGAGCAATGTTGTAACAATGACTATATGAGGACGAGGCGTAAAAAAATGTTCAAATAGTACACTTTCGGCCAAAAAAACTTTTATCTTAGCAAAGTATATACAATATCCTTCTAAGAGGCACAACAAAATAAAGAAAAAACGACATATAAAAAAAGAAATAAATTTTAATATAAAAAAAGAAGAAATATCAATAAAAATAAAAATTTACATTTTTAACTTTAATTAAACAAAAAAAAAGGCGCCCTTAGTACCGGGTGTTCCGTCCTCTGGCTCTGATGACAGCTTCAATCCTCCTCGGCATACTTTGGATGAGGTTCGAGCTGGCCACGGCAGAGTACGAATGCCGACCTCATCCAGATACTCTTGCACTTGTGCTGAGTGTGGCCGGGCATTATCTTGCACTAGGCGAAAATTATTGTCATCGAAAGGCTTAAAAGGCATCACATATTCTTCTAGAATCTCCGTGATATACGCGGTTGCATTGAAGGACAGTCTGCTGAACATGTGGAGGTACGTTCTCGCTTGTGATGTGATGCCTCCCTACACCATAACAGACCTACCTTCGACAGACATCCGTTTCAGCGATGTTGCACTGGCTGTACCTCTCCCCCCTTCTTCTCCATACTCTTTCTCGGCCATCCTGAGTATAAAGGTTAAACCTCGACTCGTCGCTGAACATAACGGAGGCCCAATCAGGCTCAGTCCAGTTAGCATGTTCTCGGCAAAATTTAAGACGTGCATTTCGGTGAGCTGCCGTCAACTGAGGACCTTTTGCTGGGGCCCTGGAGTGCAAGTTCACTTCGGCGAGCCTTCTCCTTATTGTTCGTGCACTCTCGTCCACCTGGCGAGCAATTCTTAGCCGACTAGCGCTTTCTACTGCTGTCTGGATGCGGTTTCTTAACGTTTGCATCATGATGAAACGGTCATCTGCTGGCTCAGTCGTTCTAGGGCGCCCTGATCCTGGCCTCCTCGTAAAGAGTCCCGTCTCCTGGTACTCTATACTGGGTACCTCTGAACCACTCTTCGAACCGTTGTTTCCGGTAGGCCTAACGTCCTGGCCACGTACCGTTGGCTTCTACCGTCTTCCACCAACGCAATTATTCGGGCTACTGTCGTAGCTTCCCATTTTATTATAAGAAAAATATTAATTAACGAACACGCACACAAAAAAAAAAAAAAAAAAAAAAAACGAAAGAAAAGCACTTTAAGGCGGAAAACGTATAACATTAAAGTCGCATATACGTACTGATGCATATTGTTTACGAATTCTTATCTGTTGATTGTTTAATATAGAGGATTATTGACCTAATATTGAAGGGACATTTGCTTATTTTAGATAAGAAATGAAAAATAGATGCTAGGACCTGTTGTACCTACATTAAGATACATTTAAATCTAAAAATGAAGGTGCGCCGGTTTTTTTGGTCGCGAGTGTAGTTTCAATTTATTTTGCCTAGTAGGCAAATCAAGCTCAATTCAATTAGTTAAAAATTTTCTCGTAAATTGAAAAATAATATTTTTTCGAATTTAAGGTTGTCATTGCATTAAAAAAATATTTGTTTCAAGTATAATTTATCAAACTGGTTGTTATCTGTTTTATTGAAAATAAAATTATAAATTTTTTCATTTTCATTAACGTAGAGGTGGTGAATGAGGGTGGAGTTAAGATTAAGTCAAGAAAATGCATACTTACGTAATTTCCTCAGGATATTTTATTTGTTTCTGACTCTCATCAAATATTCTCTCAATAGGCCTAATTACGTATTTCTTTGTAAAGATACTAGCCCTATAGCTACGTTGTTTAATAACATTGAGGTAGAAAAGCGAGGCAGAGATCTTGATTAATGATAATTACTTCAATTATCATTTATTGTTTCAGCTTTGTCCTCGAGGTATCGGGGAAGATGGAATGCTACCCGAAATTGATTAGATCCCCTCAAATTTTAACCAAACAGAAATGAAGCAATTAGCCTGTTGGGGGTTAAATTAATATTAATTACTTGAAATGGCAACATAGGTAATCACTGTTTTCTTTGTAGGCCTCAATTGTGTAAATTTCGTTTAACTAGCTGGCTCTACATCAAGCTTGAATAGACTATATCGTACTAAAATATTATAAGATAGCATCCATTAAAAAAAAAAAAAAATCATAAGTAGGTACTTACTACTAATACTATTGTACTAAGTACTGTAACAACTAATTACATGATTAGTGTTACATGTATTTCTGCATTATATGCACAGATGCTTCCAACTTGGAGGACAGCGTGGGCTGTGCTGTGTACACTGAGAGTGAACAGCTTTTATTCAAGTTACCAGGAGAGAGCTCTACATTCACTGGAGAAGCAGTAGCTGTCATGAAGGCTCTCCATTGGATCAAAGAGTCCAGAAAGTCAAACTGGGTAGTTGCTACAGATTCAAGGAGCGTACTGTCAGCTGTCAACAACCCAGCCCCAACTAACTCAATAATAACGTAAATTGTAAATACTCTGTGGGATCTAGGGTACCGGAGACAGCAGAACACATTTTACTGGCTTGCACCGCTTATGAGGCACTGAGAGCACAATTGCTGAGGGAGACAGGGCTCTATGTTCTGACGGAGTACGATCTTCCTCAGCTAATGACTGAGGAGAACTACCCGTACTTCAAATCTTTGTGTACGGGTGGAAGGATATAATCGGTCGCTCCCACTTTGCCTCGGGAAGAAGAACTGAAGCAGTCCCAGGAAGACCACCGGACTAAATAAGAAGTGTGGAAGGAAAAATGAGAACGGAAAAATGAGAACAGAAAACTTCTTGCCGCAGAAAAAAAGTCAAAATTGTATATAATTGTTAACATGCGGCAGTGAGGTGTTTTGCGTATGCGAAACATCTTATTGCTGCAAAATCCGTATTGCCTCAAAGGCAAGGGAGGATGTATAATAATAATAAATAAAAATACTCTGTGGGATCCTAGAAATAGTCAAAAAATCATGATATTGGTCTGGTTTCCATCTCACTCCGGGATAATAGGGAACGAAAGAGCAGATCAAGCAGCAAATTTGGCAAAGAAAGGAGAAAACCCAAACATAATTTAAGTAAACTATATCACCCACGAGGATTGGATCCACCAGTTGAAAAAGAATATGAAAAAAAGTTGGGAAATAAACCGGATGAGTAAACCATCAAAACTTCATCTCAAAGCGCAAATAAAACAAGAGTGCAAGAAGTGGGTCACAACCAATAGAAGATCGAGAAGAGAAGAAGTAGTATTGTGCAGAATGCGGATAGGGCACTTCGCATTCATACATACATACCTACTCAAAGGCCTCGAAGCACCCACATAACAAAAAATATACATTAACAAAAACATGGAAAAGACAATCATTTATGAAACAGATACAAAAGGCATAAAAATAACCATTACGCTCACATCATTAATAATTTAAAAAGATAAAAAGATAAGATAAAAAAAATAGATCATAAGCATAATAAATTAATATTATGAACAGAGATGAAAAAGTTTAATGTAGAAATTAGTGTGAAGTTCGGACATAGATATACATGAGAGTAGACTTATGACAATGAAGTAAATCTGCAACCACACAACTTTTTTTTAAAAATTTTAATTCGGTATAAATAAAATATATTCAAATTAAATTTACCACGTGTTTTAACATAAAAAAAGTATTGACTATGTTGATGGTTTTAGAAAAACTAAGAATGTAACTCCAGGTATTTATATTGTATACGAGTATAACGAGCAGACCCTATCACGCGTTGCTGTGGCTCAATAGCTATAATGAGTAGAATTAGTTATATCCTATTCTATTTTATATAGTCAAATCAAAATTCACTGATACAGATAAAAACGTTTCAGCTAATCTAAAAGCCAACTGGATTTAAAATAGAACTTTACGCCAAATTTAAAATTGTTTAGTAAAGAATTTAGATGAGTTAAAGTTTTGATTGTTTACTTCTTATATTTGTCCATAATATGTAAATGAATGACACATGTAAAAGGAACTAATAAAGAACATAATTGGAACAGGGTTTAGTACAATCACATTAGACAGTTAGCAAAAATTAACCTTTTGCCATAATACATATTAATTAAATTCAATATCTTATCTTATAAATAAAGTTGAAATTCTGTTTGTTTGTTCTTTATAGAAATCCATACCGTTTGTCCTAAATTCTCCAAATTTCGCTTAGTGGTTCTTTGATACCAGGTGCGAACACCTGTCCATATTAAAATTGCATAACTTCAGCCAATCTCATGGTATACTCTTTATTATTAAAAAAATCGTCATGATCTCGCTTTACAATGGGTTTTTTTTTACGAAATCGACCGTTTGAGTCGAAAAACAGCCTAAAATATCATTTTATAAATTTTGAAGAGGCCAACAAGGCCCGGTAAGACCGTCCCTTGGTAGGCGTCGAGTTCTGGGATTTTTAAACCATATGTTTTTTTTTTTTTTTTTAAATTACAATACGTTTATTTACATGTATGGTGAATTTATTTTTTATAAATGCCTCCTAAGAAGCGAGCTTCAATAGGAGTAGTGAGCTCAAAAGCTAAAAACAACGTCAAATACGAGCAGCTGAAACTCTCGACGAACATCAAATTAGGATTGAACAACAGAGGCTTAGACAGGCAGAATCGCGGGAAACTGAGTCTGCCCAGGAATACGAGGCCCGCTTTGCGCCACAAAGGCTTAGGCAAGCCGATTTGCGAGAATCTGAAACTGCAGGCCAATATTTCTGTTTGTTTGTTTATTTTTTATAGAAATCCATACCGTTTATCCTAAATTCTCCAAATTTCGTCAGTAGTTCTTTCATACCAGGTGCGAACACCTGTCCATATTAAAATTGCATAACTTCAGCCGATCTTCAGCTGATAGTCTTTATTGTTATAGAAATCGTAATGAACTCACTTTACAATGGTTTTTTACGAAATCAACCGTTTCATTAGAAAAGTGAAATTCCCCGATCAAACCGGGTTATACAGCTCAAAGATGAATTTCTGTTAGTTTGTTTTTTCTTAATAAAACTCCATACCGTTTGTCCTAAATTCCCCAAATTTCGCTCAGTGGATCTTTCTTACTAGGTGCGAACACCTGTCCATATTAAAATTTCATAACTTCAGCCAGTCTCTAGGTATATTCTTTATTGTTATAAAAATCGTTATGATTTCACTTTAAATTTGTTCACGTTTATTAGAAAAATGAAATTCCCCGGGTGAAACCGGGATATACAGCTAGTATATATATATAAAACACATGACGATATGATTTATCGTATTAGGAGGTTATACTAATACGAGTAGATGCACAATGATTATGGTCAACATGTCTTTTGCTAAAACAAATAGATTCGTTGTTTGCCACACACGTGAAAAGGCGACACATAAAAACACGGATTTTCCTAGTCCACGCCGGAAAAAATAGATTTATGCTTACCCTTCCTAAATATCGAATGAAAATTAAGTGTTGTGTCAATAAATCAACTTACACCGCCATCTGTTGGGAATTTACAGACCATTAACCACCATCTCAATCGTTGCATAATAGGCATTTAATTTGCAATGAAAGAATTATTGGGGTCAACAATCAAGATAAAAACTATCCTATCTTTTAAGTTGGACAAAACTACACGCAATGGGCCAAATTTCATCAGACTCGGTTTAGTAGTTTCTGATTTTACTTCCGATACACGAGATTTTTATATATATAAAGTAATATTAATTTTTAAAAAATATTGTAAATATGTAGCAAATAATGAAAATATTGTAATAATACTAAATTCCCTTGAATAACAAGAAATAAAAAATTTGGTGCGATGCGCGGAATACACAACTTTCACATACCAACTTTCTTTGATTAGAAATTTACGTGTTTTGTTAAATGCCATTTCTCAAAGTCACACATCTTTCAACATTCATTTACTTATTTTTGTTTGTATTTACTCTCTAAAGTACACTAATTTTGCTTATTTATTATTAACCGACTTCGAACGAAAGAGGAGGTTACTCTATTCGATACGTATGTGACTTTTTTGTTTGTGTATTTTTCTTTTTCTATGTATGTTCACCGATTACTCAGAGATGGATGGACCAATTGGAACGAAAGCTTTTGCATCTTGTAGAGTATTTTCCCAAGGTGGTCCCATTGAAACCTTTTTTGGGTTCTTAATTTATTTAAGAAGTTATCGAGAAAAAACATGAAAATAATTATACTATGTAATCCTAAATACACTATATGTGCTGGAAGATTCAAATTTTGTAATTGAAGATTGGTGAAACACTTCTTCCAAATTTCTTTTATTAAAAATTTTTTATAATATATACATTGATTTGCCGACGTTTCGGACTATTCGTCCCTCTTCAGGGCAAATTTCTTCTGCCAATAACAAGTAATCCTTATACCTATTACAAAATGTGTCCATTTTAAATAATCAATCATTTTAAATAACATAACATATTTGATCAATACACAATCCATATATTAAATAGTACCTGACAATTTTTGGTGGCTAGGTCCATCTATTTCTATATTACAATTATATCCCATTACTTAAGTAAATTGGTCATTTATATAAAATTATATATATTCTCTATATTCACATGCTACCACTTTTTTCTACAATATTCTTATCACACTATCTATTACTGATTGAACTTTGTCTTATTTACCCCAATGTTCCTTATCCAACCAATTGTTATTGTAATTAATTTTTATATATGATTATTTTCATCTTATTCACTTTTTGATATTTAAATTTTTTATAATATCTGCATAATGGCTGCTTACTTTTATGGAATCAGTTTTATAATTGACTGCATTTTTAATGTTTTTTGTTATGTGTATGGTTTCTATTAATTTCCTGTTTTTTGTATTTTTTTCTACTCCTAAAATTTTTACTTCTTTGAAATTAAATTTATGTTTTTTTACAATACTATGTTGGGCTAGGGCTGTGGCATTAATGTTTTTAATATTATTACAATTTGCTGTGTGTTGTTTTATTCTTGTATCTAATTTTTTAGACGTTTCTCCTATATAGATACCATCACATTCACCACATTCAATCTTATATATAGTCTTCTTCTTTTGCATGCATTCTATTTTATCTTTGGTATTGCTAAGGAAATTTTCTATTTTATTGTTATTATAGGTACCTAATTTTATATCTTCTAGGTCGTATTGTTTTAATATTTTTTGTATATTATTTGTCAATTTTGGGATATAGTTCATTTTGAAGTATTGTTTTTTTATGTTTTTATTCTCTATTTTTTCTTTTTTATCCTCTCCTTGTATCTTTTCTACATTATCTTTATTTGTATTTTTATAAAAGTCTTTTATTGTTTTTTGTTTTTCTTGTTTTTTTATGTTTATATCTTTATTTTGTTTCGATACTTTATTTTCTGAAACCCCATTCTTTTGTTCACTATTGTTTTCTACTTTTCTTACTATTATATTCTTTGTATTATTATACCAAATTTTGTTAATTATTCTTTTAGGATAGAAATTTTCCCTTAATATATTATAAATTTTATCTTTAATTTCTGCAATGTATATTTGGTCTGTTATTTCTTTCGCTTTTTTAATGAAGTTTTTTACGACATTAATCTTTTGTGGTGTGGGATGATTAGAAAGGTAATTTAACATCATGTCACTATTGTTTTTCTTTTTGGTCCATTTTGTTGTAATATTATTATTTCTCAAGATTATGAGCATGTCTAAAAACCTTATTTCGTTATTATCCGGTATTTCTATTGTGAATTTTAGTTTATTATAATAATTGTTTAATATATTTAATATTTCAATATAATTATTGTCGTTGGTAATTAGTAGAATATCGTCTATGTATTTTTTGATTAGTATTGGTTTATTGTTTATTTGTTCCATGGTTTTGTTTAATAATTTATTTAAATAAATCCCGCTCATATTAACAGAGAGTGACCCACCCATAGGTAATCCTCTTACTTGTTTATAGAATTCTCCATTATACTTAAAATAATTGTAATTAATACATAAATTAATGCCTTCTATAAATAACTTTTTATCTTTTATTTGTGTGTTATCTTTTATTTTGTCCCAATTTTCTTCTAATATTTTTATGCAGCCTTCTGTGTGTATGTTGGTGAAAAGTGATACTACATCCAGGCTTACTATTTTTGTTTTATCATTATTTAATTTTATGTCGTTAAGTAATTTTTTTAAACAAAGTGAATTTTTTATATCGTACGGGTTATCTCTGTTAAGTTCATTCAAAGAGTTATTTAAATATTTGGCTAAAGCTTCTGTAGGTCCTTCGATATTGCTTATTATAGGTCTCATATTTTTATCATCTTTATGCAGCTTAATCAATCCATACATTCTGGGTGTTGTATAATCTGTAACTTGTAGTTTATTTTTTATAACTTTATTTATGTATCCCATTTTATATAATTTAGTCACATATGTGTTTATTTTATCCGTAATATCTTTGAATGGGTTATGTCTGATTTTTTTGTATGTAGTTTTATCATTTAATAAGGCTTCCATTTTTTCTCCGTATTCTTTTTGGTACATTATAACTATTTTTTTCGTTTTATCTGACTTAGTTATAATTATATCTTTGTTATTGTTCATAAATTTTTTTAGTTCATTAAAATCTTGGTTTATTTGTCTGTTAATTGGGGTTAATTTATTTTTGTTTTTATCTTTATTTTTATGGATATAATTATTAATTAATGTACATATTTTGTTTCTAATGGCATTTATATGATTGTCTGACGTTTCTATATTTTCATACATATATTCTAAATCCGCTATCAATTTTACTATCTCTTTGTCATTATTTATGCACTCAAGGTTAAATTTTTCTCCCAAGGATAGAAGATTTATAATATTATTGGATATATTTAGTCTTGTTCTATTTTCTACTCTATTATTTAACTTGTATAAATCATTATATTTTTTTAAAAAATCCATATTATTATCTTCAAAATGTTCTTTTTGTGTAATCCTATATTCTTTTTTAATATTATTAGCGTTAATTGAGGTTAGGTTGAAGTTATGATTATTAGATATAAGTTCATTTATTTTATTTTTTTTAATGTTTGGTTTGTTAATTATCTTTTCAATTTTTTTATTAATTGATTTAATTTTAATTTTTGTCTCGTTATTTAAAAATGTATTGATGATTTTATATATTGTTTTAACTAAAATGTCTTTTTGTAAATTGTTGTTTTTTACTGCAACTTCAATGATACATTTTATCTTTTTATAACTTTTTTTAAAAAACCAATATGCTTGTTTTAATTCTAAATCTATAATTTTTTTGCCTATATTCTTGAAGTAATCTATGTTTTTGGTTGCTATAAGGAAATCATTGTTGAATAAATTATCCAAGTTTTGTAATTTAAAATATATATGGGGAGGTATGTTTTCTTTAAGTTTATGTTGTTTTAAATAATGTATTCTTATTTTGTTGTGTGACAAGCATTTACAAACTTTATATATTTTTTTACCTGTATAAACACATTTTAAGGTATTGATATAATAATTATATCCATAAAAATAAAGATAAAAACAAAAATAAATTAACCCCAATTAACAGACAAATAAACCAAGATTTTAATGAACTAAAAAAATTTATGAACAATAACAAAGATATAATTATAACTAAGTCAGATAAAACGAAAAAAATAGTTATAATGTACCAAAAAGAATACGGAGAAAAAATGGAAGCCTTATTAAATGATAAAACTACATACAAAAAAATCAGACATAACCCATTCAAAGATATTACGGATAAAATAAACACATATGTGACTAAATTATATAAAATGGGATACATAAATAAAGTTATAAAAAATAAACTACAAGTTACAGATTATACAACACCCAGAATGTATGGATTGATTAAGCTGCATAAAGATGATAAAAATATGAGACCTATAATAAGCAATATCGAAGGACCTACAGAAGCTTTAGCCAAATATTTAAATAACTCTTTGAATGAACTTAACAGAGATAACCCGTACGATATAAAAAATTCACTTTGTTTAAAAAAATTACTTAACGACATAAAATTAAATAATGATAAAACAAAAATAGTAAGCCTGGATGTAGTATCACTTTTCACCAACATACACACAGAAGGCTGCATAAAAATATTAGAAGAAAATTGGGACAAAATAAAAGATAACACACAAATAAAAGATAAAAAGTTATTTATAGAAGGCATTAATTTATGTATTAATTACAATTATTTTAAGTATAATGGAGAATTCTATAAACAAGTAAGAGGATTACCTATGGGTGGGTCACTCTCTGTTAATATGAGCGGGATTTATTTAAATAAATTATTAAACAAAACCATGGAACAAATAAACAATAAACCAATACTAATCAAAAAATACATAGACGATATTCTACTAATTACCAACGACAATAATTATATTGAAATATTAAATATATTAAACAATTATTATAATAAACTAAAATTCACAATAGAAATACCGGATAATAACGAAATAAGGTTTTTAGACATGCTCATAATCTTGAGAAATAATAATATTACAACAAAATGGACCAAAAAGAAAAACAATAGTGACATGATGTTAAATTACCTTTCTAATCATCCCACACCACAAAAGATTAATGTCGTAAAAAACTTCATTAAAAAAGCGAAAGAAATAACAGACCAAATATACATTGCAGAAATTAAAGATAAAATTTATAATATATTAAGGGAAAATTTCTATCCTAAAAGAATAATTAACAAAATTTGGTATAATAATACAAAGAATATAATAGTAAGAAAAGTAGAAAACAATAGTGAACAAAAGAATGGGGTTTCAGAAAATAAAGTATCGAAACAAAATAAAGATATAAACATAAAAAAACAAGAAAAACAAAAAACAATAAAAGACTTTTATAAAAATACAAATAAAGATAATGTAGAAAAGATACAAGGAGAGGATAAAAAAGAAAAAATAGAGAATAAAAACATAAAAAAACAATACTTCAAAATGAACTATATCCCAAAATTGACAAATAATATACAAAAAATATTAAAACAATACGACCTAGAAGATATAAAATTAGGTACCTATAATAACAATAAAATAGAAAATTTCCTTAGCAATACCAAAGATAAAATAGAATGCATGCAAAAGAAGAATACTATATATAAGATTGAATGTGGTGAATGTGATGGTATCTATATAGGAGAAACGTCTAAAAAATTAGATACAAGAATAAAACAACACACAGCAAATTGTAATAATATTAAAAACATTAATGCCACAGCCCTAGCCCAACATAGTATTGTAAAAAAACATAAATTTAATTTCAAAGAAGTAAAAATTTTAGGAGTAGAAAAAAATACAAAAAACAGGAAATTAATAGAAACCATACACATAACAAAAAACATTAAAAATGCAGTCAATTATAAAACTGATTCCATAAAAGTAAGCAGCCATTATGCAGATATTATAAAAAATTTAAATATCAAAAAGTGAATAAGATGAAAATAATCATATATAAAAATTAATTACAATAACAATTGGTTGGATAAGGAACATTGGGGTAAATAAGACAAAGTTCAATCAGTAATAGATAGTGTGATAAGAATATTGTAGAAAAAAGTGGTAGCATGTGAATATAGAGAATATATATAATTTTATATAAATGACCAATTTACTTAAGTAATGGGATATAATTGTAATATAGAAATAGATGGACCTAGCCACCAAAAATTGTCAGGTACTATTTAATATATGGATTGTGTATTGATCAAATATGTTATGTTATTTAAAATGATTGATTATTTAAAATGGACACATTTTGTAATAGGTATAAGGATTACTTGTTATTGGCAGAAGAAATTTGCCCTGAAGAGGGACGAATAGTCCGAAACGTCGGCAAATCAATGTATATATTATAAAAAATTTTTAATAAAAGAAATTTGGAAGAAGTGTTTCACCAATCTTCAATTATGAAAATAATTATTTAATTATCACTCAAAATATTTACTTATTGGAAAAACATATGGCATATGTAACACAAGGTATGCTCCAACAAGCTATTTAAACTAATTGATAACTAAGAAATCTCAATATTGTTTTACTGATGGAGGAATCAAATGGGAAAACCAACCATTCAAATTTAGAATCAAAAGAGTGGGGGAGAACATGAGCAGTCTGTTGGTTATCGATGTGTTTTAAGTGCTTGTTGGAACAAAATTATACATAACCTTAACTAATTTTTCAACAATAGATTTAAATAAAGATATATAATATTGCTGTCGTTTTCTGTATCATAAATATTAGATAGATGTATATATATATATATATATATATATATATATATATATATATATATATATATATATAGTCACCGATAACAGTAAACCTTCTTAATTTAGATCTACTACTAATAATCCTAAGACCACAAAATTCGTGGAATTCCTTGAAAGACTAAGTATTGATAACGTTTTAATGCAGAATTTAAGACTTCTTCAAGTTCCCGAAGGTTCCTTTAAATTTAAAATCGTAGCCACTCGCTATGCGCATTAAAAAGGAATACAATAATTACTGGAAAAGATCATGTTCAGTTGACTTAACAATATACCCCTGTCTTCTTCCGGATACACTCGGTCACTGTTGAATATCTTGTCGGAGATATTGTGCTGATTCTTCATGGGTGACACTTCTGTTATGTTATCCGGATTACTGTTATCGGTTTTTAATTTTGTTTCTGCAACTATTGACGCTTTAGCGGATATTCATCCATTAATAAAAAGTGCAAAATAAAACTTGATATCTCCCAGAAAACAACCTCATTGTATGAAAGTCCCTCAGCAAAAATTTGGCAGCCATGAAAATGATATCATAAATGCCACTAGAATTGAAGCAGCAGTGTTTAGCAATTTATTTTCTGAATATTTTATTAAGAAGGATATAATTCATAGTACTTCCGTAATAAATTTAGTCAAAAATTCATCGAAAGGAATGACTCAACCTTTTGAATTTAATCAGTAGTGTAGTATCGGGAATAATAATATCCTTCGTAATAATAAACTAACCATAAAATGAGACCCAAACCCTGTTGCTTCGATCCTAGCGGAGCAGTCTTTTTGATATCGATCAATTTTATGGCTGCCCATTTTTTGCTGGGACTTCTATCCAATGATGTTTAATCACTACTTTTCCAGCGATCGATTTAAATAAAGCAATATTAACGGTCCCTACTGGGGTAGTGCATACTATCGCCATAGTTTTCAGAAGGATATTCAAGCGATCATAATTCCAAAATTACTTTCCAATTTACGAGTATTATAGGTCATATTACCATCCTCATCGATTCTCCATTAACGATATCTTGTCCAAAACCGGCCAAAATCTCGACTGTTCAGTGACTTCATCTTGGAATGGCCGGATTTATGTATTTATGTATATTTAACTCAACACATAACACTGTAACACTTTAACATCTCGGAATACTGATAATGTATGTAAATGACAAGTACTGACGACAATATTTAGCAAAGGAAAAGTATTGTCATTATCGAAAAACATTTTATGTGTTCCCTTCCCAAAGGATCATTGATCTTTAAAAAAATAAAATCCATTTTTAATCATACAACGTAGTATGTTGAAAGTTGTATAATACACGCACCGCTTTCCCACTTTCCTGTTTGTATTCATAAAATTGAAAAGGTGAGTGTTATATAGAGAGAGAAACACTTTATTCACCATAAAAGAGATGCTGCCCAACTACATTGGGTTGCTAATACACAGCATACTATATGTCTATCTGAGGCTATTTGTAACATCTTATTTTAATAATATATAATAATAAAAAGGCTCGGGAAAGACGAACGTGGTAGAGCGTAAAAAGATTTCGAATTTTGTTTTTAAACCAACGTACGGTTTTCTACATTTGTTGTCTTCTCCAACTAAAAAGTATGAAGTAAAAAACATTTTATAAAAAAAAATTAAACCGACTTCGAAACCTAGGAACCAGTAAAAATAAATTCACTGAAAAGTATGAAATAACTAGCTAGGGTGCCCGGCTTCGCTCCGGTAGTATTGTGGTATTTTTAATACCAGACAAATTTTATAATTAAAGGAAATAGAGAACAAAATTAGCACCTTCTTGAAAATTCGGTTCAACTTGGTATCAATATTCTGCAGACTTGAGATCTGCAGAGTCCGCCCTAATAAGGAACCCTGTATAATTTACAGGGGGTTGAAATTGGTAAATGAACAATTAATTTTGCTGCAACTTTGTCAAGTTATGCATCGTTTTTGATGGTTTCTGTGATTTTGAATCCTATAAGCCCATTCCAAGTAATCAGCAGATAATAAGTTATTAGATTATATTTGAAAAATCTGGTATCTCAGTTAAAAAAATTATATTTTGAGTAAAACTTAAGCGCCGACTACTATGATGGTCCTATTTGATCCAGAAGTATAGAAACGAAACCGAATATTCATAGAAACTTTTTTTAAGACCTATCTTCCATTTCAACCTCCCTTAAGAAATCCCCCCGTAATTTGGACGGTTTCTGCATATCTTGAATCTTACTACAATTACAAAGTGAAAACCAAAATTTCTTGAAGGCACAGTTTTTTCATCATATTTCTTTTTATCTTGAACTATGAGGGATGATTAAATCTTGAATGCTGTTATTGGAGTTAGTCGTTTTGTCAACTGGAATGTTCATCATACGTAGTAACCAAACCAACTTCTTTTTCATAAATACAATAAGAACACTTCAAACTTTTTATTTTCGATTTATATTCAGTCAATTCATCTCTTTTTTATGTCTGATTTTATTCGCTCACTGTACTACTAAGAAATGTTCACTCGTATTGCATTAAATTTACTTAAGTTTATGTTATATATTGATTAAATGCAATAAAATATTATTATAGAGTAATATTATTATAGATTTAATGTAATGTAACGTAATATTATTAGCCTTCTTATGAGAAAACTAATTTTTTAAGGAATCCAGTTGGTTTTCTAATTTATTTCAGAGATGCAAAATCATTATTTTATTTTGAAAGCAAAGAAGAAACTAATTATTTTCGCTTAGTTTTTTAGTAATTTAAAAAGAACTGCTGAACAAATATATAACCTTTACAAATGAACTGGATGAATGAACAAACATTGAGTGAAACGCACCCTAGCGCTTCCTGGTAGCCTGGAGCTCGAACTAAATTTTTCATTTATAAACTCGTATCTCAATCTCAGAGAGGCTAATTAAATGGTGCGAGAGGCTTAAAATTCCAATCCTTTTCTCTTCAATTTTACACCCTTAAGAGAAAAGTGGAAACCTTCTTCTCCGTTAGGGATTATATGGCTAAACGACGACATAAATTCCTTAATCCTACGTGGAGTCGTTTTTGAGCCTTTTCGGCACGCACATTGTACACTTTGCTTTATAATATATATTGATTACCTTCTGATTTTATGAATACACAGCAAAATTGAAAATGGTATAAAAAGTGGAAAAATGCAATAAGACGTATAATTTTATTTTTATTTGTACAAATACACACTAGTTGTTAATAAAAATTATATAATTAAAATATTAAATACGTAAAATATTAAATAAGTGTTCAATACAACACAATCTTTTCGGAGATGGCGCAAAATTTCAAATTTTTAACATTTGACATTATGAAAATCTTCTCATGACGTCATGACGTAACATTTCATTTCTATTTTGCGCCGCCTCCGAAAAGATTGTCTTGTATTGAACATAGTATTTAATATTTTAATTTTATAATTTTTATTAACAATTAGAGTGTATTTGTACAAATCAAAATAAAATTATATACGTCTTATTGCATTTTTCCACTTTTTATACCATTTTCAATTTTGCTGTGTATTCATAAAATCAGAAGGTAATTATTTCATACTTTTCAGTGAGTTTATTTTTACTTGTTCCTAGGTTTCGAAGTCGGTTTAATTTTTTTTTTATAAAATGTTTTTTTTAAATAAACGTTTTTACTTGTAATAATTCGGCTACACTTTAAGTCGTCTGATTTTATAACTCTGTATGTAGTTGTTGAAAACTATTTATAGTTACCACGAAACCAATAATTTCCATTAAATGAACAGAACATCTTTCTTTGTATACAATGGTCGGCCATTAAAGACGTACTGCGCATGCGCACGTGTTTTATTAGTTGACAGATTTTTTTTTTTTCCGCTATGTTTACTTAATTTTATTCATATTTCATATTTAGCCATTTCTCATTTTTAGGCAAAACGAGAGACCGCTAATTTCTCCATATAAACAAAATCAAAGGTACATTATAGGAAAACAAGAAAGGGCCCTTCCCCATTTATGCCCCCTCAGAACATTTTAATAATGATAAAGCTTACCTGATATTAAAGGATACTTGATTCTCATTAAAAATCGTTAAAGGTATTTTTGAGAAATTCGAAAAAAACGTAAAAATGGGAATAAAAGTTATTAAATAAAGTGCTCCCTCCGGTTGACCAATTTTGATGAAATTTTTGCAGTCGTATCTATGGCAAATAAATAAATCAAATACCCAGTTTTATCAAAATAGTTGGAGCTGTTTTTGAGAAAATCTAAAAAAACAAAATATATAAGAGGTTCCTTCAGTTAAAATATCTGTTTGAAATTAACTCTAAAACACCTTTTAGAAATAATATTTAGAAGATCACTTATACAAGTCGGAATAAATCCCCATATATCCTGCAGTAGGGGGTAGAAACAATTTATAAAAAGTAGAGCTAGCTAGTTTTGAGAATCGAAGCTTTATTTTTGTATCTCCGTGTTATCTTTTATTATTTACGCATTGTATTTTGTAAACTTATTTATTTCTCATGGGGCTTCATTCATATAAGGGCCTCTACCAAATTAGGAAGCTGAGATATTAATATTTAGGCAGGTGTCTGACATTCCTCTGAAGACGCGGGGGAGATACCCCCCGAAAGCGATAACCCGATTTGTAGAGAGACTGACTGCAATTCATTAAGACGCCGAGTGAGGCCTTGGTGCCAGCCGCAAGAATGCTAATCAGATATACCTGACAGGCCTCACCTTCGTTACCCTCGGCGCACAACTTCTCTTTATTCCCTTCTCAACCTTGCCCCGGATGTCATGATGAATTAAACATTCTCTTAATTGAAACTTCCTTCAAAGATGAGGATGATTATGTGGAATTCGTCTTGATTAATATATTGTTTCAATGAATATTTTATAATTAGGGTAACTGTAGTAATTTAAACGAAAAATAAGATCATCCAGTCAAGTAAATATGATAAATAGATTTTAGTAATGGCCAGAAGTTTCGTTTTTTTAATGTTTGGTTTGCACAATTTTCGACTCCCCAATGATGACCGAATAGACAATTAATGATGGCCACATTCATTGGTTGGATGAAAAGTGTATAATTTTGATAGAGTGCGATTAATAGCAAGTATCGAATGTTCTTTGCAGAATTGGGAAGTAGGGAGAGTCAGATGTGACGCTTGCCCATTCAGGAATAGGATTAAAGGCAATGCAATTTTGGTCTCAATGATCCATGGATTGAGCGCACTAGCTATAAATACATAAAATAAGTCACCTGTCATCCAGCCAGACTCAGACTTCCATAAACCACCCCAGATATAACACTATTTGCTAATTCTGGCGGTAGTTGACATTGATGTCAACTATTGAAATTATGGATACATTTCTGTTCTAATAGCTGACACCTACATTTAAGCCCTTAAACATTGTATGAACATATTCGCACACCCACTTTCGCACACGTAATTTTCATTAACTAATTACTATGGGTTTTTTTTCCTAGCTAATTACCTCTCGCAAAGGTAAATATTCAAAAAGTCCTTACTATGTGGAGTAGCGGTGGGGGAGGGCGGGTGGGGATTTACCCCCCCTCCCTGACTACCGCGACCATCTATGTCAATGCGATCTCTTGTTAGTTCTCGCAAAATTTAAAAAACCGTAATTAATACGGTTTTTTTTCGTGACTAATTACCTCTCGCATAGGTAATTAGTCCAAAAATCTTTATTAGGTAAGACTATAGATTAGGGCGGGGGGGGGGAGGATTTTCCCCGACCCCACCAGGGACCACCACCGTCGCCAACTCGTCGCCCTCGCGGTCAAGTTAGCTCTCGCACACGTAAATTTTCATTAACTAATTTTCATTTTAATTAACTAATAATTACTATGTTTTTTTGTTTTTTTCCTAGCTAATTCCCGCAAAGGTAAATATTCAAAAAGTCCTTATTATGTGTTGTAGCGGTGGGGGAGGAGGGGTGGGTACGATCACCTTCGAGCGCCATGAATGGATTAACGGATTTCCCTCTGTATGAACATATTAAAAAGGATATCTAATGATTCTCATTAACTTGATGAATACCATAAAAGTAATTCAAACATAATTGAACTCAAATAAACCAACTAAAAAGCTTATTTAACATGACTTCCACCCTAATGAAACAGGGAAGCAGAAACCAAGTTTTCAGGCCACTAGAAAATTCGCCATTATAACCTCGCACAAATAAGACTGAGTTTTCATCAAATAAATGCCGATAGCAGCACAGCTAGTATAACTTGGCAAATTACCGCCAAATTTTGAACCAAAATACTCAACCCTAAATCTTATTATTCACACTTTATGTACAATATGTCAACTATTGGAGCACTGTCACCTTATGGTAAAGTTACCCTAGATGTTGCTAAATAATAGTTAAATTTTATTCTCATGCAGTCATCACATTAACTGATCGTAAAAATTATTTTACAGTTGTGAATTTATTAAATAAAGTAAAAAAAAAAATACTTTTAACTACTTCGGTTTCTAAATGATTACTTAGTATCGAATAACATTTTATTAAAAATCATTAATATTATATATCTTTGTTCTTCTATCTGTATATTTTCCCTGAACTAATGGAAAGAAAAAAAAAAATATACATTGGGTTAAATAGAACTCCATTAACTAAAGGGAGAAATAAGAGGGAAAACATGACAGAAGAAAAGAAACGTATGTTTGAGAAAGTTAATAAAGGATGTGCTGAAGAAAAGATTGCGGTTAACCCCTGACAGTTAAGCGAAATCAAATCCGGAAGAGAATGTGGAGTTGGGGTTGTAGGGGAGATTAAATACAGAAAAAAGAAATATATTGGCGAAACAACTGGGTTTTTCTATTGAGTAAAGAAGGCACATTTTGCATGCTCATTAATATGATTTCCTTTTCCATAAATAAAAGTAATTTAATACAATTATTGTTATCGGCAAAAAATGGAATGATATGGAATGTTTTATTTTAGGATATATTAAAGCCGATCTCTTTAACAAAAATTTTGTTTCGCTTTTTTTCTCTAATTTATCATTTTATTTCAATTGAGTCATGGAGTAGTTTTATTTGGTTAGGTAGGTAAGAAAAGGTTGTTTTGTTTTGTGAAATAATAATTTTAGATAATCGATTTTCCACATTGAACACACCATTGCCGATTGTGCACCAGTGGTTCGCCACTTCCCACCGTTGGAATTAGGAACTTGTAACGGTGAGGGAAGCCGTTATTTTGCAGGAACTGCTACATTCTCTGTTCACTGCTCAGTGACTGGAACTGCTCCGGACGGAACTGTTGACAGGTAACCGTTACGGGCCTTAATTATTTGTTGAATTTTTAAAAACAGCTCCAGCTACCTGCGATGCTTTAAATTTATAACTGCAATAATTTTCCTGATTAAGGTCTGGCCACACATGTCCGCACCGGATCCGCACCGTAGCAGTAATACTGGTTATGTTCAGAATATTTTTAATTTAACTTACATATTACCTTTAGTTATGTCTAAAGTTCAAGCCACACATGTCAGACACAGGCCACTTTAGTCATAACTAAACGTAATATGTAAGTTAAATTAAAAATATTCTTAACATAACCTGTATTATTGCTACGGTGCGGATCCGGTGCGGACATGTGTGGCCAGACCCTTATTGTTCATCTTTTTAAATTATCAACAGTTAAAACCCAAACCATTTTATGAATTTTCATCGGTGTTAGAATTTTTTTTTTCCCTAATGTTTAATTTACATTTTTCTTTTCCATTATTAAATTTTAATTGTTTGTATTTTATTTTTAGTAGTATAACATATGGTCGCTATTAAGTGCCGCATTGTAAAATTTAGTTGTGATTAATATTGTTGTTTTTCCGGTGTTTCACCGATTTATTATTCGCAAAATTGTGATACTATTAACGTATCATGATCGCGGATAAATTAGGCATAAAAGGTCCAAGATTAAACTCGGTCAAGCAATCGAAGGTCATGAAGGTTAAGAATCCATCTGGATCAATTAAGAAGATAACAACTTCTAATACCAAGAGTGTTAAGAAGAGTGAAGAACCGCGACCAGAGGCTGGGCCTAGCATCTCAGGAGAGTGGCATCAGGTGTCCCCCCGCAAGGCTGTGTCCCCAACAGCAGCGGCTACTTCTACTCTACAGAGACAGGTTAGTTTCGAATCATTAAATCAGACTGATCAATGTGATGACTGCATGAGAATAAAATTTAACTATTATTTAGCAACATCTAGGGTAACTTTACCATAAGGTGACAGTGCTCCAATAATTGACATATAGTACATAAAGTGTGAATAATAAGATTCAGGGTTGAGTATTTTGGTTCAAAATTTGGCGGTAATTTGCCAAGTTATACTAGCTTTGCTGCTATAGGCATCTATTTGATGAAAACTCAGTCTTATTTGTGCGAGGTTATAATGGCGAATTTTCTAGTGGCCTGAAAACTTGGTTTCTGCTTCCCTGTTTCATTAGGGTGGAAGTCAAGTTAAATAAGCTTTTTAGTAGGTTTATTTGAGTTCAATTATGTTTGAATTACTTTTATGGTATTCATCAAGTTCATGAGAATCATTAGATATCCTATGTCCATACAGAGCGAAACCCGTTAATCCATTCATGGCGCTCGAAGGTGATCGTACCCACCCCTCCTCCCCCACCGCTACAACACATAATAAGGACTTTTTGAATATTTACCTTTGCGAGAATTAGCTAGGAAAAAAAAACCATAGTAATTAGTTAATGAAAATTTACGTGTGCGAGAGCTAACTTGACCGCAAGGGCGACGAGTTGGCGACGGTGGTGGTCCCTGGTGGGGTCGGGGAAAATCCTCTCCCCCGCCCTAATCTATAGTCTTACCTAATAAAGATTTTTAGACTAATAACCTATGCGAGAGGTAATTAGTCACGAAAAAAAGCCGTATTAATTACGGTTCTGTAGAGAACTGTATTAACACAGGGACATGATCGGAATTTAGAGCAGATATTGTCTGGGCCGAAATAGGCGCATTAATATTTTTGCTTAACACAATATCCAATACATCAGGCGCACACCCCCGTCTGAATAATGTCGGTTCAGTTGGCGTTATTATTTGAATATTATGTTTAGAACATATTTCTAAAAGTTTATTTCCGTTTTGATTAGATTTGTGACAGCCCCAGTAAATATGTTTGCTATTCATATCACCCAAAATTAACGTACGCTCGTTAGATGGCATTAACTTGTCAATTTCTTCTTCTAATATTCTCTTATTTGGTGGTTTGTAGGCAGATGTAATGATTACGCTGGGATTAGATTTTAAACGAATTGAGATTGCTTCGATGTTTGATATGGGTGGAAAAAAATTTTCTTCAAAATTGAAATTATTTCTAATGACAATGGCTACACCTCCGGACGGTGACAAGCTGTCTCTGTCTTTTCTCAATGTTTTATAACCAGGTATATTAAATTTGGTATTTGCTGAAAAATGTGTTTCAGAAACGCATGCTACGTCAATGGAGTTTGATTCAAGAAAAATTCTGAATTCACTCTTTTGTGAAGAAACACCGTTGGCATTCCAGTTTAAAAGTTTTAATTTTCTTAATTCAGGAGGCATATGATAAAAATAAAATTTTAAAATTACGTTTTATAATAGATTTATAAAATAGAATTGAAAAGGCAGTAAACGCGTATATTGTTATGGACTGCGAATGTATTATAACAGTAGATAGCCCATTGTTTACATTAAGGCCCATTTGTGAAGAAGGAGGTAACGAGGGAACTTAAATAAGTCATTATTTGTGAAAAATATGGTCTAATGGCATCAATGATAATTTTTGTGATTGTGGTTAGAATGCTTTCACTGTTAACTTCGGTATTATTTTTTTGTTCTGGGACTTGATCTGATGATACAGCTGAGGAATATGTGAATTTTGGTGTAGTTCTTTTGAATGGCCTGCGATTAGATACATTTTCTTCAGTTATATTGTTATTTTGTGCTTCGACAGGTGAGTTCATTTTAGTTTTCATAGTTTGGTAATAGGGACAACCTCTGTAGCTAGCTGCATGTGCTTGATTACGATTTACACAGAACGGTTTGTCGGTAACTTTAAGGGGGCATTTTGAAAAATGGTGTTTATCTTTACATTTAACACACCTTGGTTCCAATCGACAATAATTTTTGGTATGACCATATCTTTGACAGTTGGTACACATGGGTATATCATTGTTTCGGTGTTTAGGTTCTACTGAGATAATGGCGTAAAATAAATTAGTCAATTGAAAAGAAAAAATGTAATGTCATTGATGTTATATGCGCCTCTATAGTTAGCCGGGTGCGCTTCGTCACAATGAACACATTTTGGCGGCTTGTCTAAGGGCTTTTTGCAATATGACGAAAGGTGTTCACCAGCACACTTCACACACCTTGGCTTCAAATTGCAATAAGTTTTTGTGTGCCCATATGATTGGAAGCGTTTACATTGGGCGATTTCATTACGTTTTCTAGGTTCCTCAACCTTGATTTTTGTATAATACAAGAATTTCAATGAAAATATTTCAGAACTCTTAACATTTTTCTCTAAATCAACAAAATATATAGGCAAAGGTGCTTTTGTTCTAGGGTGAAGTATATTGTGTACAGCTAGTACGCTATAACCCAATTCTTTTAATTCATTTTTTATTAAATCACAGCCTATACTGTGATGTAAGTTCCTTATAACTACCCGAAAGGGTCGGTCCTCAGGAAGTTGGTAGGTATGGAACTCAGCCTTTCTTTCTCGGAGGTATTTGGTTATTTTCCTGTAAGAGTCGGATGAGTTGGCCATTATAACAACATTTTTAGCTCCAGATTTCAAAGTGAACCCATTAGAACCTACTACTTTAACGAGCTCATCGCAAAGTAATTTAAAGTTATTAACTGTTTTAACGTAAATCGGTATGAACAGACAGCTCAGGTGGATTGTGACGAAGCGCACCCGGCTAACTATAGAGGTTGCTCTGTGCATAAAGAATTGAAGAAACGTAGACAGCGTCCCCCCCGTGAGAAGTCTTCAATTCTACGAAGAACAAGAAAACAGGGAGAAAAAAGAAAATGAAGAATCCTCAGAAATTCCACCAAATTTAGCAAGTAATCTTGAGCCACCATTACAACCAGACTCTACTCAGATCCAGAACGTTGCCACACGACCAACTTACTCACAATCCATGATTAGATCATATGACTCACCTGTTCCTAACCTTCAAACCAATAATACAACAAACATTCCAGATATTACTACAAAACTGACAAACTTCATAAACGAGTTCAAAAACCTTGTTTCACCCCTTATGTCGTTGCTCACAACATTGGTGCAGCATGTTCTTCCATCACTTTCCAAATGAATGGACTAAAAGTTATTCTTTGGAATGCCAATGGTGTGATATCTCGTAAAAACGAACGTGAAATTTTCGGACAATGACATAGACAAAGATTTACTGACTGAGACTCATTTAACTAGAAACAAAAAATTTCACTTGCCGTCAGTTCCAGTCACTGAGCACTGAACAGAGAATGTAGCAGTTCCTGCAAAATAACGGCTTCCCACACTGTTACAAGTTCCAAATTCCAATGGTGGGAAGTGGCGAACCACTGGTGTACAATCGGCAATGGTGTGTTCAATGTGGAAAATCGATTATCTAAAATTATTATTTCACAAAACAAAACAACCTTTTCTTCTCTCGTTTCAATAAAGAAATATAAATAAACAAAATTATAACAAAATAAAACTACTCCATGACTCAATTAAAATAAAATGATAAATTAGAAAAAAAAAGCGAAACAAAATTTTTGTTAAAGAGATAGGAGAATTGGTCATTTTCCTGATACATGGAAGAAAGCTGAACTAGTTGTGATACATAAACCCGGTAAAAGCCCCAAGCAAATCAACAACTATAGGCCCATAAGTCTATTGCCCATTTTAGGAAAATTGCTGGAATCTGTGATAAAACGATGCCTTTCATCCCATCTTCAAGCAACTAACATCATTTCAGACTTCCAGTTCGGTTTTCAGCAAAGACATTCCACGTCACACCAACTCGCAAGATTATCTGAATTAATAGTGAACGGGTTCGAAAAGAAAAAACATACTTTAGTAGCTTTCCTGGATTTTCAGCAAGCATTTGACAAAGTATGGCATCAAGGTCTTTTATACAAATTGAAGAAAATAGATACCCCGAAATATTTGCTCAACATTCTCCATTCATTTCTCACCAACAGGACATTCACTGAAGCATAGCTGTGATAAATGGTAAGCAATAACTTACAACATAGGAGCTCCCGTTTCATCCCGAAGGCTGAAACCCCGGCTAATGCAAGACCTACTACTGTGAGACTCATAATAACTTTATCTGTATTACTATTAATTTCCTCATAATTATGTTACTATTATTTCAACTTTATTTCAGTTGTAAGTAGTTGGTTTTTTTTTTATTTATTTATTTATTTTTTTATTTATTTATTATTATTTTATTTTATTTTTTATTTATTTTATTTATTTACTTTTTTTTTTTTTTTTTTTTTTTTTTTTTTTTTTTTTTTAATAATTATTATCATGAAATTACTTGTAATAATTAATTCAAAATTTACAAAATTGTAAGTCGTTAGGGTGTCTCTTGTATGAGTCTGTACCCGTTCTTTGTCAAATGTTACAAAAATTGTATATGATTTTACAAAAACCATGTATGGCTCTCTGAGCCGATCTGGAAATAAAGAATTATATATATATACAATTACATGATGAAATTAGACGGTCAAAAACTGAATCTTTTGACAATTTCCTCAATCGTCTCTTAACTTGCGAGAAACCACTCTGGAGTATGACAAAACGTATTCTTCAGCATCGTGATGTCTCACACCCAATTAGACATCCTGATGGTTCTTGGGCAAAGTCAGATGTACAAAAAGCACAATTGTTTGCTAATCACCTCCAAGAAACTTTTAAACCTCATGACATAAATGACAGACTCTCAACATTACTTGTCCAAAATCACCTTGACATACCTTTACCAATGACATTACCGCCGAAATTTATTCATCCCAATGAAGTTCAGGATTAAATAGCAAGCCTGCCTAATAATAAAGCTCCAGGGTTTGATTTAATTACAAATTTTATAATTAAAAATTTACCGTGGA
This sequence comes from Aelia acuminata, assembly GCA_911387785.2. Taxonomy (NCBI): domain Eukaryota; kingdom Metazoa; phylum Arthropoda; class Insecta; order Hemiptera; family Pentatomidae; genus Aelia; species Aelia acuminata. Next base: position 100,528,631 of record OU426982.1, on the reverse strand, counting down.
AAGCAATCCTTTTCCTGACAAACATATATAATTCTATTTTGAAAATCACTTACTTTCCTGTCCTTTGGAAATATTCCGAAGTTATCATGGTGCTAAAACCAAATAAATCCCCTGATCTTCCAAATTCCTACCGCCCAATCAGCCTTCTTCCTTCCTTTTCTAAATCATTCGAAAAAATACTTCTCCGTCTTTTTGATTATCTTGAAACTCTTAAATTTATTCCAAATCATCAATTCGGTTTTAGAAAACATAATTCAACTGTCCAACAATGCCATCGTTCAGTTGATTATATTTCCAATTCTCTAGAGTCCAAACATTATTGTCCCAGCGTCTTTCTTGACATTAGTCAAGCGTTCGATAAAGTTTGGCATGAAGGATTGCTTTCCAAACTTAAAATCTTAATTCCTCCGACCTCTTTTCTAATAATACTATCATACTTGACAGACAGACATTTTGCGGTGAAAGTAGGAACTGACCTCTCGGACATTAAATGCATCAAAGCAGGAGTGCCTCATGGCAGCGTCCTTGGTCCGATACTATTCAACATATACATGTCAGATCTACCGCAACAGACTAACACTCTATTGGCTACTTTCGCTGACGACACAGCTATACTTTGCTCAGATAAAAATCCTATTCAAGCCTTCAATACCCTACAAAATCATTTGGATGATATTGCAGATTGGGCTATTAGATGGAAAATAAAAATGAATGAAAAAAAGAGTTTTCATGTCATTTTCACACTTAATCGTGGCCCCTGCTTAGGAATATATTTTAATAATATCTGCATACCACCATCTGATGAGGTTAGATATTTAGGATTTTATCTGGACAAAAGACTGACTTGGAAATCTCACATTAGACAAAAACGTAAAGAACTGAACAAACAATACGGTATTTTATCCAGACTACTTGATAGACGTTCAAAATTATCTTTGACACATAAACTCACATTATACAAAGTCCTCCTAAAACCTATATGGGCGTACGGGATAGAGTTGTGGGGCTCTGCAAAATCGTCCAGCATCCAAAGAATACAGTCTTTTCAGTCAAAAGTGTTGCGAAGAATAGTTGATGCACCATTTTTTGTTAGCAATGATATAATACACAAAGACTTAGACATGCGAACTATTTCGGAAACAGCCAAAGAAAATTATAATAGCTTTCACCTCAGACTGACCTACAATACAAACCCTCTTACGGAAGCCTTAAGATGCTCGCACAACCCTTTCAGCCCACCACGTCGACTACGCAGATGGTGGCCAAGAGACTTGCTGAGCTAATTTGTCATTTCCAGAAGGGACGCTTATGTAGCTGCCAGCAAAATTTGCTCATTGCAAGTAATTTGCAGATCTCAAATTAATAATTGTTAAACGTTTGTTATTAAATAAATAATAAAAAAAAATTTAGGAAAAGAAATTTATTTTCAGTTATTTTTAAATACTTTTTTTGTAAATCAAACATTTTTTTGTGGGCAATTCTCTCCTTTCAATCAACAATTCTTAAAATTTCACGATTCCTCCATTTTTTTTTTTTTTTCTCCATATAATTTGATAATATACTTTCCATCCATAATTAATTTTCGTTATGTGCTCAAAATGACCGGCAATTTTGAAAAGGGGTCGGAGATTTATACTTGTTAATTTCTTATTTATGGTATCGCTCTCCACAACAGGATATATATTTAAAATTTAACTTATCTTTTCCTATTTGGTTTCACAAGAAATTTGTCAATCTACAGAACTAGTACCGAATATAAAAAGTAATATAATCTTCTAAAAGGTAATTTTTATTTTCTGATCATTATTGTTTTTATTCCTGAAAGGTGATCAAATCAATAAACCTCAAAGATCAATGTAAATGTTTATGCATCAATTCAGCTGATTGTTAAATTCAAAATCATATATAATATAATAAGTATCATAAGATTTAAGTAAGAGTAAATTTTACTCTCGCATGATGCTGTAAAGCTGTTGTTACCCTATCGTTGTTCTTATGTAAATATTGATCAATGGTACGGTTTCAGAAAGCCGTTATACCTTCTAGACCCGTTACAAATTTCCCCTTAGTTGTAAAGGCCCTTCTTTGAGGTGTTGGATAATATGATGTTAGTATGAGGACGTTGAGGGGGGGGGGGGGAGCTATGAGTGATGAGCATGATTAGTTACTGCAACAACAGGGATCGCACTTAGGGGCCGCTGCTTACAAACTTTCTCTACGGCACGTGTGCTCCTTAACGTTACTCACCTCAAACTTGTTAAAGGCTTGCTAATTTTATAAACGTTTAGATTGCTTGGGTACATGAAAGAATATTTTCTTGTACCATCGTGATGCCCTGTATATTTCCCATGCATCTTTCCGTTACATATATCCTAAATCATGTTTATACATACTAAAAAATTAGTCTGGACTAAAAAGTTTTATTCCAAAAGAAAGTCAATATATTTTAGCTTGTATATTCATTGCTACAGTTCCTTGGCGTTTGTATAGAGTACGGTTCAACTTAAAAAATGTTATGTTTATTATTCGACATAAAGTGACACTATAGGGCAGTGAAAACCAGGCGAATCTAAAAAATCAGTATGAAATCAGGAAGGTTCAGAACAAAAATGAGAAGACATCTCAGTGCTGAAACGATTCGAATAGCCCGCAGAAGTCAGGGATTATGACAAGGGTGGGCAAATGAAAAACTACGGCTATAACATAGATCTGTCTGTAGATTTAAGTCACCTGTTCAAATTAACATAAAATTCGATAGCATTTCGAAATGAGTTAATTCATTAGTGTTTTATACATAATTAAGGGCTTCAAAATCGTTTCCATTGTTTACAGCGGAACACGATTTATTCTTACTAAATTAGAAGACAATATATTATTACATAACGATTTTGGTATGAAAATTTGGCGATTGATGGCTGGAGGGGTATTTTGGGAAAGAGGGTCAATAAAAAGAATATAATGAGTGATAAGGAAAGCCGGATTGAAATTCAGGGATTCGAACCCGGATTTCCGTATTCCAAGTACGGTGCCACTTGCGCCACCAAGCATAAAGCGATATCACGGTCAAGTCAATGCATTTCATTTTGCCTTCATTTCTGAAGGAAATTTTATGAAAAACGACCAAGGACGGATTTTTCACTTCATAATAAAAATATTTTAAAATCATAAAAATAGTTTTCAAGAAGTCAATACATGAATAATTGACTTTAATACACACACACGTGCCTCATCAGCATTATCAGGAAATTGCCAATAAATGAGGACTTATCAGGTAAAAATATCAGTTTTCAGCTTCAAACGAATTTAAAATCCAATTCAATTTCAAAATCACTATTACTAAAATGTTTTGAATCCCTCCTAGTGCTATATGCATTCAATTAATATTTGCATATACCGGCAATATGACCAGACTCGGAAAACGTCACCGTTTTGAAATTGAATTTATTTCAGGATGAAGATGGGTCTGTTTCATTTAATCTGATATGTCCAAGCTATTGTTGAAACAATTCCTACAAAGTAAACACATATATCACGCGTTATCTGTGATTTCGTTTTGCTTACGGGACTGCTTGACGTTCTACTTCAGAGTATAGTTCGATAATAGTCTCTGTACATCTATATTGCTCATGTAGCATTATCCACATTTTGAATTTTATTCAGTTATATTTTTTAAGATTTGTTCTTAAAATTTTATTGTTTTAAAAATATTTTTATAACAAAAAAGTAATAAAAATAATGGGAATTGGAGCGGCACTAATTGAATTTAAATGAGGTAGGTGAAGAGATTGTGGAGAAGCGTTATAAAAACGAGGCGCGAACAGTTGGTTTGTCCCATTGCCAGGCCACTTAATTGTCTCCACGAACCCCCCCACCCACGCTCTATTTCTACCCCCTTCAAAACAAATATTATCACAAAGCACAATTCAAACATTAATCTCTTCTGGATAAAATGTAAAAACTGACATTGAATTGAAATTCTCATCTAAAAAGTTTGTTGTTTTTCTAACATTAATATATGGCTCTGAAGCTCAACTGCGTAATCCGGTCCGGAGTAAAATGAAAGGGTTATCATTAAAGCTCAGCGTGGCTTTGCAAATCATTGATTGATGATGTATTTTACATTTTAAAATAAATTATTAATTTTTTTCTGGCTTTGCCTTCAACTTTACCTATATAGAATTAAAGTTTAATAAGCAAAAATTTTTTTTCTCAAATTTGAGAAGTTTTAGTCTTAAAAATATATTATATATAAATCATATGTAACTACATAAATACTTAATGTCACAGATATTAAAAAAATAACTATTATACTCCTCAATAATGTTAATAGACAAATGAAGGTAGTTGGAAAATGTGGAATGAAATGAAATTTCGTATATGTGTACTACTTGTATCCACTGGAACAATTGTGAAATATTACTGAGATATGTCAAACCGCTTTTGAATTATTGGTCTCTAAAGCCATCACAAATAGGTCTAGAAACAGAAAAAATCATGGTTTCCAAATTTGTCTAAGACTATGAGATTGGTGTCGTTTAACAGCGCATTCCATGCCGTTTCATATGATATACAACAATGTATAGTACTAAAGATTTTTTTTTAAAACTAAATGTAAAATTTTTATTTCAATTTTCTCAAAAAGGGCATTTTTTAAAAACATTTATATATTTTTTTTTAAATAGGTACTATTATATATCTTCATACAACAAAATATAAAAGTGGAATGATAAGTTTTAGTATATCATATGAAATGGCAAATGCGTTGTTAAACGACAATCTCATAGTCCTAGTCAAATTTGGAAATCTTCTAGAGCTATTTTTAATCATAAAATGCTAGATTTGTGTAATTGTATCACTAGTCTTCAATTTTTTTAATAATGAAGAAATTTTCGTCCCACTTGTATATTTTGTTGTATGAATAGATATAATACCGGGGTCACCTGTGTTGTTGAGGTTAGCATGACAACCTACAATACTAAAGATCGCGGGTTCAATTCCAGCGGTGGCCCTAGGATTTTTTAATGGGAGTAAAAAATCCTTAGCTATGCCGTCCCTCGGATAGGACGTAAAATGGAGGTCCCGAGCCTGTACGATGTCAGGTACTCGTTAAAGATCCCTATCCTAATTATACCTGGATACCCAAAATTTAGGACTCCCACTGTAGGATCGTCCGATTAGCCTAAGTAGCATAAAAATGGACGTTAAACAAACAAACAAGATATAATACTACCTATTTTTTTTAAAAATATAAAAATTTTTAAAGATGACCTTTTCGTGAATTAAAAATTAAATAGAAATAAAGAATTAAATTAAAATTTTAAACTAGGTTTTAATTTAATTTAAAATTGATTTAGTACCAACCTATCCATCGTTATATTTCATATGAAATGGCATGGAATGCGCTGTTAAAAGACACGAATCTCGTAGTCCTAATCAAATTTGGAAAACATCTACAGCTATTTTCAATCATGATTTTTTCTGTTTCTGGACCTATTTGCGATGGCTTTAGAGACCAATAATTCGAAAACGGGTAGACATATCTCAGTAATATTTCACAATTGCTCTAGTAGATACAAGTAGTACAAATAAACTAAATTTCAAGAACATCTGAGATGATGAGGTTCAAAATGATAAATTATTGTGTTATTTTGACGTGGAATGGCCCAGCTGCAGTTAGCCAGTCTAAGGCCGAGCGAATATTGAGACACTCGCGACGCAATGCAGAGCAGAGCAGAGCAGTTTTTGTGGTAAGTGAAATAGATAGGAACCGCGCACATTGGGACGCAGAGCAGAGCAGAGCAGGCCGATGTGGCACTCGTGGATCTGCCACAGAAAACTGTGCCGATGCGACGCAGTTTTCGATATTTGAATATTTTGATTATTTTAATTCCTATTATTATCATTTAATATTAGTGTTTTTGAAGTTCTACTTTTCTCTTAAGCAGGTTAATGAAACTAAGTAGGTCTTCTGTATATATAGGGTGTTCTAGATAAGTACTAGGAAAAAAAAAGGTTTTAAAAATACAATAATTTAATATATATATATATATATATATATATATATATATATATATATATATATATTCTGTTATTTTAGATTCCAAAATCAAAATATAATTTTGAAATTTCTCGCTATTCCAAAAGTGCATAATACGAGTGTTTTGAATTTTTAAAACTAAACAATTTCAGGATGAAAATGTAGTTGTAAAATTAGTTTTAAAAAAATATATAGATATATTAAAATTTAGATGAGGGCCTTTCTGAAGTTCTAAAAGTAGATACTTTTGCTTAAATATTTTTAATATTGTTATTTTATTAGTGATTCCTTTCTTCGGTTTTCGTTAGTTTTTATTCGTCTTACTGTGACACGTTTAAAAAATAGAAAACCAAATTTTCCTCTAATAGATACCAAAAGTTAATTAAACGATTCAACAAGTTATGATCTCAGGAAAATTTGACTGATATTATTTCACCGAAAAAAACAGGCTTTATGGAAACGTTAATTGAAAAAAAAAATAATGTATATTTCTTTTTTAAATATACATTAAATATATTTGAATAAAAAATAAAAAAGCTACTATCGAAAACCGTAATTAATCGAAAAAAAGTGGGGAATGGACCATGTGTTGATAATAAATTTTTTAATAAGAATTGGATGTAAATATAACTCTTATCTGTTATATTATCTACTTAATTTAATTATATCCTCATACAGAATAGAGAAGAAGATAAAATAAATTTTTAAATAATTTATTTTTTTTGAAGAGAAAAGCGTGATGACATGCGCGGATGCTAACCACTACACCACAGAGCTACGCGGGAGACCCGGGTTCGACTCCCGGCGGAGCCAAATCTTTTCTCTTAAAAAAAAAAAAAATGAAAATAAAAAATAAATTATTTAAAAAAGGTGGTCACCCACAGATTAAGATTAGATTAATATAAAATAAATTTTGTTCTGGGAAAAGGTTCCTCAAGAATAACAGACTGGAACAAAAAATAAAACTACAACTGGTCAAATAATTAAAGTAGTGGTGGATAATTAAAGATAATATTTACATTAAAAACCCATAATAAATAGTTATCAAAAATAAAAGTATACAAAGTAGTGAATAATATATTCATTAATCAAATAAATAATAACTGTAATAAATTAAAATAAATTTCCAAGGAAAAAAAAGAAGAAATTAATGAAAAAAAAATATTCCATAATGATATAATGCTGCTACAATCGTATCCAAGGATTTCAAGAGACTTGTGCTTTGTAATTCTACAAACTTAGAGCTTAACCAGACCTCTCATTGCCTGATTTTATACCATCACGATAAATAATGGTTTTAAGCTTTCGATCCCTCAGACTAAACAGTAACTCAATGTAATTATGTGATTCACCAGCCTCAGACGGAAATATTTAATTTATTTTTAAGAATATTCTGTTTGCAAATTCTTTCGTGAGCTGGTCTTTTCTCCATTTGCTCATTTTATCACAATCTTTTTTACCTTGACTTTTGATAATACTAATTTTTTTGTGTTCAACTCTATATACGAATCAGATTATGATCTTAAATCCAAGAAATCTAACATACTTTAACTAAAAAAACCCCTGCCTTGCCGAAACTGCGTCACAGAAACTGCTCTCCAATGTGCGCGGGTACCTGTGCGACGCAGTTTTTTTTTCGTGCCGCCTGCTCTGCTCTGCTCTGCGTCGCCTGCGTGACACAGTTCGATGTGCACCTTACCTAATACTTTATTAGAAAAAAATATATAACCATATAATTAAAATTAAGTTGCTTTCTAAGCTGATTAAAGCCCCCTTAAAATTTTATTAAAACAGATACATTCTTCTTCCTATGCAGAATTGTTTACTTATAAGCATATGTTGAATGTGACCATGCCTAAGATAAATTTTTTTGTAGCTCTTGGCCTATAATATAATGCATCATAGTATTTACATTTACGAGACGTTCGGTGTATATAAACATATAAACTGATTCATACCTGAATATTATATTAATACATCGGAATAGACCTGGAAGGATATAAATCTATACAGACGTAATGCCTACGGACCGCAGCAAGATACCAGAGGACAGGTTTCATACCCAGTTTCCTCCCAACACGTGCCACCGCAACCTCAATGTCACAGTGGCATCACCATAAACCGTATACAATTATATTACTGATTAAGATGGTATTACCATACTGATTTTGTATCACTCATATACCAGTGATATTTTATACAAGAAATCATCCACTCCCATGTGGATAACTCACATATATTCTAGAAAATAAATAGCAAATTAGAACTTTATATAAATTTCATCAAAGAATTTCTACTTTTAATTACCTATATATGAAATATATAGTGCGGGAAAGTATTGCGGTCGTGAAAAATTTCAACTTCCGGTTTTCAACGGAAATACACGTTTTGGGGTCCCCTGAATCCAAATAACCAAGTTCCCCAAAATGGTCTATATGTGAACAGACTAGCTCAAAACCGATGAACAGCACGAATACGAAATTCGGTATTTGATGTATGTATATGCCTATGATACGAGAGCAAATATTTCATCAAAATTGAGTACACGTAGAGTTTACACACTTTATTTCACATATCTTTCTACTTTTTTTTTTAGATTTGCCCCAAAATGATTTTGATTAAACTCGTCATGTTTAGTGAGAATCAATTAATCTTTAATATCAGGTAGGTTTTATCATAATAAAAATGTTCTGATTGGGCTTTAATATGTACTAAAGGAAAATTTTCTTCATATATACCTAGTAGCTTTGATTTCTTTAAAATGGACGAATTAGCTGTCTCTCATAATACCTAATAATACGAAATGGCTGAATATGTAACACACATACATACATACATACATACATACATATATATATATATATACAGAAAAAAAAGAAAAATGTTTCGTATTGGTGTATTATATACCGTCAGAAAGCTGAGAGCTTCAAAAAGAATAATATTTAGTTTATAAAGTGGCTTGTGCTTCCCATAGTTTGAGTAACTTCTAGTCAAGTTTAGTCTAACTTTATTTAATCTAATAGTTAAATGAGAAAATTTTTATATGAGAAAAATTTATTATTCCTAGCCGGAGATTCCAAAAAGCGATAAGACATTATTTTTAAATTGCTTAATCATATTATATCTTGTAAAATTGGAAAAGTTTTATTAAATTAATGGATTATATGGCCATTTAAAAAAAAGTAAAGGAATTCAGAGGAAATTGATGAGGAGGATGGAACGCTTCCAGCGTCTTCGAAAGGAAAAATACCAATACTCCCTCTGATCACTCGGGACGGAATATTATCATGAATAATTTATTTTTTATCTTTACAAGGTTCGAAATTACCGTGAATAATTTCAATAACCGACAGATGTTAGCATTTTAAGCTTTTTAAAGTTAATTAAGGGAGAAAACATAATTAGTATTTTTTATTTATCGCGCTAACAGTTCGCAATCGTATTTTTAAAACCTGATTATGTTTATTGAGGCGATTACATAATTATTTATTCAGATTTCCCTCAAAAATTTAATTAATATTTAACTTTTCTTCGTAAATGGAAATTATTTGGATGCCATTTTATACCAGTTGCGTTTGAAAAAGTGAGATCCGAAATCCTCATAGAGGCGCTAAGGCATGATTGGTAGCGTGTATAAATCGAGGTTGAGTGTATAAATGTATGTTATTACATAATTTTTTTTATTTAAATCAGTAAGGTGATAAGGCGGCTATTCCGTACCTCGGGAAGGACGTAAAATGGAGGTCCCGATCCTGTACTATGTCAGGTACTCCTTAATGATCCCTATTCTCAAAATATCAGGATAGGCAAAATTTAGGACTCCCACTATACCGAGAGCATCGTCCGATTAGCCTTAGTAGCAGAAAGGGACGTTAAAAAAACAAATAAGAGGGGTCAAACGCATTAATCAGTTATTTCTTACTATGCTCTTCATACCTTCTAATTTTGTAATCATCTATTGCACTCTATTGCAGGATGTAACCTAGATGACTGCAAGATGATGATCATTGGGACGCTTCATAGTCACACTTTATGATTTAGGTTTGGTGTAAAGCTTAATGAATTAAATATTATCAGGGTTTATCTCTTAGTAAATATTTTTCCTGTCGCTCGAAATAAATGGTTGGATATCACACATTTACACTTACCCTAATATATAATCAATTCTCAGTAATGGTTTTTAGAAGAGGCTTATTTAGGTGGTGCAAGTGCGTAAATCGTACTTAAAACCATATATCCTTCCTTCCTGATACTAATTTTTAGGATATATAAAATTTAAATATACTGCTAAAAATAATTTAGCAAATTCAAATCCCTTTAAAACATTGAACTAGCATTGATAGCTTTTTTCACATGCTCGGTTGAAATACTCTCTTATATGACGCACTTTCCCTACATCACCTTTTGAAGGGTTCGCTTATAACTTATTATGGTGCTTCTCTTATGATACTTAATATTTTTGATAGAAAATTTAGAGGTATTGGTAAGTGGGCATTTTTTTCTTTTTCGTATATCTGTTGTAGGTATACTAACTAACATATCTGTAAACCGGAGGTAAAAAACACCTTATCCATTTTTTTGATAAAAGTTTTTTCTTTAAATTTAAATACTATTTCATTAAATACTTAACGAAAGTTTTTCATATTGCTATTGACTTTGATATGTAATTTGAGTATTTATCATAGGACTTTAAACCAAAGTATTAAATTTGATTGGATAAAAAATGGACATGTTTGATACTTCCTGCGTACAGATATGCCTCCTTAACAAGTATGAATATTGTAACGGTAAATCGTTAAATAAAACGAAAAAAACATATGGTTTAAAATCCCAGACCTTTTGTTGGAACTAACTAGCGGTTGGAGCGAAACGTCGGAGCACGTGTTTGGGACCAGATTGTTCGAGTTGAATCCACTTAGGGCTGGAACCTTCCACGGAGGTCTGGAACCTTCGAGATGGTCTTCCTACGGCTAAATATAAGGAGCGAGTGACTGGACCAGTCAGTCTGAGTCTTAGTCTTTGTCTGTGAAGCTCAAGCTATATGATTTGTGTTACAAAAATTATCACTTTGTAACCTGCTTTAATATTTGTGTTTTTATAATACGTGTGGCATTGACTATTGCTATATTTTCGTTTAATAAATATTGCTAACCCACAGAAGTATTACAATATCTATTTAGTTTCTGTATTAGTTCTATTTTTTAAAAAAGATCAGTAAAGAAGACTGAAACATTTATTCTCCCAACCTGGAGCCATGGGACATTTAATATTTCTGGGCATTTATTCCTCACCCTCTCCCCTGACCGGGGAAACCCCGTATAGACTAAACGGCTAGGAAGTGGAGGACTAAAAAAAGATTCTATTTACTGTTTTAATGACTTATAATTTTTTTTTTTTTTAAACTTCCTTTCTAAAGACTGGAAAGGAAGTTATTTTTATATAAAGTAAATGAATTTAGTTTGTTGTAGCTGTTCATTGAAGAGATTGCTCTGTATAGGAGAGTATTATTCTGACAGCTGGTAAAATTGGGCAAATTAATTTAACAGTTGTGAAACTTTTGGAATGAGTGCTGCCCAGGGAACTTTTGCAAAGCTTTAGTTCCGGAACTCAGCCTGAAAACTGTTCCTCTGCCGACTTTTTCCTTTTTTTTTTTTTTCTTTTTTTTTTGTTAAGACATTTCATCAATGAATTACTTATTATTCCCTTTATTTCAACATTAATTTTCATGATGCCCAGAGAGTGTATAAACGGCTGTTGCACACAACAGTTTCAATTCTTTAGTATGTTCATTTCATTTCTAAATCGGATTTGAAATAAAATAAATGATTCCGAAATATTGAGGAAATGTGGCCGATCGTACCAATAATTCTTTTCAATTTTATATTTATTCATTTTCTCATCAATTTAGTAGACATTCGATAAACATTATTATAATATTTAATTTTGAATCCGAACCCCACCAACTGAAATTCATTTATGTTTTGTTCATATAGAGACCCAAAGAAAAAAAAATCAATAGAAAATAAATTATTAATTTAATACTACCCCCTCATTAAAGAGCTTTGCTTTCTTAAAAAATATACTCCCGCCTTTTACATTTTATACATGACCCCATACAATTTACATGAACATCGTTCTCAACTAAAAAGAAATTTTAACGTATATACTGCTATGTATTGTGGGTGCTACCAGACAATTAAATTGAAGGATAGACAGCCAATCAGAACAAGTCTGAAGAGAGTGGGGGTTAGAGGAATTATATGGAGAGATTGAAGGAGAAGGGGGAAGTTGGTGAGGAGTGCCAAGAGAGAGGTTGGGGAGAGTGCAAAGAGTGCAGAGGTCCAGAGAGAGAGAGAGTGAGAGAGAGAGAGGAGCGACAGAGTCCAGATTTCCAGACAGGCAAAGAGAGGATGCGGTGCTGAGTCTAAGAGAGCGTCAGAGAGGCCAGAGACAAAACCAGAGAGTGCCCACCAGATAAGGTTAATAAACAGTACTAATTGTAATATTGTGTGGTATGCATTTAATAAATTATGTTAACTTGCCAGTCAGCATCCAGTACCTAGGTTGTGTTATTAAAATATCTTTATGGGATCTATTATCAGGGTGTATTAATGATTTACATTTTTAGTTAATAAAATTAAATATGGAGTTCAATTTAGATTTGTTTCTTATTTTCATTCACCCAATGCCACAGGTTTCTCAAAATAACTAAAATTGGTAAACTTTGGAAAAGTATCCAATATTCATTGATACAGATTAAATACATTAATTTCATATATTAATTTGATATATCCCGTTTCTGGTAACCCACAACCGCCTTAGAAAAGCGGGAAGCCAGAAACGTAGCAATACCTGATTCACCAATATTACGAAATTGCAACCTCTTATTCGCCACGGTTTCCAAAAATTTGTGGGTAAGTGCAAAAGTCATCTACAACTAAGAGTGTCCGCAGGATTTCGTCTGGGGATTTTTTTCCTTCTTATTTGTTCCCATTCTCTGAAATATGAGATTTTTTTTTTTTTTTTTTTTTTACTTTATTTCTTTAATCTGAACTGATTAATTTGAAATAAAATTTAACATACATAGACAGAATTTTTTGAATGAGATAATTCTAAAGATGGTCTTTGCGGTATATTTACTGAGAAAAACGGGTTAGCAATTCAAGAAAAGGATGGAGCAAATAATAAAAGATTTGTTGAAGTAATGACTCCTAAGAAGTAGGGGTTATAGTTGGGGGGAGGGGGTAGAATATACAAGACCCTAGTTTCAGATCTTGTTCTCAAAGGTTGGACAGAGAAAAATCAGTCTTTTTATTTTCTATATATAAGCTTATAAAGAATATAGGGATGTTTTTTGGATCTAAGAGATTCTACTTACATAAATATAACAAAAGTAGTATTTCAGTTGTATTAAAAAATAAGGAATCTTAACAATATATATCAGTTAATAAATACCATTTGCCTTTGATGTATTTATTTATTTGATTATATAGTCATGTAAATAATAGAGAATAAGTTTGGTGAGGATTATGGTAATCCACGAATTTATCAAATGTCAAATTTTATTTCTACGTTAATTAAGTTTAAATATACACCATAAGGCTTTGATTGATATCATTTTTATTTAAACAAAATGTCAGAATTAATTAAGATTTATGTTAATTGAATCCTTTATATAACGGTAACTACCATGTTTTATATTTTTAATCAACTGTAAAAGCATTTAGTTTGAATTAAAATACCGAAAAAAAAAACCATATCAAATTCAGTACTACTGGAAAAGTAAATGAACACATAAATTTAATGGTTAAATAAAATAACTCCCTTTTATTTGTACCTGTGCCACTTAACCTTCTGAATCACCTAACACCGTTCTGTCTGTTCAATAAACCTGCTGTGGATGATTTATTCCGTTTAAAAATACCTTGCGGATAGAGTAAAAAAAAAAACTATTTACAGGCAGGATAGAGAAAAAACTACTTCGATTAAAATATATGTCACGTGTTCGATTTTATTCCACGTGTTCAATTTCAGGTCGAATGGGTAAATGTTTCATTAATGTTTTCTATTTTTTTTTCTTTCAATAAAGTCCCCTTTAAACGAACTATTATAAAGTGGAAAAATACGTATTTGTTTTGCACTATTTTTTCAAAATTAACAGTTTTGAATAAACCTCCAGCTTTAAGTGCCGAACTAATATTATTTTATCACATTTATTGACTGATGTTCGGTTCTTTATCTTAAATTATTAAAGAGAAAATTCACAAACATTTCCATAGGAATTTATTTTAATAATTATTATTAAAAATCACATAATATATTATTTCTCAAAGCCTTTTTTTTTGTCAGTACGCCATAACTTCCTTAATACTTTAGCAGATTTCATGAATGAGGCATAATTTTAAAGCTTTCCTTAACCGCTACACTGGAAAAATATACAAATCACTCATTTCCCCAATTCGATTGCGAGTTATAAGCCCAAAAGGTTTTTGCGAGAAAATCAAAATGATCGTAGATGTTACTAAATGGTGTCATTCTTTTCAGGTTTTCAAGGAGAAAATTTTCGGTCTTATACATTTTTTCGATAATCCCCTTCGTTTGCGATTTGTAAGCGAAAAATTGCATTTCTCAGAGATATTGGTCGCAGGACTTTTTCAAAGGTGTCATTTTTTTTAGTTTCTCGAGACCAACATTTTTGGTTATGTACACTTTTCCGATTTTCGCCATCGTGTGCGAGTTAAAAGCAAATACAAGCGATTTCAATCAATAGAATCAGCGCACTCCCTTTCTGCGAAACCGATACTTGGATTTAAGTATGTGGCGTTTTACATGGTGCGCTCTTTCAGTGACATTTATATCTGTGTAAAACAAATCTATCAACAAACACTCACAAATGACCATATCGTAACATCAAACATTGTTTTCAATGAGGTACTGTAAACATGTAAATACTATGTAAATACCTTAAACTTATGTTTCAAAAAATAAATAATCTACAATTTAAACACATCTATTATTTACTTCAACCCTCACCTATGCCCATGACCCACTAAATACGCACTATACGATACTAAATATAGGTAGTGTACTTGAATTAAGTGGGATTTAATTAGGTTCCAATATGCGAATGCTTTGCACGGGTTGACTAGTAATTTATAATTATTGTTACCCTACATACATACGCTAATCACTACTAAAAAGAATGGTAATCCTATTTTAGATAAAATTGTAGCGCGGCAAGAGCTATTATACATGTTGATAATTCCTATGTAATTTTCGATCTATATGTTACTAAAAATATTTCTTGGATGCTTAAAAAAAAAAAAAAAAATCATTCCCATCTTAAGTGAGACAAACATGTACATCACTTTCGATAAATAAATCTCTATTTCTTAAGAATGTTCCTTGAGAGAAGAATTTTACGGCCGGGCACTAAAAGAAACAACAAAAATAAGCATCGCCATCTTTCATGCATGATGTAACTGTTGCTAAAAACAACTTTAACCGACCGGCAAATACCCTTAATATATTACGACCCAGATGAAGTCCGTTATAAGGGAGAAGTATAAACAATAAGAACTTACTGTGTTCCTTACAGGTTACATTTCTAGATTATGATACTATTAATTGTCGACTCGATAATCCAGGCTAAGATCTCGGAACCGGTTTGAGATCACATTTCAATTTTTTATTTTCTAAATTTTAATTATTATAATTTGTTTTTGGGGAGAACCCTATACAAATAGAATTGGTAACAATATTACAATATAAAAACAACAAGTTTAACAATAAATAAATACATAAATGTATACATATTCTTGAATCTATACCTACAGGGTTTTACAACACATTTACACCTGAATACCTTAGGAAACCGATAATAAACGTTTTTCTTTCTTCTTTTTTATACTTGTAGGTTAAGTATACATTGACGTTGTAGTGTAATGAACTAATGTAAATGAATCATTATGCTTCAAGTATGAATTGTCTGAGTTACATGGAATAAGAAATGAAAAAAAATATAAACTCGGAATCGTCCGTACTATTTGCTTTTAAATTTTCTGGTAATTCTACTAAGGATTTTTTTTCGAGCGCCTGGTAAATATTTACGCCTTATATCTGCATAGATGGGGCATCCTACTATCAGGTGGTAAAAATCTTCCTTTTTTTCATATTGCATATCGAGCATTGTTCTAATGTGTTAATAATATAAGTTGTATCTTTTAGCGAAAGCTGTGATATAAATGATATGTTCCTCGTAAAGTCTTAGCTGCGCTATTATTTTGATCATTCTGAAAGGCACACTTAAATTAAGTTAATGTTGTATTTCGTCAGTCAGATCATAATGTTCAAATAATACGGATTATAGTTAGAAGTTAACCATTGCAGTTTATCTTTTTGCTCAAGGTTATTTTTAAAATTATTAAATACGACTGGTTTGAGATTAAACATATATATATATTTTTTTTTTGTAGATAGAGTTTTAATACCCTAAAACAACCATATTATATAACATTTTAATTATTTGCGACTTTATAATGAAGTAATTCTGAGAATGCTTGTCTCCTCTAAGCAATTATCCTGCTTAAGACGAAAGGGAACCCGACGAAACAGTTATATGATGTTATTAATAAATGTCTATTATTCTTTTATCAGGCTTCGTTACATCCCTGACCCTTGGAAGCACGCTGTATAATTTCCACTCTTAAAGACAGCGAAGAATGGATATGACCCAGCTCATTATTGGCCGATTAGTCTATTACCGCATACGGGAAAAAATATATGAGAAGATTATTTTGAACAAACTAAGGAGTGTAACTATACATAATTATTTGATACCATAAAAGTAACCAAACTAGTTTCCAACCTTACGTTTGCACTGGACACTACTTACTAAGCTGCAGACAGAAACTTAAACAAATTAAGGCTTAGGCCTTGATCTCCATGGACTGCTCCAAGATATTCCATTCCGTTGCGCTCTTCCATTAGCACCCTCTTAATTTTGAATAATCAAAACAGTTGCATTCTTTGCTAAAACCATATATAATCGTCTTTATTTAACGGCAACAATAGGAAATATGACATTAAATCCTTTTGATCTCACTGTGTGGTACTCCAAGGAGTAGTCGTATCTCCGACTCTTTATCTACATTTTGCGGAAAGAAAACTTAACATATCTTGGCATACGTTTCGATAGACAATTAAAACTCTGACAGATAAATCAAAATAGTGATATCATAGAAAACTACATATGATAACTAAGATAATAAATCTGTCTTTACAGTTAGAATTTTACAAGTTCCATACCAAATAAACTACAGAGCACAGGTTGCCATATTTCCTGAATGCAATAATCACAAAAAGTAGTTAAAGGAACTTCAATTCGAAGGAAAAAGACAATAAAAATAAAAATGTTACCAAGTTATCTCAAACTTATAATTTTATTTAGATTCATCATAAAGCTATTTAATACGTTAGATGCGGCGGCGTATTTTATGGGGTATCCTGAATTGAACGGTATCGGTCCCCGGCGTCCGACTGCTGGGATGAGCCACAGACGATATCGGTCGTCGGGGTCCGATGGGAATGCTTTGACGAAAGCGTTATCTTTTGATTAAAAGGGAATTATAAATGAGCGTCTCAAGGGAATTATCTCTTATTAAGGATTGGAACTAGACATAACAGGCGCAGGAGTCCGATTCTAAAAAACAACAGAATTTCAGCTGTTAGCAACATTTTCTGCACTAAAATGCAATAATCTCATTAAAAATCGACTAAATTGAGTGTTTGAAGTGTTCGGACTTTCGGACATTTTCATGTGAAAATCGGCTGTTAAGAAGGGAATGTAAAACATTGGATCCCGGGGACCGATGACGCAACTAACGTGTTAATAACCGTAACAAAGGTGGAGAATCATATTTAATTCTACATAAAATTAATTTTTGCTTTTTGAGATTTTTTTTTTTTTTTACATAGTAGAATAAATTTTGTTTTAATTTCTCAGTGTGTATTTAAATGTGTGTGAAAGGATAGGAGGGGGATTCTTCCAAACCGATAACTAAGAAAAACACATTGTCACTAAGCTGGGCACTTCCCTACAACCTCTCCTTGAACAACTCTATATTGTACCTCGATAGATATCAAATGCCAACTAAGGAAAACAAGGAAGTGATCATCAATTTTGGAATCCGTGGCTTCCGGAGCAAGCAACCGAAGTTGAGGAGAACTTCATAAGGCATCTGCTATAACAAAGGAACAGGAAACACTTCTGTAAATTGTGTAACAAGATACAGAATACCAAACGCTTGCCCCAAGGGTGTTTGGAGGGCATTTCCGGACAGCATTTTCAATATTCTAGCTCGATCAATCCGTTTCATAATCATCTCGATATAAAATAAGTAATTCCAATGAATCGAGGTAAAAGCGATCCATTCTCACAATAAATTTTTTTTATTTTTTTTATTTTCTTATTTATTTAAGTACACACGTTTTAGTAGGATTTCGTTAAAAATTGTTATTTTAAAATTCATTGAGGTTTCTGATAAATCTGTTTAAAAATATTTAAAAACAAAATCAATGGTCTTAAAAGGGAATATTTTTATTACTTCCCCCTCATTAAGGGGCTTTGTCATCATTAAAAATTTCCTTTCACTTTTTTAATTTAAAATATCCAGGAAAAACTCTGATTCCAACTAAAAAAAATCGTTAAGGTCTAATAATTCACCTGTATTATGATGTCTACACGTCTGATTCGGCACAAATTTCGTATTAGTGAAAAAATTATCCAATATAAAGATCGTTCATTGAATCCCATTCTCTTATTATTCTTACCTCTGAGAAAAGTATTTTCCTTGACCTGGCTAAATGTCTTATAAACAGAAAACTTGGGTATTGAAAAAAAAAAAAAAAAAAAAATCAGTATAACTTTCATCAAACTGCATTAACCAATTATCTATTTTTAATTTTATTTTTGGAAATTAGAAAAAGGTATTAAATTGGTATTTCTTAGGCATCTGTTTCGATTCATTTTAATGCTCAATAGATGGTTAGGAAGCTTCACAGATAGATATATTTGAAAGATATCTTTCAATTCGAAGTTTGATATTTCTATTCCAAATTTCGTGCTACTGCTTTGTAGTTTAATAAATGCATCTATCTATCTATGAACTTTTCGTCCTATTACTGTTGAGACAACACTGTGTTGTGGTGTAGAGGCTTCCTAATGAATTTCTTCGAGCTAAATACTTACATGTTCAGCCCACCTCAACCTTTTTATTGAAGGTTTCCATATCTAATACATTTCATTGTTGGTATTTCTGTTAGATTCATTAAACTATACTTAAATATGAAATTCGTTTAGATACCATTTTGGAGTGGTAATATCAGCTACAAACGTAATATGATGGTTCGTAGCAGGTGGTAATTTATTTTGTAAGACCAGGAGTGGGGTCTAGCCTTAATTTGAAGGAAAACCTGTTGTGGCCAATTTTCTTGCTCAGTTGCTGGTCTAAAAAAATAATGGAAAAATAAATAATTATATCCCATAGTATTCATGGTTGTAGTTTTTTTTTCTTTTTCAATTTAAGGATTATCATGAATTCTTTTTGATATAATGGCCCCTCTTCAGTTAAAGAGGTTTCTCATCCAACTCCTTTTCAGCATTTGATTTGATTACTATGTCCGTCATACTCAGTTGATAGCTTCCGAGATCTTTCCAGAACAGAGGAGTGTGCCCAGAACAATAAGCTTAGTTATACCTCTCGAACTGCTAGCCCAACATTCCAAACCGCTCACCATCAACTACCAGATGTCTATCTTCCCAGAACAGAGCGACTCCACAGCTGACGAGGATCTCCAAGATAAAGATAGGACGGTTCTTCGCCGGCAAAGCGGTTGACAGACTCGCTGATAGGGCAGCGCCGCCTAGCGGACAGCCTCTGTATCATTCAGTCAGTGCTCGGAGCTCCTTGTGTTCGGTTCGTGGGTAACAGTGCTTCCCTTCTGTCTGACCCTCGAGACATCGCCTTTGTTGAAAAAATAAAAAGCAGGTCAGGCATTAATTGAAAAATAATTTGGATGCACCATAGTGTGATTGGCATATTGAACACATTTCACGGTCGAAATATTAATAAATTAAAAAAAAAAAAAAAATAGTAATAAAAAGAGAAATTCATCAAATGACGAAACTAAAATTTTAAACAGCAAGTTAGAAAACAAAATTTCTCTAAAATATATTTTAATGACGAAATGTAGTGCAAATTTATTCCTAATAATCACTAATCAATTAATAATTTTTTATATATGTTACAAGGTAAAGTTAAATTCCGAAAAACTACACAGGGAAATTAATCTAACATATCTTTTTAGTACTGAATTAGTATTGAAGAGAAAATTTATTATAAAAAACTGTTATAAAAATTATTGAAAAAAATTATCATACAAATAATCATATTAAATTTATTAAAAATAATATTTTTTCTGTAATGTAGTATTAATGGACCAAAATTCTTATTTATGTATTGTATATAATAAATTAATAAAATTCAAATATCTGTACTCCTAATTTTGAAATACACCATTTACATACAATTTAGTATCATCTATGATAAATATTATCACTGTGTAATAATAATTTATTTTCATTATTTTTTAATATTTTTTTTTTCAATTATTCGTTTTTTTAACCTGGATTTATTGATTTTTTAAACTATTTCATTATTCTTTTTTTATTAATTATTTAATAACATAAAACGGGTGTAGAATAATGAGCTTATAAATTGTCATATTTTTTTTTTTTCGTTGATCTCAATACTATATGTATTTTTACTCACTGTACTCACTCATAGACATTAATATCAAGTTAAATTTTCTATAACAAAAAAGGGCTCTTGCAAAATAAATTTCATTATGATGTATAGAGTTGATTAGTAATAGTTATATAAAGATGATTAGTAATTTATTTTTTAAAATGTTTATTTTTAAAAACAAATACTCGTGTTTTAATTTCATATCAGGGGGGAAAGAACTAAGAAATCACTAGCTCTAGTTTGAGAAGAATCTACTTGCATTGATTCTCATTTTACGAAATATAAATTTGGTGTAGTCATACCTTTTCTGTATTAAAAAAAAAAATAATTTTTTTTGGAAAGGATTGATTAATTTAAGATTTCCAGATGGGAAGAATAAATTTTAAAAGGAATACTTTACTTTGATCTTATTTAAAATATGTATGTGAGTAAACATACAATATTTTTAAAATTTTAATCTTTAAATTTAGCCAAAAACCTCAGTTAAAATCTTGTCACGCCAACCTGGTGAAATATTTATGTACAATATTGAAAAATCGAAAGGAGTATTAGTACGAATATTATGGAGAATTGTTATTGATTTTTGTAATTTTCATCTTACCTGAAAAATGATAGTGAGTTAATGCATGTTCAATTTTTTATGTTTTAGATTTTACTAACCAAGTAGCGCATGTTCTTTTATCTTTACATCAGCATATATTTAGAGAAAAATTCTTTCACAAAGGTAGTAGTGAAAATTAAAATTATCATGAAATTAAGTCCATAGTAAGCCAAATTAGGTTACTCAATATATTTGTTGCATTGCTACAAAATTCTTTGCATATTAGGATATACGTTACTTATAAAATTTTAAAAAGTAAGTTTATGCCCAAAACCGGCTGTGCTTTTAAGTTATCTTAAGTATTTGCAATTTGATGCATAGAGGTTCCAGTTTTAACTAAATAAATATCATATCATAACTTCTATATACATAAGCTATGAGACAGAATGTAACAATATCAATAAAGAGTTTTTATTATTTAAAAAAAACATAAATATACATACCTAAGTTAACGCCTAACTTTAATATAAGATAACTCCATTCCTCAATGTTAATTCTCGAAATGTTTTTATTTTATTTCTATAAAACAGAAAAAAAAAATCTGTTCCATATAAAACTTTATAACTATGCGTTTCTGATAACCTTCTAAACTTAAATACCGTGCCTTTTTTTCCCTTTTTGTATATTGTTGTAAATATAGATTAAGGGAAAAGATTGTAAGCGGAAATTGATGTCAATTAATTCAGGATCATTGATATCAATGGAGAGATATAAAAAAAAAATGTATCATTAATTGAAATTCTTGGAAACTTTAAGGTCAGCCATTATTTTCGTTGTATAAAATTATTTCCTGATTAGGTTTGATAAATAATGGACAAAAAATTGTATACGTAACTATTTTTTTTTTTTATTATTGAAGTAAAATATTGACAATAAAACTTGATGGATAAATATAAAAATAATAGATCAGTTCAAAGGGGATTTAAAATTAAATTTAAGAGTACTTCTAGCAATAAGGACTAGTTGATATTAAATTATTTTGAAAAAATTAAAATTATAAATCTAAATTTGATAGAGATCAACAAAATATTTATATAATTTGTTTGTTTGACGTCTCTTTATGATACTAAGGCTAATCGGACAATGCTACAGTGGGAGTCCTAAATTTTGCCTCCATCCAGTTATAAATCCAGTTATAATTAGGATAGGGTTCTTTAACGAGTACCTGACTTCGTACAGGCTCGGGACCTCAGGTTTAGGTCCTATCCGAGGGACGGCATAGCCAAGGATTTTTTACTACGTTAAAAAATCCTAAGGCCACCGCGAGGCGCGAACCAGCGACCTTTACTATTGTAGTTTGCCATGCTAACCACTACACCACAACTGACCCCATTTATATAATTTTTTTTTTTATATAATTTATATAATTTTTTTAACAAAATATTTAAGTTTAATTACTTTCTTAATGTTTCGGCCTCAAAAGTCGCATATAAATTTACTGTAATTTTTATATATTTTTTTATACGAAGAGAAAAGTATTTAAAAATTATGATAACAACATTCTTGTTATCAGGAAAAGAGATATAATTGAATAAATTTATTAATAATTTATTTTATTTCATAAATACAAATATTTTCGCCTCTCCATCTTTCATGTTATTTAATCAGCCTTGTAACATTTTAAATCAAAGTCTTTAGCGGAATCATGGGCCACTAAATCCTGCAACCCATTCCAAATCTCCCTTCTCTTCTTTCTCATAGTTTCTTACTAAAGAAAATGGCTTAATTATTTCTTGAATTTCTTCTTAAGTATTGACTGTTTTTCGTTCGGTGTATTCGCGATTTGTACTCATCATCGCAAGTAACTACTACTTTCATGAAGCTCTTTGAGTTTCCAGGAGTGGAAAGTTTAAGAGTGATTCACTATTTCTATCTATTGGCAGCCCACGATTTATGGTTCCTCGGGGAAACTCCAAGTAATCTTCTCGATTCCCAGGTACTCAACCTTGCTTCCGCTTCAATTGAATACCGCAGAGCTTCTTATGTATCCAACGCAGGCTTTCGTCGAGAGCCCTTTTCTCCCACGAAGCTGATGTCTCTCAACTATCTTCTCGATATGTGTCAAGTGAGTGTGAATGAAAGCTCTTTTCCTCGGATTGTTTCATCGGCTGAACAAAACTTTCGTTTCTAAGAAAATATGTAATGTTACTAACATTTCAGATTTTATTGTCGTGTAGAGTGGACATCAGGATACCAAAATAAGGACATGCATCTTCTTAATAATATTTATGTGGAGATTATAGTGACGCATGCAATATAATAGAATTTAAAAAATATACAAATCAAATCAATGAATCAATGATGTTTTCTTTAACTTTATGAGAAACGATTTTTGAAAAATCAATATTCTCATATTGTTTTATTTTCGTTCAAAACTGATTCGACATAAAACGTATGAATATGAGCATTGGAATATTTGTTGCTGTTTTTTCTTTTTTTTAGTATGCCATATATTATGTCTACCTGAATAAGTTCAGGTCATTCGAATGTTTTTCTGCAAAAAATCTGGTCCAGGCTTATTTATACAATTTTGATCCATACGTTAATTACTAAAGCTGATTATGAAATTAAGTTAATACGCGGTTAATGATGACTCTGCGCATGATGTTTCCAAGAATCTAATGTAATGTAATAATCCATTGTTCTCCATTGTTCTGATCCATTGTTCTGATCCGTTGATTGATTCTTTTGTTCATTGATGAGTGCAGGTCAATCCGTTCTATCTCAAGATTGCAATGAACTACGTAAAAAATATTGAAATATCAGACCCATCGTTGATTCGGCATGGAATAACATTTGCAAAAAACAAATAAAAAATAATGTTGGCTTCTTTTGAATTGCTTGATCTTAAAATACAAGAATGGCATTATGAATTACGTTTCTCAATTCATGTAATTGAAAAGTTACGTTTCAGAATAGATCTGACTAATAGGAAAGGAGCTCATCATTTGAAACACGAACCCCTTAATTATCCCTAGCTATTATTCCATTCGGGCCTATCAGGGATCTTCGCAATATATTTATGGATTCTCCATATATACATCACTACTTTTTGATTTGATATTCGAAACCAGAAAAATCATCAAAAAAAGACGTTATTATCTTATATTTATATATTTTTTGTTCATTCATCATTTTTTTAACTTGCACTCATCGATGAACAAAACAACAGATTTCGTTTTCTGTTACCGATAATAGGAGCTAGTAAATTAAAAAAGATGAAAAGAAAAAAAAAATGATCGGTAGCTAGTAGGAGTAACAGAAATGGATCTAATTTTACTAACAAAAAGATTAGCATATTTATATTTCTCATATATGTATAATGTAAAACAAATATATAAAGCTTTCAGTGCTTATCGCATAGGCTTAATAATACATCCCCACCAAAGATAAGGTAGCCTTATACTATATACAATATGTGTTAGAGGGGAAGAAGATATACTAGCACAACTTGGAAAACGTTTACATACATTGTTCCCAGTGTTGCGTTTGTTTAAGCTAGCAGCTGCTGATGGTAGGTACTTGACGTTTTCATCATCGCTGTTCCTTGTGTTATTTTTTTAAACCAGAATGACTACTCACGTTTTAAAACACCACATTTAAAAAAAAAAACGTTCAGCACAACTAAAGGTTTTTAATTATTAATTTAATTATTCCTGCGAAAGTCTTATTATAATTAAAACATGCTAATATAACAAATATCTGTAACAATTGTGGATAAGCATATATTATATATAAGCATGTATTACTGGTAAAAATGTAAAGATCTAGCGATGTATACCGAGGGTACTGATAAATGCAGCCAAAAAATTACAAGCTATTTCACGCCAAATTTCCAGTCAAAAACTTCCTATATGGCAGTGATCTATTTCGCTTTCTTTTCTTTGATAGAAATTTTGCAACTATTAGTTGTGATTTTATTCAAAAGTCACTCACATGTATATAATTTTTTTTAACATTTAAAAGAGCACTAAACTCATATCAACACTGGCTATCAATCTTTAAAAAAAAAAAAAAAGTATATATAAAGGGCCTAATAAAATCAGACAATGCCCGGATGGGCTAAATTTAGGACTCTCACTGTAACATCTTCCGATTACCCTTAGTAGCATACGAACAAACAAATAAACAAATTAGACAGTACAACCTTTAATATGGAAAAAAAATCAATTAAATTTTTGTGGGATAACAGCTTGTTTACTCGCTTGATTTACATGTAGTTTTTATCGTTGAAGAAGTCAATAAGGTATAAAAAAAACAACTTAAAATAAGCCAGAAGATGTTTTTCAACTTTTTTAAAGTTTCATGTGAAAACAAATAAGAAACTGATGGAAAAATTTTTATATTCAAATTTAATTTTAATAGTATATTTGCTTATTTAACTAATTTTGTGTCATGGATTGATTCTATTGCTAATAATATATTCTTTATACTAACTGAAACATCCTAGGAAAAATAATACTTTGAGTACATTCAATGAGATAACGGGTAGATTCTGGCATTGGCAGTATCTAGTCCTTATTTTTAATTTATCATATGCGTTATAATAAAACTTATTTTTATCAAAAATATAATAAATTAACCGTCCCTTTCTTCGAATTCTATTTTCGACGTCGCAGACAGCTTGACACCAGATATCGTCTCTTCCGAGAAAACCACAAACCCCCACAAACACAAAGTATCAACTATCCCGATTTAATCAATTATAAAATATAATGGTCTTAAAGAAAAACATATCGAATTACAAGCAATCCTTAAAAATAATAGAATTGTAAAAGGTTATTTTAAATTTATGATATTCTCTAAACATGATTTAATTTTTAGTTTATTCCAAATAGTTATAAGCGTGTTTAAATTCAAGGTTTCCTTAATAAGTAGGCAAAAAAGCAGTTATAAGGTCAAATTTCATATGAAATAACTCCTATAGAGGCGCGGCCTTATATGAAGATCCCTTTCTTTTAGTTAATAGCTGTATTTTGTTTGTAGATTGAATTTGTTTTCATTAAAAAATCTCTTATTGTGGCAAAATAAAAAGAGGTAATTATTGTTTTTACCAAACAAAAAACATTTAATTTTACATAAGACTGGATATCTGGTTATATAAAATTATGTATGTTAGAGGCATAATTTTTTTTTTTTTTTGGTGAAGTTATCAAGTATTTGGGATGTACATTCTCGGGACAGCTACTGTTTAGCGAAGATTCGGTGGCAAAATTAAATGAAAACCTTAATAAGCTCGTCACCTCTTGCTTGCTTAAGCCCGATCAGAAGCTCAACATTGTCAATCAATATTTGTTCCCGGGTCTAATTTACCCTCTCCAATCTGCGCCCCTAACAAAGCTGCGTCCTGAAATATTAGAAGGCATCGACACCATGATTCGCAGGAGTGTCAAGGCCATAATCGGGCTACCTGCGAACACCTCCACGGCGATGTTATACGCTCCCAGGAGATACAGAGGATTAGGACTGATCCGCTGCCAATGGGAAGCTCCTTTACAACACTGGTCCATTGCTCAGCGGCTGTCAAATATACCGGATTCCCTGTTTCAATCTATTTTCGATTACGCGGCTGAAATAGCTAAGTGTGCGGAGAGATTGGGTGTTGAGCAGGGACACCGCAGTGTGAAAGCTCTACGACAGTCGCTACGCGAAAACTCGTTTGAGGAATGGGCCAACTGCAGGTGGCAAGGCATAGGAGTACGCCATTTTAAAGAGACACCGAAAGCTAATAGACTTATGTATGAAAAGCAAGTACTTTCGGGATCTGAATGGTCTAATGCCTTGAAACTTAACATTAACTATGCACCCCTGCGAGGAGTCCCAGGTGTCAGCGGACAGGTCAGAGAAGTTGGGTCCCTCTGTCGCAAATGCGGCAGAGAGTCTGAAACACCAGCACATGTGCTGGGGAAATGCCCCAACAACTCGCTCCTGATAACTCGCCGTCACCACAGAGTCAAGCACGAGTTGATGAAGCTCCTTAAAGAAAGGGATTTTGCGTGCTATGAAGAGGTTTACTGCGTGGATACAGAGGGATCCACGAGATATGCTGATATAGTGGCGTTTTCTAAGACCGGAAAGTCAGCAATCATTCTGGATCCCACTGTTAGATACGAATCAAATGACCTCGACCAGGCCACCAAAATTGAAAGGGAGAAGAAGGAAATTTATGAAAAATGTATCCCTTTCCTTAAAGAAAAGTTCCGTGAAGGCTTCGGCGAGAGAGACTTCAACGTGAGAGGCCTTTGGTTCGGAGCCCGCGGAACTATACCAAGTTCAACAAGGAGCTTCATGGAGGATCTTGGTGTCGACATCAAGGATGTAGCGAAAATTGCAGAATATATTGTTCTCGACTCCCTGGGAATCATACACCACCACATCCATTCTTAGAATTTAAATTACAAATCGTTGAGGGGACATGTATGTATATATATGTATGTTGTTTATTTATATATTGATTAATTTAATTTATTTATATAATAATATATTTACCGCTAATCGCCTTTTATTTATATATTGTTCTTTTTATATATTGTTAGTTTTGTTGTTGTTTGTTTTATATTTTAAATCATTTTATCCCGTTTTATATAAAATTTTGAGCTGTTGTTGAGTATTGTTACTATTATGTTGCTATTAGTATTTTACCTAGTTTTAAATTTTTTATTATTACATTACTTAATTTTTAGAGGCCAGGTAAGCCTATAGAGAAAAAATGTTATAAAGTTATAAATGCAAAAAAAAAAAAAAAAAAAAAAAAAAAAAAATAGAAAAAAAAAAAAAATTATGTTTCTTTGTATATATATTAGTCTTATTAGTATTAACAAATAGTCTCTATGATAGATAAATTAGTATGCTGTGTATTAGCAACCCAATGTAATTGGGCAGCACCACGATTTTAAATAAAGTGTTTCTCTCTCGGGGAATCATAAATTTAATTTTTAATTTACGAGAGACAGATAATTTCTCCTTATAAACAAAAACAAAGGTACTTTAAAGGAAAACAAAAAATGCCCGTTCCCCATTTAATCCCCCTCAGAAAATTTAAAAATGATAAAGCTCACCTAATATTAAAGAATACTTGTTTTTCATTAAACGTCACGAGTTTAATCAAAATCGTTAAAACTATTTTTGAGAAAATCGAAAAAAACCTAAAAATGGGAAAACAGTTATTAAATAAAGTGCTCCGTTTGATAAATTTTGATGAAATTTATGTTGTCACATCCCGGGTATATACGTACATCAAATCGTATCAAAATCGTTAGAGCCTTTTTTTATAAAATCGAAAAAAAACGTAAATAGTAATGAAATAAAGTACTCCCTCCGTTTGACCAATTTTCTTGTAACATAGCGGGCAAATACATATACCAAATACCCAATTTCAGCTTCGTAAGGTGTATAGTTTTTGAGAGTGTCGGTTCAAACACACACACACGCACACACTCACACACACACAGACCATTTCGCGGGACTTGGTTATTTAGACTCAGGGGACCCGGGGATTTCCGTTGAAAACCGGAAGTCTAAATTTTTCACGATCGCAATACTTTCCCTTACTATATATTTCAAATATAGGTAAGTGGAAGTAAAAAATATATTTTTTTGTATTAGATTTTTTTAAATTTTACTATCTGAGCATCAAAGCTTTTTGTGTACATCGGTTTGGTCTTAACAAACTTGATTTCACTTTCAATAAGCCATTAGTTATTATTATGTTTTCTTGATAAACTTTTTTATTGAATATTTGTCAAAAATAAATAGCGTAGGTTTATTTTCTAAAATGGTAGATATAAATATCTAATAAATGCTTTAATGCATCCCGGTTTATTGGAAGGTTGCGTAGGAGAGGCACAATACAACTGGTGAATTAGTTTCTGTTACTGCTGTATAGGAAATTGTTGATTCGAGGCAATTCCTGAAATGAGTTCACCTGTTGCCCGGCATTACTAGATACAATTTCATAAGCTCTTTGATGTGGTAAATACCTCACCCGATAACCTTTGTCGCTGCCCGTTCGTGCCTTGGCCGAGGTAATGGCCAATAACCTGGGCTTCCTCATTAAATATCCCTCTCGACGAATACCTGCGGCAAAGAGTATTTATTGAACTAGGGCGCAAAGATACCCGTATTTTAACAATGGATATTGATGGAATAAATTGTACGTATTCACACACCTGTTGTGCACGGGGATGCCTATTGTGCTTGAAAAAATTAATATAAAACTAGGTGACCCCTATGAAGCATTCACTCTCTAACGTGCTTAAATTCCACTTAATTAAAGTACACACTGTATATTTAGTATCCTATAATGCGTATTTAGTGCGTCATGGGCATATGTGAGGGTTGAAGTAAAGAATAGAATTGTAGATTATTTATTTTTTTAAACATAAATTTAAGTGTTTACAGGACCTCTTTGAACACTATGTTTGAAGTTACGATATGGTCATCAGTGATTGTTGGTGGTTTTTTTTTTTTACATAGACATAGATGTAACAGAAATAGCGCCAGAAAAACGCCACGTACAACTGACCGTGTGAAAAAAGAGGTAGGCAAGTAAAATTCTGCACTTAAATACACATTTCGGTTTCGCGGAAAGCGAGTGCGCTGATTCTATTCGCTGATGACTGAAACCGCAAGTTTTTGCTTGTAACTTGCAAACGATGGCGAAAATCGGAAAAGCGTACACGAGTATAACCAAAAATGTCTCGACAAACTGAAAAAAATGACACCTTCGAAAAAGCCCTGCGACCATTTTCACTGAGAATTGCAGTTTTTCGCTTACAACTCGCAAACGAAGGTATTAATCGAAAAATGTATGTGACCGAAAATTTTCTCCTTGAAAACCTGAAGACCATTTAGAAGCCTCTACAATCATTTTGATTTTTTCGCAAAAACCGCGGTTGCTTATAACTCGCAATCGAAGGCGAAATGAGTGATTTGTATATTTTTTCCGATGTAGCGGTTAAGGAAAGCTTTAAAATGATGCCTCATTCATGAAATTTGATTAAGTATTAAGGAATTTATGGCGTACCGACAAAAAAAAAAAGGCCTTGAGAAATAATATATATATGATTAAATAATAATGTTATTAAATAAAATTAAAAAAATAAATCCTACCGGCCGAAAATTTGAGAAAGCCACTCGGCGGGAACTGTCACTTTTGCGTTTTGTACAAGCAGTAAATAAATGAAAGATAGTTTTATATTGTGTTTAATATAAAATAGAGCTTGTCTAGAGTACGGGAGATGCGTGATTGAGGGAATTATTCGCGAGTTATCGTCTGCGGGGATTATAAAGTCATTTTTAATTGTGAACCGAACATGCGGAAATTTGACTAAACTATTCTCAATAATTAATACAAATATCTGCCAATGGTTGAACTGAAAATGCGGGGATTTCGCTCAGCCCGTTTATTAAAACATTTTCAAATTAAATAAGACCCCGTTTGGTAATCTCTTTGAAGGATAGAATACAATTTAATGATTGTGACCATGATGTGGCGTATACATCAGCCGTTTTCCGTCTAGTGAGTGGGTTAATCGGACGATGCTACATTGGGAGTCCTAAATTTTGCCTATCCAGGTATAATTAGGATAGGGATCTTTAACGAGTACCTGACTCCATTTTAAGTCCTATCTGGGACGGCAGAGCCAAGGATTTGTTACTCCCATTAAAAAATTCTAGGGCACCGCGGGACGCAAAACAAAACGGTGTTTGCAACCGATGGTTGTTCGTTTAGGTAACTGATAATAACTGATGGTTGATTTACAAGGAAAAAAAAATCGATATTTTGATAAATGTGAAAGCAATCAAACAATATGTTTTTTCTCACTAAATTCAGAGAAGTGTTATATTCAGCTTTGTAGGTTTTTATTTATGTAGGTTATCTTGCTTTGTTTCTAAAAAACAGCCGTTTTAATTATATCTATTGAGGAATTACACCTTGTTACTCTATCCTGAACAAGTTTTTTTTTTCAATTTTCACAATTTGTCCCAGGTATTTATATTGAAAATACAAATAATTGAAAATACTAAAAAAGCGATGTTTTTGAGTGGCCTTTTCTTGCATATACCAATTCAAAATTAAAGGTAATCGATTACATGCGTTAAATAATTAGGTTCACATCATAATCTTTATCGATATTTATATCCATATTACGCGTTCTGAATAATCTAAAAAGTGGCCTTCAAAAGCCTGAATTCTCTTCTATGTCCGTGAAAAAAAAAAAAAAAAAAAATCAGGTCTTATTTGTAATATAGAAATAAATATGATCATGAGGTAATTTTGAGTTACCTCTTATTATATTAATTAATTACTTATATTTTAAGTAATTTTTTTTTCTCAAGGTAGGTGGAGGGGTTCTGGGGGAATAATATTAGAATTTTAGAAGCCAGTAAGGCTAGACATCCTTTGGTATTTATATTTATCCAACCTCCATCAAATTGGGTTTTCTTTTCAACGAAGTTGAGTGAAAATGCCTTTTTTTTTTCTTCTTTATTTTAAAGGGCACAGTCGAAAATTTCCCAGAGAATATTGGGTTTTTGAAAAGGACTTATGAAATATGGTTTGCTTCGAAGGGACTCAGATTTCTCTCTCAATCCTTTTTTTTTTTTTTTTTTTTTTTTTTTGTCTTTCGACAGTAACCTAACTAAATAGAAGCGGCGGCTTCCGCCCCGGGGGGAAACGGAGTTTTATTTTTACACTTGCCTCGGGAGAGTTGGGGTAGGAGTGGGCCGTAGGCCGTTGGGTATTATAAACTTTATATTCCCTCTCCATCAATGTGTGCTCTATTCTGATTAATAAAGTTGTTTAAATAATAGATGTGGACTATGTTAAAAAAAAATAAAAATAAAAAGGTTTCAATAAAATGTTTTTTTACCGTAGTAAGTGTTTAAAAAACTTGAAGCTGTCTCACAGTGTCGCGGATTGCGAAAAATTCCAACTAGCTGGAAAAAAGTCTGAAAATTGAAATAAAATTTTTCCAATTCCAATAATATTCCAAGTTTCAGGAATTAATAGAGATAACAGAAGTTTTAGTCATCAGCTCGGTAAAAGCAGATGGAACTACAAGGTGAACTTATGTGTCGGTTATAAGTAAGTCCTTCATGTTTTTATTATTTCATGAATAAATAAGTTTGGGATAGATATTTAATGTAATTCAGGTATACTATGGGTATCACTGTAGGAGCACATAAATATTTTACTACATTTAGTTTTTCATACAAAAATACATTTTTTTTATTACTAAACTTTGCGCCCCCTTAAACTCTTTATTGCGAACCGCTGAGGTATTAAAAAGTTAAATTGCTATGAAGAGAGAACAGGAATGATTTGAATCCTCGAGAAAAATAGAAAATTTTTAATTTAATTCATGTCGTGGTATTTTTAAAGAATTGAGAAAGTACCGTTAAACGAAACATAACAGGCTCTAAAGTGTCTGCTTATAATTGAGCATGAAGTGGTCTTGGAATGTTTGTTTAATGAAAATAAAGTTTTAAGTAAAGAAGATAGCGATATTCACAGTTCATTAACATCTAAAATATTTTTTAGTGTTTACTAAGTTACAAGGAAGAAATAAGATCATTTTTGTATTTTTTCGTTTTTTTCATATCCGCATTGTATCTAATCTATTATTATTATTTTTTTTTTTTTGCGATGCATTATTTACAATTAATTTTTATTATGTTGAATAGTGTGCATTAATTAAGTTGAATAAAATATTACAAGAGAGTCTAAAATAATTTTTTTTCCAATGCCCTGATAATGTAGAAAAAAAAAGTTTAATATATTTATATAATATACAGAGTAGGTATATAATATAAAGGATATTTTTTTCAAATGAATTTATTATTATTACAATGTAATAAAATGAAACGAACGTGTTTTAGTAGGTTTTTAGAGATTTTTGAATTTCGTCCAGCTAGTTAGGCGATCATCCACACTATATGTCGGTTGCAGGTAGTACTAACCCACCGAAGTTTGTTAGATATAATTATATTTATAATAATAACAATAAATTGATAATGATCAGAAAGATTTAAAATGGATACGGGAGTAAAGCAAGGGGGGCTTAAGTCCATTACTGTTTGTAATATTCATGGACAGAATAATATGGGAGGCTAAACAAAGAAGCCCCAAACTAAAGGTAGGAAACTGGAAAATGCACCCCGTATACCCCATATACATACAGAGTTTAGTATTTGCCGATGACATCCTCATTATTGCAGAAAGTAGAGAAGCCTTGCAAGATGCACTACAGCAGTGGGAGGAAGCTCTAAGTCGGAAAGGCATGACCATAAACCCGAACAAAACAAAGTATATGGTTGTGTCCAAGAGTGGCTGAAGGGAAGAAGAGACTGTGGCTTGTAGAGATATAAATTTGGAACAAGTAGACGAATACCAATACTTAGGAGTCAAAATCCGTAATGACGGCAGGTTAAACTCCGAATTAAATTAGCGCATAAGAAAAGCAACTAATATCTATTACAAACTCCGAAACGTCATTATCGGAAAGAGAGAAGTGGAGCTGAAGACAAAGATGACTATATACAAGCAAGTCTTCATCCCTACGCTGACCTATGCAGCTGAAAGCTGGCCTAGCACCAAGAAATATGAGAGCCGTATACAGGCCACAAAAATGAAATTCCTGAGGAAGGCTATAGGTAAGACAAGATGGAACCGTGTGAGAAACCCTAGAATAAGAGAAGAAACAGGACAGGAACCTCTATTAAACATCATTCATAGAAAAGAATTGAGGTGGTTTGGCCATGTGCAAAGAATGCCAGTCAATAGATTACCCAAACAAGTGTGGGAATCGGGGCCCGGTGTGGCTGTGTGGTAAAGCGCCGTACTCCCATGCCGGAGCTGCGGGTTCGAGTCCCGCCCTGGGTGGTGCTTTTCTTTCGTAGGAGAAGTATCACGCAGTGCCATGGGTGTTAGTATGGGCAATATAGGGCTTCAGTGGAAATATAGGCCATAAAGTCCCCCCCAAAAAAAAAAAAAAAAAAAAAAAAAAATGTGGGAATCAAGAACAGACTGCCCCGACACCGTAAGGTACAAGGGTTGGATAAAGAAGAAGAAGAACAATATATTGAAATATATAATTGGGGCCGAGTTGAGTGGTTAGCGCTTTACAAGTAAAGGAATAGTCCTGGGATCGAATCTTGGCTCCTTCTAAGTATGGCTGGTCCCCTCGGGAATTTAGAAGTTACCCTATTAAGTAGGAGTGGACTGCAAGTTAAAACATACGTGCAATAACTGGCTTATAATAATTAAAAAATACCATATTTAGAACAGATATCATTTTCAGAATACTAATTCAATAGTAATCTGTGCTATGCAATATATTCTAGGTGTAGTTTATTGGAATCAGGCTGTTGATGTTGAGAACTGCACTCAGTTATTTCAAAATAAGTTAAGCTACTTTCAAGAACATTTTGTAGACTGCCCAATAATCGTGTTAGGGGACTTTAATGGTAGAATCGGTTCTTTAGATCATTCGGATGAAGATGTATTTTCTGGGTTACCCTTTCATTATACAAGAACCTCCTTTGATAAAGGTGTCAATAAAATAGGGAAATATCTGTTGGCATTAATGGGGAATATTAATTTTGAAGTGTGTAACGGGCGGAATAAATTCGATAACCCTGTTCACTTTACTTATATATCATCAGTTGGAATGAGTGTCATTGATTTAGTTTGGGCTAACCATCTTGCTCTTAAACATATAAGGGATTTAAAAATTATAAGCCCCTCTGATATCTTTGATCACAAAGCAACGACGGGAACAAGTGACGATGATTGCTCCTCTGAAAATTGCATTAATGATAATGTTTCTCATAGAATTAAGTGGGATAGTGATAAATCGCAGCAGTTTATTTCATTGATCTCAAACTCTGATTCAATCTATCTTAATAGTGAAGATCCTAATAGTTTTAT
Source organism: Aelia acuminata (assembly GCA_911387785.2). Lineage (NCBI taxonomy): Eukaryota > Metazoa > Arthropoda > Insecta > Hemiptera > Pentatomidae > Aelia > Aelia acuminata. The sequence goes on along the minus strand of OU426982.1, from coordinate 100,493,253 downwards.
ATGAAAACTTTCTCGAAGCAACCTTTCTCATAGCTTCCCTCTGTAATCTGATCGTTCGAACAAGTAACACTAGTTCCTATAAATTAAAAAATAACCCTTGGTTTAATGATGATTGTAAATTAAAAAAGAATAACCTTAAGGAGCTGTACAAACGATTAAGACGATCTAAATACAACAATGTTATTAATGAGGAGTATTACCTCGCGAGAAGAAATTATTATGCTTATATCAGGAATATGAAAAAAGAATATTTTAATACTTTAATATCTAAACTAAACGATGTTAGAAACACAAAAGATTTTTGGTTTGCCGTTAAAAAAATAAATCCATCCATAGGAATTTTAAATCCCATAAAGAAATCTGCTTGGCATACTTCTTTGTCTGAACTATATTACTCAGATATTTCCATGGATCACTTGTACTTTTCAAATTTAGGCCATCCAATGCTTGATACAGAGATAACCCTTGATGAATTACATATGTTTATTTTTAAATGCAAAAATAATAAATCCCCTGGCATAGATGGAATCCCATATGAGGTTTTAAAAAGCTTATCCTCAGAGTGGTATCATTACATCCTTAATATGTTTAATATCATCCTGAGAACTGAACAGATTCCCATTAAATGGTCGGAAATAACCTTAAGTCTTCTTTTCAAAAAGGGAGATAGAAATGACCCAAACAACTATCGTGGAATTGCTCTTTTCAATACTTTATGTAAATTATTCACCTCAATACTAAGGGAAAGGTTAAGTGACTGGTGTGAATTGAACAATGTCATCCCAAAAGAGCAGTCAGGGTTTAGAAAAGGAAGATCCTGTATGTACAATGTATTCACTCTTTATTGTCTTGCCATCCTCTACATACATGTTAGGAGAAAGTATTTGTTTGTCATATTCTTTGACCTCCACAAAACATTCGATTCCATAGATCATGATTTGTTATGGGATAAATTACATTCTTTCGGAATGAGTAGTAAAATGTTAAGGATTCTTAGAATGCTATATCGAAATGCCATGTTTAAGGTAAAAGTAAATAATGATTTGTTAAATGACAGTATTCCCATTAAAAAGGGTGTTCTACAGGGGGAATCCTTGTCGCCTTTGTTATTTTCATTGTTTATCTCTGACTTAGTGGAATACTTGAACAAAGAGGGTCATACTGGTGTTCGAGTAGACAGTTCTATGAATATTCTCAGTCTTCTGATGGCTGACGATGTAGTCTTGTTCGCTGACTCAAGAACCGATGCACAATCTAAATTAAACTCGTTGGCACAGTACTTTTCAAATAATAAGTTAATGATTAATATTGAAAAAACTAAGGTTATGATACTTAGATCATCCTATAACTGTAAAAAAATTAAACCTATTCAATTGAATGGTAGAGAAGTCCAATACGTTAATAGTTATACTTATCTTGGGGTTCCCTTTACTTGTACCGGAATTTTTCGTCTTGCGTCTATCAATTTCGTAAATAAAGGGATAAAGGCGTTAGCGAAGGTAAAAGAAATATTAGTTAAAGGAAAGGTCGCAGCTTGGGAACCTAAGGTAAGACTCTTTGAATCAATATCGGCAGCATCTACCTTGTACTCCTCAGAATTATGGTCATTAGGTTACTTACACGAGGTTGAACGAGTGCAGATAGGTTTCTTTAAAAATATATTTCATCTCCCAAAAAATACCCCCAACCACTTTATCAGGCTGGAAACTGGGTGTAAGCCAATTAGATTAATGATACTCCAAAGAACTCTCAATTGGGTTCAAAAATTATTGACTATGAACCCAGACGACTTTCCCAGAAAATGTTTTGATAAACTAATTACTATTCATTTCAAGAATAGTAATTGGTTTACACAAATAGATGGAATATTAAGGTCGTTAGGATACGTAAATACAAATGTTTTAACTGATGAAAACGCTTTAACATTGCATCGCAACGAGATCTTAGAAAGATATCAGAGTCAGATCAGATCCATAGACATAGAAAACACCCTGAACTCGAAATATAACAACAATTTTAGATTACTAAGTAGCATGGGTGAGGGGGAAAGCTATTTGATGAAGAATGTGCCAATAAGTAAATAACGACTAATTATTCAATTGCGATTAAGCAGCAAAGATCTATTACGACTGTTTATCAATGGCACAACTTATGCTATTGACGCGCAGGCCACTTGCACGATCTGTAATCTAAAAAAATTGGAAACCCTTGAACACATTATATTAGAATGCCCGATGTATGAAACATTTAGAAAACAATATATAAACAAACATGTAACATCTATTCACAATAGTGACGATAACCTGATATCCATTTTGAATCCTAAAGAGAATATAGATATAAACGATTTGTTTAACTACACTATGGCTGCATTAAACTTAAGATCATTCATCACTAATGAATAATTGTTTTTTGTTCTTTTCTATATTTTAAACAATCTGCTGTCTTTGTTTACTGAGAAATTAAATATTTTAATTTAGTTAGAGATGGGCATAGTTATCAAATATAATATTTAGCTATTAAATAATAAATTAAATATAAATTGCAAATATAATTAAATATAATATTTAGCTACTAGATACTAAATTAAATATAAATTGCAACTATAAAAGCATTTTACATAATGTACATATTTAAGTTATAATATTAGCATAAATTACAATATACATATATTAAATCATATACGAATCATTCTGTCAATGAAATTATAGAGTTATTTTATTTTATTTTATTTTTTTTTTGTGAATGTTATTTAGATTATTATTGTTTATTATTTATTTATTTCATTTTTTTTGTTTCTCAATTTTATTTTATAGTTAAGATTTTATAACAATGTGAGAAATTATTTTAGTTTATACCCACCATACCCCTGTAAAATGTTTATGTACATAAATACAGAAATTTTTCTATTCTATTCTATTCTAGTAATCTGTGCTTATTGGTGATATGGAAAAGAAATCCATATCAAATATGCCTATGAGAGTATAATAAGAAGCCCAAGTTTCTTGTATTGGCCCTGAAGAGATGGGCCCACAGCAAGATGGGTGAAAGCTTGGAAGTTGAAAAACCTGTTACATGGTCAAACCCTGAAGAAGAAATGCATATAAAGGATTCAGAAAATGGAAGCCTAACACAACATGACAATCATGGAATTGTCAAAATTGATTCTAAAAATACGTTCAATAACCATTCATTGTTAAGGTAAACTGCTCTAAGTAGTTATAATATATTGAAATTAGTTTGTGCAAACATTTAATTTTTTATTAATTTGTCCTTACGACAGAGATTAAACATTATTTAAAAATATTTGGCAACGTCTTGGCATTCTATTTAGATTCATTATATGGATTAAAGAAACATGTTTTTCTTCCTTAGTTTTCTCCTGTTTTCTAATGAAAAGGGAGCTCTGCTGCTCACGGATTTTTTATATTTTCAAGATAACATTTTCATAACAATGATTTTGATAATTTTTGAACTATGTAGTAATAAACATTTCTTTTATTCATAGCTTTCTATCCAAATGTTCTATATGACAAGTTCTTCTTTCATCCGCACTAAAGGAGAAAGTAAAACGATCACTTTATCATCGGATTTGATTGAGTGTTAGGGAGTTATGGCGCTCCGACAAAATAAATAAATCTTTTCCAAAATAACGATAGCATTACAATCGATTCCGAATTCTTGTCCATAACCGTCGGTGGAGGAATGAGCCCTTGGGAACATCTGGTGTTGAGGAGCCGTTCATATCCGGTTCCATAACGTGACTTCCCAAAGCGTCGGTTATGTGGTGGAAGCAGTTGGGAGTTTATTGGTTTCCTTCTGGTTCATAATTTTACCATCGATTATGTTGCTCGATAAAGGATCATTATTAGATTATGAGTTGAATGGATTTTTAGTGATGGAAGATTAGTTGACTATAGGAAGTATGTAGATGAATAGTTGAAGGAGCCGGATATGAAGAATAACTCTTACACATATGGGGGATTCTCATTTAATTTGACGATTTAACTTTTTTAGAAATGGAATTTTGGGTTTAAAAAAATTCAACTTATGAATAAAATTTGATCTGAATATCATTAATAAGATGTTCAAGGAAACAAAAGTGAACAAAGTTTGTCAGTTCGTTCAGTATAAGTATTTTGTATTATTTTTTCAACTCGAAAATGAGTTTAGTAGGAGCGTTTCTGTATTTTATTTACATATTTTTTGTAATGTTTTTTTTATTCACTCTCACTCTCGTCACTCCATATCACGGCGTAAAAACTCATTTGTAAGGCATCGAATCTTGTTTTCCTTTTGTTATACAATAATTACTAGCCTGGCGTCTATTCCTACTCCTTTACTCGCCAAGCTTAGTAGCCTATACTTTCTCGCTAGTTGAACTATGAATAAGTCGTTCTGTCAAGCCTTAGGTTTTTCGTCGAATATTTGCAGCTCATTGATCATCTCGTTGTGAAATATATATGCTGCACAGTTTTTACTCAGTTCAGTGTCAACGATTCACCCATAATTAATTCGTTCACTGCTTTAAATGTAGGTCAAATTCAATGACTGAGAGGTATTTTCACAAGCTGAGTAGACTGAATATTTTTACAAGCTGCCGATTTGCTTATTTTCTTTCTCTTGGGCAACATCTCTTTTTTATTAAGAATATATTTTACATTATGTCCCTAGTCTATTTTTTCTTTTCTCTATTGCTCCTTTCTACAGCTTGTTAAAATGGCTATACAAAAGAAATGAATCATGTAGGCATTTAAACATAACAATAACTACACTTCCTCAGAATTTTTTATCCGTCACGAGTGTTACGTAACACTCGTGACATTTTCACAAGAAATCTCTATCCTTAGCTAAACCAAGGGTCGGACATATATGAGAGGATGAACTCGAATAAATGTCCTTAACCAACATCTTTTGCCGGTATCATTCGGATTTTTCAATGAACGCTGATACATACAATTAACTTAACACTCGTGACAACTAATTTTTGTGATATACATTATTTTGCATTGAATATCAAATAACCGCCTATTAGATACTTTCTTCACGAAGTTTGCACGTCGACTGATAGCCGGTATCATCAACAAAGGTTATCATGGCCATTCCCAACATTTTCAAAGAACAGTGTTGCCCAGAACAGCCGACAAAACTTGCCTTGAATTTTTCTACTAACCTTGGGGACAGATGCATTTTCCTGATTTACATTCGAAGTATTACAGATAACAAAACATATCACTCACACCTTGAAACACCACCGTATTACGATGAAATACCTCATTGTTCAAATTTAATCAATCATCAAGGGTTCATTTCTGGATGTGGTGAATTAAGCATAACCAGTTTGGGGACTGTAACACTCGTGACATTTTCAAACTTCACATTGAGATATTTTGTTTTTTAAGAGGCCTAGATTCATTTAAATGTTACCATCATATTGCTATAACAGCAAACTATAAAATAAATATCCAACAATATTTTTTGGATATGAAAAATATCTTAAAAACGAATGTTAAGAGCAAGGACACTAAATGGTCGATTAATTTGAGAATCACCCATATATGATATTACATACATTATATACTTACATACATACATACAAATGTAAATATGTAATATCATTCTATGTATGTAGGATCAGAGCTTAATAAAAAAGAAAAGAAAAAAAGATAACCAATGAGGGAACTTATGCAAGAAGTAAATCTAAAGATGTAAGATTTTTTTTTTCAATAAAAGTATATCAAAAGAATATTAAAAGGAAGAAAATGGAACAGACAATTATGAAAACTTTATTGCCTGGATGGCTCTAGTGTTCACGTCTAAATGGACTCTACAGTAATTAATATATAGTTTAATGCTAGGTTAAATGTTTATCTGCTACGCTTTAATTACTACTAGTAGAATTTTTATTACATCTCTACCACGAAGGAAAAAAACAACCAAGCCACTTTTTTTTTTTATTGAATTAAATTTTCCACTTTGGATTTAAATATCATAATGAGTACTTTGATAAATTTGTTTTTCGTTAGAACCAGCTTACTGAACGTTTTTCACATTTTTATTGACGTTTATAAAGTATTGGATGTATTTACCATGCTATTAAAAGCAAAGTCTTAACTTTAATTCAATAAAAATGTGTAGTTTTCATCCGAGGTACAAATATAAAATGATAAAGAAAAAAAAATAAAGAAAATTACTCCCCCCCCCCCCCCCAATGGTTGATTGATAAATCTCCTTTAGAATTATCGGTACATAAGGTGGGGAGATCGTTTTTTTTTTTTTTTTTTTTTAAATTAATATAATATTGTTAAATTAATTTCAGTTTCTTGGTAAAACATCTAATAAATTTTATAATTGAATATCTGAAATGGGTAATTATTCCACATAATTATTCTATTTATGCCTTTTGGTTCATATAGAATTTCCATTAATCCCTTGTACAACATTAATTTAACCTTTACCCGCAAGGAGCTAAAATAATTTGATTTTAATTACTGCTTTTCAGTTTTTAAGTTTTCATTCTTCTTAATTAATCGATGATGTTCAATGGTCTTTTTTTTCTACTAAAACATACAGTTTCAGTAATATTTCAACTTCTATTTATCCATTTAGGGAGATCATGATAATCACTATAAGAAAAATAATAATTTTAAAAATCGTTGCCTACTTCATTTAATTGTAGTATATAATAGAATTTCTGATAATATAATTGTTATATTATATAAAAGAATTTCTTTGATTTTTTTCCTATTCAAATCTTTGACCGTTTCATCATTCTTTACTCGAAAAATGGATTAAATTTTCTTGATTAATTTTTGTGCTTCGAGTAGATAGATCTAGAGGGGAATAATTGTCTACCAAATGGATATCAAGGCAATTGAAATTTTTTTTTTTAAACAATATATTTTACTCTTCTTTCGAAAGGAATCAAGAATTGAGGTTCTACAATTTATTTATTATTATTATTTTTTTGATTGGTTCCTCAAAGTACTTAAATATCTCTGCATTTAAATATTTCGTACTTTGCAAATAAGGGTGAACTTATTCTATAAATTAACATGACTGAATTGTAGATTGTAAATAGACCGCTAGTTCATACCAAGAACTATCGAGAAATTGAATAAGCTATGAAAACAACCTGGATCTTCTGCATAACTTGCTAATATATTCTGATCCCTCGATTTACATCATGAAGTGATACTTTGAGCTGTAGTTCTGCTGCAAAGTTGCTAAGTTTAATAGTTCATTGCACTCATAATTAACTCATTCTTATGAATTATAACTCATACTTAAAACTTTCTGTTAGTATATTCGTGGAACGACCAATATTGGTAGGTATTCCTGCGATCGGTGGCGTCTGTAGATTCTTTTGCATTTTAAAGCTCTTGATTAAATCTTTATAATTTTACAATTGAAAAATATATTATTCATTTTGTGTGTTGTTCATTATTCATATGTGTCTCTTCTCTCCTCCTCTGGAAGGTTTCATTTAAAAAAGTTGAGGTAGTAAAAAGGACCGAGAATTTTTTTTTATAACTTTTTTTTTCCCTTTATTTTTGCCTCTACCCAAGAGGGTCATTGGCCGTGTGTTCAGTTATATTCTGTTATGGTTGGATATTTCTAGTAAGTATTTAAACAGAGAAACTATTTTATCCTCATCGTCTTTTAATAGTTCACTCAGTGATTTATCCATTTTAAGTTTCTTCCTGAATGGGCTCTTTGTATTGTGAACAATGAAGTAAAAGGTGTTTCACCGTTTGGGGTATATTATAAAATTTTTGGAATGTGGGTGCTTCAAGTCCATGGAGAAGGTATCCGTGTGTGTATTCGCAATGTCCAACCCTGATACCACATAATACTACTTCTTTTCTCGAGCTTGTGGTCCACTTTTGGTCCACCACCTCAACTCCCAACTCTTATGCAGATTTTTCCTTAATTGATGTAGCCAGTCCTCTTTTGTGACTTGTTTTAGTATTTTCACATTTCCTGTTACTTCCAGCCTAGCTCAACTCTTTCATTAATTAGTTAACATTTTTAGGTTTAAATTTATAAATCGATATAAAATTTTTCTTAATGACAATTATAAAATATTTCCTTCATTAGTGTTTTAAACATTATGGCAGACTAAACTCTTATTTACGTAACGCAGAAAATGAACAAAAAAAACTTGTACCTCAGCAGCTTTTCCCAACCTGCTGGTTCTCAGATATTTAGAACATGGAGGGGGAGGTGGGAACAAGCCGGTATAAATTATAAATAAACTATGCGCATAGATATTCAAGCTCGCGCAGGGAACAATCTCCATTAATAAATCCGAATTTCCGCGTGAGTGCTGGGTCCCATCATGCATGGAAGGGGATTGGATTTGCATCGTATTGTGATCCAGGCTTGTACTCTTCTTTATCAACCTGATTTACAAATGTGTCACGCCCGCTATCTCCACTGTGGCGTTTGTTTTGGAAATCTAATTGGGATAGCTAATGTTACTTCCCTAATGGTCTAGGGTCGATCCATTATCGCACTTGTTTTGTGATTTGTTTTCTGATTCGATTAGGAATCCTATCAGCTTAAATTTTCCATATTAAGTTTTTTTTTTTTATAGTAATTTAACCATCATTGTGGGTGACCACCTATTTTTTAAATAATTTATTTTTGAAGAGAAAAGATTTGGCTCCGCCGGGAATCGAACCCGAGTCTTCCGCGTGACATGCGCGGTATGCTATCCATTACACCACGGAGTCGCTTCCAAACGGTGCCAAATCCTTCCTCTTCCTTTTTTTAAATATTAAAACTAGAAAATAGTTACAGTTTTTTTTTTATATTTACATATAACTATAATGTCAAACATTTTTTATATAGCAAGATTTTATATAAAAATAAGTATTGAAAGATTCTAAAAAATCAAAGAAATTAAATTATAAATTAAAATTTATAAAAAAATTAAATTTATTAAAATTAATTTATACTGAATTGAATTTTTATAAAATTCTTAAAAACAAAACAAAACAGAACTCCATAACTGAAATCGCATTTTTTTATCTTCTTTTTTTTCACTTTTATTTTCAATTCGCATCTGCTAATTAACTAAAGTCATTAACGATCATTAGATGAGTTGACTTATGATAGAAATAGCAAAAATAGGAATATCTATATAATAAAAATAAATTCAAAAAGGCAAGAGAGAAAGCAGTGCTCATCGACTCTCCATCTATTTAGTAGATACCTTATCCAGTAGGTTCCTCATCTAAAACTTTTTCAATAAATAGTCTTCTGATTTTTTAGGGCTCTTTGGCTGTAACAGTAGGCTTAAAGGAGTTTTTCGAGTACGTTCCAATGTGTTAGCTGACTGTCGGGACGTAAATTAATACTGGATTTTTGTTTAAAAAACTGGTGAAAAGTGTAATATAGTTTCTGTAACATAAGGAAATTAAATAAAATTAAAAACGTTGGTATCCCTTCAGACTCTCCTTTTCATTTGACGACAAATTACCCCCAAAATCGTATCTGCCTTTCAGTTTTATTTATTTTTAAATTAGGTTAGGAGAGGTGTACTGATAAGGGTATAGGATCAGATCCCGGGGAGTTGGACCATACCCCCTTACCTTTTAGAGGCCGATAAGTTGAAATATACTTGCAATAACAGGCTGAAAATAATAATAATTCGATGAATATATCCAAACAAATAATAAATATTATAAATCGGTAATAAATTAAATAAACAGGGACCGAATGATCCAGGCACGCCATTGAATAGCTAAGTTTTAGAACGTTCTCAAGATTGTATTGTTTCTTTTCTATTAATTCTATTAAATTCTATCAGGGGTCGATAGAAATGTTTTTCTCAGTTTTTCTAGTATAAAAAAATATATGTTGATTCAAGGAAATGACAAGTGATGACCACATGAAAGATTCACTGTTTTTTTTTTCAAAAAAGAAGCGAATTAGGCCAAATAACAGACACTCAATATAATTTGCAAACTAGATAGAAATTTTCGAAAATGAAATTGTATTTTCCTTAATGAAAATTTCGTCTAGTGATAAAAAAAAAAAAAATCATTCTTTTTGTATTTGAACTCTGTATAAGAGAGATCGTTATTAAGAGCAAATAGGTGTTAAAAAAGGTTCGGCCGATTTTAGTCGTAAATGAAAAAAACTGGCCAAAACCGAAACTTTCGCTAGGTCACTAGTTACAATTAATACTGTTTCAATGATTTAAATTAATATCTATATTTCACCATTTCATTATGAATCAGTCAATAAATGTTTACTACTTAGCTATTTACAAAAAAAAAATTATCTAAGCTTTTTTTTCTTGGAAGGAATTTAAAGGGCTTCACATATTTTAGTAAGCGAGGCCCAAGAGTGAGAAAGGTGAGTTTAGGGAAATTTCGTAAACCCCGTCTTAGCTCATCAATCTGTTTTAACGAATGTTTTTAATTCGCTATTTTAAAATTGAGATATTTTTTTTTTTTTTACTTCTTAATTAATTATAAGTTAACTAGTCTAACAGTTAAAAAATTATAGCACCCAGGCAGTGCTCATTCTACAACATGTGACGAATAATTGACAATTTTTTAGCACTGAAGATGGTTCGCTGACATATACGCCTTGTTAAATAAAATATGTGGGACTTATCGATCTTCCATTCACCATAATTTAAAAAAAATCCTGAAAAAATTACTTTTTTAAGACAAATTTAATTTAAATAAGAAAATTCAAGTATCCTACTGTATTGGAAAAAACTGTATGAGTGCTAAAACTTTATTTATTATAAAATTTATTACCAAACTTTTTTTTTTTTTAAAGGAAAAAATAAGAAAAAATAGATACCTGTCTATAAATAATGAGACATAAGTTTGATTATAGAATAGAATAAACAAAAAAGTTGGAATCCGCTGCTCCATTATGAATTACAATGGTTTCCTACCCTCATCACTTCCACCCCCCTCCCAAGGGAATAACAAAAATATTTTCTCAATTGAATGGACCCCTTTTCAACGCCACTTGCCCTTCTATTGTTAAGTTAATTTCACTTTAAGTCATTTTCGTGGCTTAAGTAATTTTATTAATTAATGTCTCTTACTTTTTCTCCGTTAATTTACTCTTTTGATATTCTCTTTTTTAATTAAGTCCTCTTCTTTTGTAATTACTTAAGTTATTATATCCGCTTTTCACGAAGCTATTATTAAGTGTAATATATCCTTCTGAATTTTATTATGGGCATTATTATTATTTTTTTTTAATGGGTTCCCAGTAGTGGTTAAAATTTGAGTCTCGCTATAAGTCAGGTTATGCATGAAGAAGCTTTAATAAATATACTAATTTTTAAGAACTTCTATTTAACAATACTAATTAAATATCAAAATATGTTTTACTTACAGGTAAATAGATTTTTATGGTCCCGTCATGCAATCTGATATTCCGCATTTTCTTATTTTATCTTAATTTTAAATATTTTATGTTTTAAGAGAAAATATTTGCCTCCGCCGGGAGTCGAACCCGCGTCTCCCGCTTAACATGCGCGGTACGGTATCCTCTGCGTCACTGAGATCAGTTCCAATCCGCCGAGTCAATCTCTTTTCTTCACTGATCCATTTCCCCCGATAGGTAAGACCGAATCCAATCTTTCCTCTTAAAAAAGGAAACATTTAAAATTACTATAGAATTGTAATTAAATCATTTAAAAATTGAAATCTCCAGAGATCCGGTTAATCAGACAAAATAACCCACCCCCTGTATAAATTTGCAAAATATATGCAAGATCGTTGAAGAGAATATATTGACTCGGCTTGGAAGCGATCTCGGTAACGCAGTGGTTACGCGCACATGTTACGCGGAAGACCCGGATACTTCAAAAGTAAAATATTTAAAATTATAATACGTGTTTACCCACACGAAGTTATTAAATCAATATAATCTTCTATTATATTTAGGCCGTCCTTCAGAGGTTACGTACAATGGAGTTCCTGAGCCTGTGCGATGTCCGGTACTTGCTTAAGATCCCTATCCTAATGTAACTTGGAATGGATGGATATCTTAAGTGGATTATATTACTTAATAAGTTGAATCCTATTATACTGGATAGTATTTGGCAGAAAATGAGCTCATAATCTTTAGACAGCGAACAAATAGTTAATATACGAATTTAGTCTTGGACTTATATTATTTATTATTTATGATTATTTAATGGTTCAATTTTATGTAACCTTTGCTCCGGATAGAAACTATAACTATATTTTTCTATAAATCTGATATGAGCCAATAATTCAGTATAATTGAATGGTGCGTTTGTAGTTAAATAGTTTCGTACGTCTGAGTTCTTATAAAATAATCACTATTCTAATGTTTATTTATTTTATTTGTTCTACTTTTATAAAAGTAAGCCTTTGATAATAATAGTAAGAAGACCTAAAGATAGTCATTATCTTGGCTATTGTTGAAGGCTCCCTATTGGCTTCCCTTCCATATTGGCCAGTGGAAGTTCACCCCATCCCAAGTTGTAGTAGTTCTCCTAGTCGAGCCTAATAATATTCTATTGATTAGGAATTGGCAACTCATTAAGTGAGTTTCTCAACTGAGTTGCAGTATTGTTTAAATTAATTGGCCATAACCCAAGGGGGCCCGGTTTGGACTTTAATGGTCTCATCCCGGGACAACTGAACCGTAAATTCATTATTCAAGTTCATTATTTAAATAATAAAAATTATTTTTATTGACTTTTATAATGTAATCAGCTGATTTAGAGCCCGGATTTTCATTTAAAATAAAATGCTAATTATGTAATATAATTATAATTACACAGATAATGATATGAAATGAAATATTCTATTTTAACGAATATTTATGAAATGTAAAGTTATCACTTGAAATAAGTTGAAGTGAGGCGCTTTTGGGTGAAGTGCATTTGTTAGTTTTTTTTTTTATTGTGTCCTTATTAACATACATCAAATGCCTTATTTCGTATTTTAATGCCTTTTCATACCAGTAAAGGCTGCCGTGCATGTGAGATTCGATATCCACACGTGAGCGGCAAGGCTTGACAGGTGGTTTGCGAGGCTGAATGTATATACATGTAAATGCCTCAGCTAATTTTTATTTAATATATTGTTGATTGTATGTATATAAATAAAACATTATGGTGATGTTGGGCAAGTGAAATTTTGGGACAAGTGCATTAGTCTTTTATTTCTTTTTATGTAACTTTATTACATCAACTGCTTTCTGTGGTATAAAGTGAGAAATTCATACCTTATAACTTTAATGTGCTACGAGTATATTACTCTATTACAAAATGAAACCTCATTTTGTAAGCTCATTGACGCATCATATCCACACTTGTTGATTTAGGTTTCGTGTAAAGTGGGCTAAGTTCAAATATTATCAACTCCAATTAAGCCCATCGCCTCTGTGAACATGTTTTCAGTCATTGAATCAGCAAAATGTTGTTTTGGAGTTCTTCTTATTGACGCGGAACGAGTGCGTAATAGAAACCATTTATAGCACTTTTTTTTTATACAGAAAAATTAAATATAGTGTTGGAAATAATAGAGGTTAAGATTTTAAAAGCATTAAAAAAGTTAACCTTGCTGATTGATAGCTGTTTTTTGAGCACGGTTGAAGTTAAACATTCTCGGTTTTCAAAAAAAACTAAACAAGAAAAAACCTCCATTATTCGGCAAATAAAACCGTACTACCACTAACCCTAACGTATAATTTAATCTCAAGGCTTACGTGGATTTTTTTGGATCATCATCATTTGTATAACCATTAGTTTCTGTGTCATTCTTATAGATTTAAATTAATCAAAAATAAAAATTAATTTATTTTTTTCTCATAGTTCCTATTTTTCTCATATATTTTGATTTCCCATTAGCTTAGATTCATATCTTATTTAGATTTTCTTATTTAAATAAAGACCTTGATTACATAGGGGTTACACGCCTAAAATTCCAAAGAAATAAAGTTAACTTATTTCGCGCTAGATTTTTTTTTTTTTTTTTTTTTTTTTTTTTGTAAAAACAAAATCATACTCGATTAATTCCATTTTTCGTGATATTCTTGAAATATTTTTCTTTCACCAGTGATAGAACTTGGGAATTTATTTTCTGCTAACTCCAAAAGCTCAGTCACCTATGTTTGTTTCTTCCTGATCATATAAAATCCTGATTCGACTTTTTAAAAATAAATTATATTTTATATACGGAAATATAAGATGAGATCAACTTGCAACACATCGAATAAATACGATTCATATCTTTGATATTTAATGATTCGAAGTTGTATTGGAATGCATATTTTTTTTTTCATCTTTTGATTATCATTTTAAAACGGATATAAGATCAATCGTTATTTACCTCTGAAGATTTCTTATTTACTTATTCCCCCCCCCCCCTCAGATATGTAACGTTGTAGCCGTATCCATGAGAGGTACTTCCAAGGAGGGTTGTTACCTTAACCTAAGGGATGATTTCCCCTGGAGGAGCAGCGCGGAAGATACCTCGTTATCTTTTAGCGTCCCTGAGGCCGCCCCTTAAGCCGCCGTCGTTTCATCAGCTATACAGCGCTCTCATATCCAGCGAGTGAGTGTCTCGGGTTTTAGTGTTTATCCCTTCCCTTATATTGCAATCCCTTGCTACACTTTTAAACTTGATTTCATACTCGAAATCATCTTCATAAACCTGACACCGGTGGCAATTTAAGCAAAACAACAAACAGTTTTGATTATAGCACCACTATAAGTTTTACTAGCTTTGCAATAAAAATAGCATGTTTTTATAAACATGTGATAGGGCGTAATGACCTAGATTTTGAACGCCGGAGAAAAACTGTAATCTAATCAAAACATGAGAGATAAATAATTTAAAAAACAAACAAGGGAATGCTAGAAAATTTGTTTTTGAAGGGTCATCGGGCAAGCCTATTTATATTTATATTCGCCCATCTTCGCTCTCTTTAAATTTAACTGTCATCACTCAAACAAAATGTACTCCTTAATCCTCTGGTTTCCGTGACGGTTAACCCCCTCAATCTGCCCTAATAAAAATTAAACAAGACCTTTACTCTGCCATGAGCCAACAGAAAATTACGATTCTGGTCCTATTCGATTTTTCAAAAGCCTTCGATTCCGTTGACCACACAATCCTCTTATATTCATTCATCACCGTAGAACCTTATAAAAAAAAATTATTTATTGCACTGTAACACCAACATGGGTTTTGAGTAATTTTACCAACGTAAAATTATAATACAAAAATGGCAAACAAACAATTAGAACTCAAATTGATTACAACGTTACAGACGGTAACTACTACGTACAAGTAACGGAACAGTGACTCAAGAGTAAACTTCTGCTTCGATGTTCAAAGCCAGACTATGTCCATCGCCTCTTGTATTAAATCCGAAATGGAACAATCCAGAAAGGTCTAGATCATTCCCGTCACATTTTTGATTACGTTTATGTAACGGTTCCAACACAAGTCTAGAACTCTTATTATAGAATTGTAACAGAAATAATCAACTGTTATTTTATTCATTAAGTTTATTGAAACAACATATCAAAATAAAATATACAAAAATGATGTATAAAAAATAAAATAAATAGAAATAGAAATTTAAATAAAATAAACAGAAACATGGACAAAGTAAGCTTCATCAGTTTAAGTAAAATGAATGAAAATGTCATTACCAAGTCAAGAACAGTGTGTCATATAATTCGAATTCTTTAATTCCATATTTTAATATAAATTAAAAATAAATAAATGAATAAAAATGTCATTAAATTTATTTATGTAATGTCCAATGTACAAAGACGGGTATGCTGTGCGGTTAACGATATAAAGTTGACATGCTGTACAGTAATTCTTGTAAATGAATTATTCCGCTCTCGGTGTATCATTTAAATTTATATACATGGTGTACTGTTTGTGAATTTTAATGAAATACCTTATTTTAATTTATAAAATAATATCGTGATATTACGTAAATATGCAATATGCATACCCAAAGTAACTAGTGTAAGCTCGATGTACCTATGCAAATTAAAAATTAACTAACATTAACTAAGCCAAAAAAAAAAAAAAAATACCGAACAAGACTTGAGGACAAAAATATAATTACCTATTTTTGGTGATTTTCTTTTGAATATTTAACTAGAAGTTGGTTTTCACTCAAATCTAAAGATCACGGTTGTTTTGCTGAGACCAACTCTTCAAAATACTGGTATTGATTTCATGTTTTTTTGTTGTTTTTTTTCAGAAGTTTCCCGGTTTTGTTTACCTCGTAAATCATTAGGATGAGATCTAAATTTAGTTCTCCGATATTTCAACTCGACATCTCATCAAAGATTCGATTTTTTTCTCTCGACAATATTTTTTCTTTATTTCTGTGTGTGTGTGTGTGTGTGTGTGTGTGTGTGTGTGTGTGTGTGTGTGTGTGTGTGTGTGTGTGTGTGTGTGTGTGTGAGAGTGTGTATTATATTGAAAGAAAATAACACACACGGTGGGCAAAGACCATTTTTATAAATCTCTAACTACGTTTTCTTTTTTCTGACAAAGAGCTCTTATGATGTTTTGAGGGTAAAGTAGAAGGAGGAAAATGAGCGTGATAAAAACATTAAATGAAAAAAAAAAGAGAAACAAAGGGGGCTTTGAAAAAAAAAGTATACAGTCTTTTGACAAATTTTCCCTTGTAATAACAATTATTCATTCTGAGAATAAATGTTATTTTATGTTATACATTGAAAGTTTTAAAGTTTAATTCACTATAGTTCATTTTTTCCAACACTTAATTTCTTTACCCTATTTAGGCTGTAAAACATTTGGCATTAATTATTTCTTTTATTCGTAGAAATTTAACAAGCCTTTTCGATTTTTACTTTCATTGCGTTTTTTCAACTTGTTCGTGGTGAAGAAAGTATGGTAAAAGACAATCTTTAATAATTATAGTTTAGTTTACAAACTTTAGTTCCATAATAAATTTCTGAATTAATATAAGGTGGAACAGTAATCGCTGTAGGTTTTTGGAAGGGCATTGGGAAGAAGAGAAAAAATTAAGGTTCAATTTACTATAAGCCATAAATACCAGTTCGATCGATTCCCCTTCATGATATATTTACCTATTTAGTATAATAATATTGTATACCTTATGGAGAATAACAAACAAAAAGAGCTAAATAAATTTGGAAAAAGCTATTTTCTATGTAGTTGCTGAATGGCGTTTACAGATTTATCAAGAAGTAGGTTGGTAAATAAAAGTTGTGTATAGAAACATGGACAAAGTAAGCTTCATCAGTTTAAGTAAAATGAATGAAAATGTCATTACCAAGTCAAGAACAGTGTGTCATATAATTCGAATTCTTTAATTCCATATTTTAATATAAATTAAAAATAAATAAATGAATAAAAATGTCATTAAATTTATTTATGTAATGTCCAATGTACAAAGACGGGTATGCTGTGCGGTTAACGATATAAAGTTGACATGCTGTACAGTAATTCTTGTAAATGAATTATTCCGCTCTCGGTGTATCATTTAAATTTATATACATGGTGTACTGTTTGTGAATTTTAATGAAATACCTTATTTTAATTTATAAAATAATATCGTGATATTACGTAAATATGCAATATGCATACCCAAAGTAACTAGTGTAAGCTCGATGTACCTATGCAAATTAAAAATTAACTAACATTAACTAAGCCAAAAAAAAAAAAAAAATACCGAACAAGACTTGAGGACAAAAATATAATTACCTATTTTTGGTGATTTTCTTTTGAATATTTAACTAGAAGTTGGTTTTCACTCAAATCTAAAGATCACGGTTGTTTTGCTGAGACCAACTCTTCAAAATACTGGTATTGATTTCATGTTTTTTTGTTGTTTTTTTTCAGAAGTTTCCCGGTTTTGTTTACCTCGTAAATCATTAGGATGAGATCTAAATTTAGTTCTCCGATATTTCAACTCGACATCTCATCAAAGATTCGATTTTTTTCTCTCGACAATATTTTTTCTTTATTTCTGTGTGTGTGTGTGTGTGTGTGTGTGTGTGTGTGTGTGTGTGTGTGTGTGTGTGTGTGTGAGTGTGTATTATATTGAAAGAAAATAACACACACGGTGGGCAAAGACCATTTTTATAAATCTCTAACTACGTTTTCTTTTTTCTGACAAAGAGCTCTTATGATGTTTTGAGGGTAAAGTAGAAGGAGGAAAATGAGGGTGATAAAAACATTAAATGAAAAAAAAAAGAGAAACAAAGGGGGCTTTGAAAAAAAAAGTATACAGTCTTTTGACAAATTTTCCCTTGTAATAACAATTATTCATTCTGAGAATAAATGTTATTTTATGTTATACATTGAAAGTTTTAAAGTTTAATTCACTATAGTTCATTTTTTCCAACACTTAATTTCTTTACCCTATTTAGGCTGTAAAACATTTGGCATTAATTATTTCTTTTATTCGTAGAAATTTAACAAGCCTTTTCGATTTTTACTTTCATTGCGTTTTTTCAACTTGTTCGTGGTGAAGAAAGTATGGTAAAAGACAATCTTTAATAATTATAGTTTAGTTTACAAACTTTAGTTCCATAATAAATTTCTGAATTAATATAAGGTGGAACAGTAATCGCTGTAGGTTTTTGGAAGGGCATTGGGAAGAAGAGAAAAAATTAAGGTTCAATTTACTATAAGCCATAAGTACCAGTTCGATCGATTCCCCTTCATGATATATTTACCTATTTAGTATAATAATATTGTATACCTTATGGAGAATAACAAACAAAAAGAGCTAAATAAATTTGGAAAAAGCTATTTTCTATGTAGTTGCTGAATGGCGTTTACAGATTTATCAAGAAGTAGGTTGGTAAATAAAAGTTGTGTATTGCTCGCATCGCAGTAGATTTTTTTCCTTTTGTTTACGATAGTGATTTACTTATATTATTTATTTTAATCATTGCTAGAAGTTTTTATATTTACTATCAATTCTTCATTTTTTTAAAATATGAACATTAAAATTACTAAATGATAAGCTAATCATTGAATAATATCATGAACTAGGTCTAAAATACCATAAAATAAATATTGGAGTAGACAAAATAAATGCCGCATTCACTCATTGAAGTCCCCCCATTATTTTAGCCATTTAGGTAGAACGCAAGAACGGGGACATAGTCACAGCATTGGACGTTTTGGGGAAGAGTTATAAATGAAATAATCCAAGTCCTGGGAGAGGGCCAGCTGATGAATATCTAATGAATTAGCTTAAATTAGGATCCGTTTCAATTTCGAAACATCCCATCTCTACACCCTATCTCCTACCACTCTCAACCATTCACTGTCACCCCTTTTATCCGTGGCACCTATCTCTGAATCCGGATTGAATATGTTGAACCCGAGGCTGCACTTCTTCTATTAAGTGATTATAAATTTAAAAACAAGTATTAATTTTGTACTTTGCAGTCAAATAATGCTTTTAATGGCTTATTAAAAAAAAAGTACTTCAATTATTATTAGTTCTATTTTAGGAGGTAATTGTGGGAGTAAACTAACGAATCTGAAAAAGTCCGTTTTGGGATATTTTTGCACATAGGCTTTATTCCTTCCTAGTTAAATAAAATCAGTTGCAAATAATTAGACCTGATTTATCATCTATCTCAATTGTTATCATCTAAATCATCTGGGAAATTTAAAGCCCTGACATTACTTTACTTTACTTTACTGCCTGGCGTTACGGTCCATTGAGGACCAAAGCCTCCTCCATTACTTTGTTCCACTCAGCTTTATCCATAGCCTTGTTGCGCCATCGTCTAACGTTAAGCTGGCGTAGGTCCTCCTCCACGTCGTCCAGCCATCGTTTGCGAGGCTTCCCTCTTCTTCGAGAACCTCCGGGGTGACCATACAACATTTGTTTGGGTAACCTCGAAGCATGCATCCTTTCCACAAGACCAAGCCATCCCAGTCTTCTTCTCTTAATAACTTGTACTATGTCCGCTTCGGTGAATAACTCTTTCAGTTCTTGATTTGTTCTTGCTCTGTATTCATCAGCCTCTCGCACGGGTCCAAATATTTTCCGTAGTACACCTTTCTTTCCCATACTCTAAGCTTATTCTCACTAGCCGAGGTCATCACCCAGGTCTCACTACTATTACCGTATACACCGTATATACCGTAGGTCTAATTACCGTCTTGTAAATTAGCATCTTAGCTTTCCTGGAAAGCCCTGACATTATTACAAGTATTTTAATGCCAAAAAAACAACGCTAAAAAATCTTATAAGAACTCCGAAGGGTCTTGTTTTATCCAAAATTTCTCTTAGTCGTTATCTTGTAATCTCCAATTACGGAGCTGAATGGACCAGAGTGTTCATTCATAAGGAGGATCGTGATAGGTTTGGCTGTTTCATTTGTATATTATAATGTTATAAGTAATCAAATTTTAATAATATTTTAAAATATTCGAGACTAGGCATATCTTAGCTGCGACCTCAATGTTGGTGTTTAATCTCGTTTACAGGTCAAACTTCTTTCGTATTCCTTATTTCATAGCTTAAACGAGATTTTCTCGTGCGCTAAAATAAGGTTTCACTATCTGTTTAGCATGGAACATGCTTAAAACCACTTGCTCAAACTAGAAAGGCACTGATATGATGATTTTTTTTTTTTTATGATCCCTGATGATAATAACACAATAGTATTATAATTAAGTTATAATTCAGACCATTATTCATGATTTCTTTAATGATTTTATAGTTTCATTAATTTAATATGTAATTTGAGAACATATATATATATTGAAAAAGGGGTCCCCAAACTGGGGGGGGGGGGTAAAGATAAGTAAGAAGAGGCACGTGAGATAAGTTGAAAATATTCTAACTTATTTATTTAAATTTTTAATCAATTAAAATTACTAGGGCCGGGATAGCCGAGCTTGTTTGAGCGCGACCCGCTTTAGCATGCTCGAGCCGAACGGTGGCGGTTCGGATCCGCCCTGGGAGGGTTGACTCGATCAACCCACCATGGTTAGAATAAGTTGGTTACACTTCTAGAGTAACCCTCCTATTCCACACATTGTAGGGGTACCGAATGAAAAAAAAAAAAAAATACTATGAAGCTAATTATTTTTAAAATTTTCTTTAAATAATTAAAACGATTTGTTCAATAAAATACTTGTTGTTTTTGTCATATACCCATACAATCAATTGTGTAAAAGGGGGTGGCAGGCTTTCATGTCATCAGGGGAAATGTGGTACAAAAAAGTTCGGGAACCCTTGCATTACAAGATTTGAGAAGGCTTCAAAGGAGACTTAGTCATCATGCCAAAAATATAAAGTTTGCATGAAACGAATACATTAGGTTTCTAACGTTACGTTAGGATTGAGTAAAAAAAAAATCTTCAACTATTCCTATTATTTAACTATAACCTTATTAAATTTGTATTTGAATTTTTATAAGAAAATCAGGAGCCATGATGGCCGTATAATTCAGTAATTGTTATAAAATACTGCGTTCATGTAATTTTTAGCCTTAAGATAAATTTTATTTTTGTGACATCAATCTTTTGCTTAGTCCATTCTATAGATTTATCGTTGAAGCAGGAGAAGTAAGGGAAAAGTTGGTCAATTGCTGAGATCCTTATTCAAATTAGTAAAAAATAAAAAAATAAAAATGATGTGAGTTAACATTGTTTCCTATAACGTATAAGGTTGAGTTTTCAATCATTGACGAACATGAAATATAATAAAAAATGTAAGGGGTTTATTATTTGCTGAGGAGGTTGTAATCCGATAATAGATCCCATAAAAGTTAAGGTAAAATGAAAGATAATATTACATTATGACGTGAAACGAAGGCATGTGATTATTTCTATCATAATTAAGGGTCCAGACTTTTGTTACATAAGAGTATTAGCACGTAATCACATGTTCTAGCTATTTTCGGACGAAATATAAGAAGCAATTGACTAGAGGCTTGGACTTGCTTTTGTGTCACTGTTAGATACTCACTCCTTGTCACTAGTAGATACTTTCTGTAACGGTGATATTAATTTGAGCTTATTGTTTGTTTGGAGAAGTTAATCATAATTTATCTTAAATAAAAATTATTCAAAACCTCATTAGTGTAACAATATTATATTTAATATTATTGAAATAATAATATTGGAAAATGATATTGTACAAAAATATGAACAATTAAATAAGCACCAGGCTTCAATCAATAACCATGGTTCGAAATCTGTTCGATTAACCTATTATTTAGCCATTTTACCCTAACACTTATAGTAATAAAAGTTTTGATAAAAGATAAGGGTACCATAACAAAGTTAAAAATAAAAATTAACCTTACTTCTTTGAGCAGTTCTTCGCATGCTTCTTAAGATTCTTCCTTTGCTCCATTCATTCTAAAGCTTCTTGTATCATCTGAAGGTAGCTTCTGAAGCCTTTTCCTCTATTCTCTTTATACTATTGACATCTCCAAGCGCCACCAACTACACATTTGATGACTTCTCTGCTTTTGCTTTCTTCTCATGAAGTCCGACTCTATTGTTGACTCAACAAGACGGATCGAAAGATTTATTTATAAAAATTAACTCATTAACTAACTCATTCTCATAAAAAAAACAGTGTATATGTGCAAAAATTATCCAAATCATTCAAGGATACCATGTTATATATATATATATATACGTCTACTAGTAGTAGCTCTGTTTTTTGCAAAATCAATTGACTTTTAACTAAATATTTATTTTAGCATTTTAATAAGTTTTTTATAATATAAAAGAATAAAATAAAATTGATATACCCATTTTATCATGGTAAAATTTATTAAATTAAGACAGCAGAAGCCTTGAATTGTGTATATAAATAAGTAAAATGTTTATTTTTATACATTTACATTTTTTAATGCAGTCTAGTTGATTGTAAATTTTTGGCGACTTTTTTTTTTTTATATAACTGGGCCCTGCATTTTCAAGAATATATCCACCTCCAATTAATTTGAGTAGAGTCTCTTGTAAAATAAATACATGCTTAAATACAATAAAATTGACAATTAGTATGTTAAATTTGTTTTTATTATATTGCATTTTATTGATAGGTCAGAAGTTCTCAATGTTTCTTATATGTATAATTTTTATGGGAGTTAAATGTAATAAAAGCAAGTGCTAGATTATTTTAAGTGTAAATGATTATGTTGACATTTTAACAATAGCTTATTAAATTCACTTTGTGTTAGAAAGAGTCGGTTGGAATAGGCCTGGGTTCGAATCTTGCTGTGACTGATAATTAATTTATCATGGTATTTCAATTTCTAGATCTTAAGCCTTTTTTAATTCACCCAGCATATAAAATTGCTAGCAGTACTTTATTATCAAGATAATTTTGTTGTATTATATATAAATATTTTTTTAAACTGATGTCTGACATTTCTTTACAAAGCTGGACTTCGGAGAGAATATTTTTTAATACAATTTTTCATTGGCCATACCGGGCATTTTTTTTTAATTCTTCGGTGTATATATTTTTTTCTTCTTTAAAATCTCCATTTTTTAAAGATATATTTGGTACTGAGATGGGAAAAAACGAAAGTTGATATTTGAAGAATGTTCCAATATTTCAGAGGCTGGACCCTAAGCCTTCTGTGGAATCTTTTAATGCTTCTAATGGTGGAATTCCTCAACTTTCAACATTCTCCAGTATTTCTAAACTCCAATACAAATAGCCCCTTTTGGCTAACTTAAACGTTTATGAATTATGGATCAGGGCTTATTTGTATAAGCCCAAGGAATAATAGCTTCTTGAAAACTTTATCTGTATTTTAATGACTTTAAGATAGATACCGAGTATCCCAATAAAGATCTGACTTTAGGTTCTTAGCAAGTGAGAGGTTGTGTGTGCTGCACTGCATCTTGTTATGTTGTAGTTTGGTATTAATTAATGAATTATTGTATTATTATAGTCATTATGTATTGAATATTGTCATTATTACTGCCAACTGTTAGCAAGTAGGTTTTCCTTAGCATTTGATAATTAAGTTTTTGTTTTGTATCTACGCATAAATTGGCTTCGTGAGTTATTTTTGTTTGCTTTTCTTGATGGGTTGATAACTACTACAATAGAATATAAAAAGGAAAAATTAAATGACCCTTAATGTTAGAGGCTAATCAATGAATTATTAAATTAATTTATTTGATTATTTTTGTTAGATTATCTTGATATAGCAACTTTTATTAATAAGTAATTGTTACAATAAATTGTATTTATCTGATTTAAAAAATTAAACATATAACTTTCCTTTCTGTTAACTTCATTATGGAAGCTTTTTAAAAGACATTGTCCTATACTAAGTATATATTTTTGTTTCAGGTGATTCCGGTGAGTTTTTATCTCGATGCTGTAATAAATGAGTATGTATAAATTATCATTTGAAGTTTTTATTTATAGTTGAAATCAATATTTAAATGTTACCTCCCGATTTTTCTCCAAACCTCCAGTTTTGAAAAACAGGCAGGAACTAAAAACATACATGAGAACATATGCCTCACAAATTTCTTGTTCAAGAAAAGAGACACACTGATAAAATATGTTTTAATCCAAATGCGCTTTTATGTGTAAATAATTAATCTTTACATTATTCTATAAAGGATTATAAATTAGCACTTAATGTAATAGTAAAGTGATAAACAATAAAAGTGATGGATATTGGAAGAAATAGTCACTTACACCGAATGTAATACTATTCGAATTGATATTTTTATAATAAAAACGTTATGGGTTTCGAAGCTGCTAAATAATTGCAATGATTCGGGAATATACACAATAACGTCACATCTCATTATATGTGGACCTTTGAAGAGATGTGACGCTATACGAGATGTTTAAATATAGGGACCTAAGCGATATTTTTTCCATTTTCAGTACAATAAAGTTACAGTTTGAACAAATATTTTTATTTTTACATGAATAAGATTAACTTTTTTTTATTTGTTTCTTTGATTCTAAAATCTCAATCAGGCCTTTTACTTCCAATAACAGCTCTAGCTTTTTATGTATTTTTCATTTTATACATTTTATTATCTATTGCAGATATATAAAACAAAGTCCGGTTAGTTACATAATTTATAAATCATGAATGGCTAGATCGATTTTCATGATCTTTGATTTGTTGAATTATCGTAAACATTGTTACATTAAGATTATATAAACATTTTATCCAATTTTGACGGAATTCGTTAAAAGTTGTATAATAGTATACAAAACTTGTATGAAAGTAGCATAAGAAGGATAATTTCGCATGAATGTTATCATGGGTTGGTTTTGGGCGGGGTGGGGATGGGAGAATTATTAATTTTTTATAGGTTTATCCGATTTCAAATAGTTTTCACAGACAGGTTTTTAGCAACCTTATTTATTTTATCTTACTGCTGTCACTAAATCCACTTTACCAAACAAAGGAGTGGCACCTTAACTAGCATAGTCTACATCTAACTCGATTTTAAAAAAAATGTAACTTAGACCCCTAGTTTTATATGGTCCACATATGTTTGCTTAATAAATAGAATTCAAAATAGATCTTCGTTTTTATCACTTTATTTATTAAATGAATAAATAACTTCCAATGGTAAATATTATGGTGTTTATTTATTTACAACGAGAATTTGTAAATAAATAGACAACCTAAGACTTATCATTAGAAGTTATTTATTCATTAGATAGACATTTTTTTGTTTTAATTATCGTCACTTTATGCCACTATGCTAATCGAACGATGTTACAGTGGGAGTCATAAATTTTGCCTATCCAGATATAATTAGGATATCCTATGTAGATCTTTAACGAGTACCTGACATTTCACTGGCCCAGGACCCCCATTTTCTTCCTATCTAGGGATGGCATAGCCAAGTATTTTTACCCCCTTTAAAAAATTTGACTACCGTATTTTATAAAGCAATAATATTAGTAATATCGTCTGGACATAGTTCCTTATTTAAAAGTCTCTATTTCGGTCTTATCCTTGCTTTATCTTTTATCTCTAGTTCATAATTTATTCATATCTGTATTGTAGACTGCTATGCGAGCCACTACACCAAATAAAATAGATTATTTATTTATATATTTGATGATTAACGGTCTATTTAAGTACCATGAAAAGTTCATTTGCTGATATTGAAGTAATTCTAATGAACTTGTGATTTTCTTCTAAATATAATTTTTTGCTGTTTTTAAAAATAATGTATTACTGGTCCTAATTTTTAAAAAAAATTTCAAAGTTTTATATTACGTATTTATAGTTATGCTGTATTTCATTTAGAGATCCATACTTTAAAGATTTACTGTATATGGTGTATTAGGTTTGCCCTGGACTATTTTATAACGATCTCTCTCTCTCTCTCTCTCTCTCTCTCTCTCTCTCTCTCTCTCTCTCTCTCTCTCTCTTGAGTTAAATTCCTCACCCTTCCGTTTATATCTCGTAACCCTGCCATTACCTAAACCACAAGTCTCCATTTTCTCTCCCCCTCAAATGTTCAACATTGAACTAAGTACGCCGTTCTTATGCGACGTGTGTGCCGTTAATGTATCAAAATTTAGGTGTTATCTGTTGCTTGAGAAAAGTTTGGCCATTAACTGAATGTAACTGCCAGAAAGTTGACGCATCTGATAGCCTAAAGCCAAAAGGCTGTTGAATCATCGGCAATAAAGCAATAATATTAGAAATATTATTGAAGATATTGAGAAAATATTGAATTAAAAAATCTTTCATTTTTAAAAAATAAAGATAGTGTAATTTAGAAAGTAAAAAAAACACTAAAACAAAAATTATCGCAATTTTTGACGAGCGATGTATTAATCTGCTTATCTAAAGAAGTACCGCATAATGTAGCTAATTGAATATTAAGGAATTAAAAAAATCTTGCACCATGCGCATCTCCTAACAAATTTAAGTTTCACAAAAACTGCGCAGCTCTGCTCTGCGTCAATGTGCGCCCGGCCTAATACACAAAACTCGTCAAAGCTCAGGCTATAGCATATGCCAAGAATAAGCATTATTTTAAAAATATAATAGTCTCCCCTATTCTTATTATATTATATATAATTTGTAATGTTCTCCCTGAGGTATTAAATTCTCAATCTACAGGTGGTTTATTTCCTCACTTCCGACGAACTATGTTTACTCATCAAAGAAGACTTTGTTACTTATAACATAATAGTGTTAATTGCCGAAAGATAGTAGGACAAAGTGACCTTAAAGCTGAAGGGGTTGTTTAGACTTTCCGCTGAATGTCTTGAAAAGAAAGGAGACATTTTCCGCTCAAGGAAACCTATCTAAAGAAAAGAGGAATTTCCTTAGAATTCTTACCTTGTTATTAATTTGGGCTTGAAAAGCAAGCCCCGCCCTCTTTTACTTCCCTCTTCTTGCTCAGAGCTGGAATTATCGCCTTTGAATTTAGTTGATATTTATAATAATGAATAACAAAGTACGGATAAGGCGATAATTGCTTGAATCTGAATCGATTTGTAGAAGTAGCTTATTCAATAAAAATTCCAATGTCTATTTCTTTACCTTTTATAGCTAAATAAAAAAATATACATAACAAACCCTTTTAGTTAATATGAATGTTTTATCAAATAAAAGTCCTCAAAAAAATCAAAGGGAAACTTTTTCATCGGGCTCTAAATATAAATACATATTTTTTAGATCAATACTTTTTTTTTGTAGTAGTTAAAAGAAAAATAGTAGGTACATAAAGTTTGTTATTGATCGTATGTCCCCGGAGTAATAAAAAGCAAACAAAAAATCTTGGAAAACCCTTATCTCGTTCAAAATTAGGGCCAGCTCGGGACGCGAACCCGCGACCTTTAGTATTGTAGGCTGCTATGCTAATCACTAAACTACAGGTGACCCCATAAGTTGCATAGAGTTCCAAATGAATACGTTACTGTTATTAAAAATTAAATTGAAAAAGAATGAGTCTGGCGATTAAAAATAAGCTCTATCTTACATTCTTTTTTTAATGTAGGTTAAAAGACATTCGCATCGAACTATGAGCTAAATAAAACATACCATATTGAACGTCAATTAGTAAAGATAGTTACACGATTCGACTTTTAAGCTTCTTTCTTCTTTTTGTTCCTTATTCGTATCTTTCCCCCCTTTTTTTCTTTCTTTTACTGAGGCCAAAGCCCACGCCTGTTGAACTTTCAGAACCAAGTTGATAACAAACTGCTCGATCAAGGTGACAGAAGAGATCGATACCTCACCAGCACTTTCCAACAATCTTTCGGCAGCTTTGGAAGTTGGGAGGTGCTTGTTATGGATGTGCCCGTGAGGAGTATCGCCATTGCGCGGTCTCCGTTCCGAACAACTAATTTTAAAGTCCTGTACAAATTGAACTCGTTAGAGAAAACGGCCTATAATGTTATTCGCGGCGGGGATAATTATCGGATGGCTAAAACACTGGAAACCGTACTCAGAGGCTATAAATATAATTAAAGCCACAGCCCCGCTCAACCGGAGAGGGTTTGTCCGCGATTCATGTCAATGTACACTGATAACGTTAATGTCATGAGGGGTCATTTCAAAGCTCATCGTCATATTAACAATCGGTTTTCCACCACGGTCACTATTCTAATGTAAATCTCACCAATATCACTCCTGGCCACTTTGTTAATTTAAACTTAGATTTACTTTAAATTTTTTTTTTTTTTAAGAATTTTAAACTGTGTGCGTGTTTGTTTTTACTAGTTATCTCATTTTTTAAAAATTATATTATAATCGCAATGGTACGGGATTGAATAATTTTATTTCCATGAAATTACAACAGAAAATGTCAACACAAACGGAACAACTAATGTAACTTAACAATGGCACAAGAGACAAAAGGAGACCAGTTGCTCACTTATATTTAGTGAAGAACACTCGAACATTTCTCCAATATACTTGGCTTTGTTAGTACATACCAAGGAAATAAACATCTATTTGGTTTCTGCCGTCACATTATTATAATTAATTTTTATTTTCTATGCGAAGAGTTTCACAAAATGTGTTAATTCACGAAATAAATATAAACATTTTATTTTCTATTAAAAAATTAGTTCTGGCCGTGTTTATAACTTACTCAAGTTTGTGATGGCGGAATTATCTCAGTATTGTTAAAAACTGTGAATTTATCTATGAATTTATGAATCATGAAACTATGAATTTATAGCCATTGTGGTATATATTTAAATATTGGATTTAACTATTAATTTGATTTGGTTTTGTATAATTATATACATTTTTACAAATTTTTTTATCACGTGTTTTATTTGTTTCTTTTCTAGCAAGATCATTTTAACTTCTTTTCATTGTTGTTTATTTCAGTAATTTATGTATTATACAACATTGTATATTCCTTATATTTTTCAGAACTATCTACTTCTATTTGATTAACTTTCTTACGTATGTAAATAGGAACTTAAATCATCGCTCACTATTTTAATTACTTGGCCAATGTTTTCTTTGTTTCATTTGTTGCATTCTATTATTCTTAATGGACTTCCTTCCAGAATCAAGGCGGAATCCAGGGGGGGGGGCGTTTAACAGGAGCCATGCCTTCCCCCCCAAATATTTTGGCTTTTCATTTTTTTGTATTTTAAGAGAATAATGCTATTAGGTAGTTACTGTGCCCTAAACATAACACTTTGTTCTTAAGATCGCAGGCCTTCTTAATGCAAGGTAATAATCTCACTAAAAACGGTGCTTTCAGCCACGTGATTATGAGACAGTGGGTTCATGACAATCCCAAATTTCGTCCTGAATCCGCCCCTGCCCAGAATAAAGATTATTTTCTATCTCTCTGAATTAATAGCCAAAAAGTCACTTAAACCTCTATTTTTATGACTAGCTTATCAGTTTTTTTGTTTATCATTAACTTTTTACTGAGATGTGCACCAACCCTATCCCTTCGCCCGACGAAAAAAAAAAAATCTGGTGCGTGTCCGCAACACACAACTTTCACTTACCAACTTACTTAGATTAGAAATTGACGTGTTTTGCTAAATATCATTTCCCAAAGTCACACATTTTTCTACATTCATATCTTATTTTTGTTAATCGTTAAAGCCGTTTTTGAGTAAATAAAAAATCCCCGTGAAAATGATACAAAATTTATTAAGTAAAGTCCCCCTTCCCGTAGATCAATTTTGATGAAATTTTTACAGTCATATCTCGGGCATATAAATACATCAAATACCATGTTAAATCAAAATCGTTAAAACCTTTTTTGAGCAAATTTGATGAAATTTTTGCTGTCACATCGTGGGCTTATACATACTCTAAATACCCAATTTCAGGTTCGCACGGTTTATAGTTTTAGAGCTTGTCTGTTCACACACACACACACACACACACACACACACACACACACACACACACACACACACAGACCATTTCACGGGACTTGGTTATTTTGACTCAGGGGACCCCAAAACGTGTATTTCCGTTGAAAACCGGAAGTCGAAAATTTTCACGATCGCAATACTTCCACTTACTATATATTTCATATATAGGTAAGTGAAAGTAAAAACTAGTTAAGTTTTCAAATTGCTCTCATCGAAATTACAGAAAAACCACTGATTAATAAATGATGATAGTATTTATGCAATATATAAGTTATAGAATTGCCAAGTTTTGCTATTTTGTAAAGTCCCGATAAAAGCGTGACCTATCAGGAACGAATTAATTACTATTTCGGCGTTGTTGTATATTGAACTTTCCATGAGGCCTCTATCAAGTAGTTTGTAGTATATATATAATTACTGTCTCTAGGCAATTTACACGTACTCTCCTTACAGTAACTGAATGGGGTGGGGTCTCTGAAACGTTTCTAATTGGATGGTAGTATTATCAGATACGAATGTTATCGACCAGGAATACCTACCTATTTTACCAAAAGATTTTTTTTGTCTATTCATTAGGTTATCAAATGTTTGCTAAGAACTAAAATGGGGAGAAGAGAATTTTCGACTTGTAGCAGAATTTAGAGAGAAGCCAGTTTCCAGAAAGTTTATATTTAGGTATATAATATAGAGTATAATAGGTATCAAATGTAGTTAAATTGGAACCTGAGCGGTCCTATAATAATAGAAAAGAATCTCGGGGATAGATTGTTCAATAGAAAAAAAAAATGGGTAAAAACATCAAATTTATTTATTAAAAAGGAACTTTATTAAATTGATGTACATAAATACTACTATGTAAAAATTAGATGCGTAAATTCATTGAACTGATGGTATTTTATGGTATGATCGAGGGGGAATCGATCGCCAATATCCCCCGGGTTGAGAATATGAATGAAATTTAGAACAAATAATTTTTTAAATCTGCAACTGTATTTACTAAAGTACTACAATTAAATGTGGTACTATTAAAAGAAAATAATCAGGTAATCTAAGGACATTAAGTAAATCTACCTATTGTTGGCACTCACCTAATACGCACAGACTTCGAAGGTCTTGAAGCCATCTTATTTTCGATTAGTTATTTGATAAAAAATAAAAATAAATAAATAAAAAGGGGTAAAAATAGTAAAAAGTACAAGTATAAATAGTATAAAAAATAGTTGAAAGAGGTACTTCCAACGTACTTTGGGGAGGAGGAACTTCAATCATCGATTTAATTCTTTTTTTTTCTTTTTCTTAATCAGTGAGTGTGATTCAAAAGCATTGCAAACGTAGATTGATTAAATATTTTTAATCATACGATGATAAAAGTAATAAATAAGGGGAAAAGTTAAATAAAGGGATATATTGAAACATGAGAGAAAACATTAGTTCAGTTAAAGTCATCTCAATCATTGATCGGACCAGCTTAAAAGTTTCCAATAAAGTATGCGGGACCGGTATTGGCAAACAAATTCTCTTTAAAAAAAGTAAAACAAAAAAAATAGAAAAAAAGATTCTCTAACGGGAAGTATAAACTGATTTAAAACTCTCCCTTTATGTCCTGTCTTTTTATTAAAAAGAGTAACAAATTTAGTTTTGTTTTTCCATTATTTTTTTTTTAATTGACTTCCTTTCAGTCACTCTTGAAGAGAAAATCTCTCTCAAGGATTGGTCAAGGATTAAGGATGACCTTTTTTTTTTCTTTCTTTCTTTACCAAAGAAATCTGACAAAAGAAGATAAGGAATCGACTTCAATTGATGCGTTGATGACCACCATACGCCAATAAATTAAAACAAACTAATGTCAGTATCCATAGTAACATGAAACTCTTTCCCTCAATTTATAGAAATTTTGGGAGCATACAAATGGAAAAATTAGTACAATTCTTGTAGAACTATTCTGTATTTTTTTCTGCTACCGCCAACCGCGCTTTGTTTTTAGGAATTTAGGGACCGAAAAAACGATTTTTGTCACCATTCATTCCATTTCATTTGGTACGTCATTCATCGAAATCCATCGCTTCTGGGGGCTTATACCTTTTATATTATACTATATATTATTATATATTGTTATATCACTGGTGTTTGGGCAAAAGGGCTTAAGTCATCGAATTTAAAGCTTAAACAATGATTTACCAAGCTATTGAAAATTATTATAAATTCTTTCTGATTGAATTTCTTTATCCCAGAATAATAAATGAAACTATATTATTTCTCCAGAGACTGTAATGAATTGTGAATAACGAATAAATTATAGTCAATTATGAATTTTAAGAAGACGAGCCAAAATATTTTTTTCATGACTTAAGCCCTTGTATTGTTTTATATTATATACCTCTCATCCCAGTGAATAAGTGGATAGGTCGAATTTAACCCGAAATAGGTTAAGTGACTAAAAAGAAGCATTGAGTCGGTCTATAAGTCAGACGTTCACTGAAAATTAAGTTATTATAATTCGTGTTAAATCTGTAGTAATCGGGCGGTGAACAATAAGCCATACCACCACTAACATCTCATTTCTAATAAAATCTATTCAGTTGGTTTAAAGACCCTAATAAATAACTACTATTTTAGTATTTTTGACAAAATTTCAACGCTTAATAATGGAAACTTGATTTTATAAAAATAAAACTTTAAAATCCAAATAAGAATGGTGTCAGAAATGGAGAATTAAAATCAACCCCGAAAAATTCTTCCAAATCACTTTTACCCTTCGTCATAAACCTACGACCTCCTGTCCAACAGTATCCTTCAATGACACTCCACTTATCCCTGTCGAACAGAACCGTTCCTGGGACTTCACAAACGCCTTATGTCGAATCCTCACACAAGACTGAAACGACAAGAAACCGCTCGTCGCTTCCGACTACTTCAAAACTTACTTGACAAACATTCAAAACTCCGGATCTATTTCAAAAGGCTAATTTATTTGACAGTAATAAGACCGATATGGACTTACGGAATCGAGCTTTGGAGTTCCAATCCCAATCCTTGCAATCCAAAATCCTTCGAAAATCCTTAATGCTGTTTACTTCGTCAAAAACAAACTCATCCATAAAGACCTCAATGTTCCATATATCGCCGATTTGGCCCGATATAGATATCAATATTTTCATAATAAACTCCCGAACCCTGTTGTTTCCAGTCTTGCTTCCTCCTCTATTCCAGAAACTCCTCTGGCGTCTAAAAAGAAGATGGCCTAGGAACCTTCTATATTAAGTGTACTAGTTGATTGCTACCAATGGGTAGCTTCTCATCATGCTATTTTATGACATATTCTTTTCTTATTATTAGCACATTTACCAGATGTATTTAATGTAAATACAGTTGTAAATTTCAATAAATTTAGTAATAAATTGCCAATAAGTCAAATTGCAAGTAAAGGAAATTTTACTTAAATAATAACGCTTAAATCCACTGGGATGACAGTTATGTTGTAATGATCTGTATCTGTATATATCAGAATTTATGTTTTTATAAAATTTTCAAAATTAAGTTTATTAATTTTTGTAGACTGTTACGGTTAACAGCAATATTATTGAATTATTTTGTTTTACACATTTGTTTTTACTAATTTTATCGTCAATGTAGTCTTGTCATTTTATAGAACGCCGGAGACAATACGAAGCGGCCCGATGAAACATTTCCGCACCAATCCCCTCCTGTATTGCCGATAGAGTGCTCTCAACTCAAACAAACAGGAAGAAACGTGCCAAGGAAAGAGGAAAAATATTGCGTAGCGATGAAAACACGAGGATGGAAACGGTGTAAAGAACAATAGGGAAATAGGAACAATGGTTTTGTGAAAAAGGAAGGCTTGGAAGAGGTCAATGGAAGCCATTGTAGGAGCAGGGCTGCTTTTTCGACTGAACCACTCAATACTGTCCTAAATACACAGCTCAACGGCTCCTCCGCGAATATGTTCCATTCATTACTGCTCGGGGACATCGTCGTCCTTCTTGGTTGGCTCTGTTCCCGCACTCGTGTCCGGTTTGCCTCTAGTTCCTCTTTGGTTGCACCCTCAGGTCAGCTTAATACGCTTCAGGATGCAGGATGTATGGGATACTTCATTATTCATACTTGAACAAAAATTAACTTCGTCTAAGGGATGACGAATAATCCTGGTTATTCGAAAATATTAACATTTAAGTGAAGTTGTAGTTTTTGTTTTCTTTTTTTTTTTTCTGAAGTCATTCTAATGCTGCTATGCCTATTTTCGTCATCGTCATTCGCAATAAAAAAATCTATATTGAGAAAATAAGAAGGTAATTATCTTTCTTTTACAATGCACGATTAGGGAGCTAATACATTTAGAGAATTCAGGACAATATTAATTCTTCAATTTTCCTAAAAATAAACACAATTTATTTGATTAGTTCTCGTTTAATTCTTCTTTTTTTTTTTTAAATCAATGTGGATAAGAAAATATTTTCAACCTCCGCACCCCAAAAGAAAAAAAAAATCATTTCATTGCCTAATTACTACAGTAAAAACGCGTTGCCCATTCCCCGGCTCAACCTTTCTTTGTTTTGTTTTTTCGTTCGATACTGAAAAAACATTGTTCGTTTCATCTGAAATATGAAAAAATAACCAAGTCTAAATTTTACGTCTATTAATATCTCAATGTGGAATACGAATAAAAAATAAAGAATAAACGAATTAATATTAAATTATCTGACGAATGGGATATCGGATGATTGATCATCCTTCGTATATAAAGTTAAATATAACAAATAAAAAAGATTATGTTTTATTCGTTATACCAATAAAATATTGTTCGATTAAACCCAACTCGGTTTAATACATTTTTGGAAACGGGACATATACCGTTAATCGGCTTTGCTTTGATCTTATGGAATAAGTTCGGACCAGAATTTAAAAAAAAAATATTATTTACCATTGTTCTGTTGCTTTCATTTTAATAGTTAACTAAACATTTTAAGCATAAAACTGTAACTTTAAATACTTACAACACAATTGAACTATGTAATCCTTCCTAAATTTAAATTTTAGTTTGTACCAACTAGTCCGTGATATTTCTTTAGGGTAGGTATACATTTTCTTCGTCTCTCCATTAAATTAGGTAGATCATAATTTCCACATCTAAATATTATTTTTCAAAAAGTCTGGATCATCATTCTATTTATATATATAGAATATTATATATATATATATATATATATATATATATATAAAATAAATGTATTGATGCTCTTTAACAATTTTAATTTAACTTTTTAACTGTAGGGTAACTTTGCACACACAAAAAAATCTGAATACTTTGCACCAGCATCATAAATTAATTAATATAATAAACAATCATAAAAACATATAATTTTTTCCCAACCTTTGGGTTATTGTATTGGGGTTCCCAACTGTTTGTTTATTGTACGGCATAATTATGAGCTTTTTGTATGGCATAATTATAAGAACAATATAGTCTCGAAAAATCGGGATAATATAGTTGTTTATTATTGACTGGACCTCCAGAGACCTATTATAGCATTTAATACCAACAGTCAAGAAAATATATCCTAATATAAATTCAATTATTTTCTTGTGGTTAACCTATATACATATTCATACATACACATACACTCTTATTATTATTTTGTTTTGTTTTAAGGACACTGTACTTTTTTTTCAAATCAGTGTTGAATTAATATATGAAAATATAAAGGTCTATATCTTGCATTTATACATGGAGCATGTATACATTAATAAATATATAGGGTTACTGTATGAGGGAAAGGAAGAAAAAAAATAAATAAATAAGGTCTATATCTCCGAAACTATGTTAATTCAATCACGATGGGACTCCAATTCATGTTCCTATAATTGATTATACATATTTTACACATATTACATATTGTACAATACACACTTATTATTATTTTGTTTTGTTTTAAAGGCACTGTACTTTTTTTTTTCAAATCAGTGTTGAATTAATGTATGAAAATATAAAGGTCTATATCTTGCATTTATACATGGAGCATGTACACATTAATAAATATATAGGGTTACTGTATGAGGGAAAGAAAGAAAAAAAAAATAAGGTCTATATCTCCGAACCTATGTTAATTTAATCACGATGGGACTCCAATTCACGTTCCTATAATTGATTATACATATTTTAGTGACACCAACAGTATCAAAGTATCTGTTATATCTCTTCGTAATAGGTTCTCCATCGAACACTATAAACATTTGCGTTTATCCGACTCGATAAATCAGTTCGTATTTGCTGAATCCCTTTCCGGCTGTAGCCAGCTAATGCTCCGACCGAGCGTTGCACTATCTGCTAACCGGTTAGATTTTTTTTTCTTCTTAAGCCCGCGATAGGAGGAGTGAGGGCTGAGATATAAAGGCAGCCTGAGATGATATATGGCACCTCACCGCTTCCACCCAACCTTTCACGTTCTTAGCTCACTCCCTCCCCGTGTTCTTTTCCCCCACCTGAAATATATATATATAAGCTTCTCCCTTTCCCTTTTACATATATCAACATCAGTCCATAGTTTCTACTTGATTTTATTCTATTTTCTTTTTTTCGGCGAATTCCCGGTAGTGGTGCATTGCCCGAACAAGTCTAAGAGTAATGCAGGCAAATTATTAGTGTTTAATGTTATTTATATTTAACCAAGCAAACAAGCAAATTGAAGTGCAACAGAAATATGTCATGGGATTTCGAAGAAAAAAAAATATATGTGGGAGAAATTCAGTAACACAGGGCATAATAATATAAACACCTATTCAATATTACGATTTATTGCAAAGGACTGAAACGTAAATTACCACGTTAGGTGCGGCGGCGTCCCAGGGGTCCGACTGCTGGGATGAGCCACAGACGATATCGGGCGTCGGGGTCCGATGGGGATGCTTTGACGAAAGCGTTATCTTTTGATTAAAAATTGAATTAAATGAGCTTCTCGAAGGCATTTTTTTTTTTCACTTACCTACACTTACTAACAAAAGTCTCTGCACACCCTGAAGATTTTTTTTTATTTTACCTAAAGATACCTTATGAGCCAGATATGGGCAACGAAACTCACAAATTTTTTACATAATTTAATCTATTTTAATTACATTTAATATAATTTATTTAACTTATAAATTATGAGGAAAATTACATAAAATGTCAAAATATTGATGCGCCAAAAGTCTCTGCACGCAGTGGAATTAGCCAAGATACTGATATGTATACAGTTTGCACATTATCCCATTCATCCTCCGGCTAATCCTAACTTGCCAGTCTTAATTTGGGCCCAAACAGTTAAGATTGTGATAAAAAATGGAGGTTCCAACACCGATTCCCGATCAAATTGTAAATTTGAGGAAACTCATACGACTCATATAGGTAAATAGGACAAATCGTCAACAGGGGCTATAATACGGTAAGGTATGTCCTAAAACGGTATGAAGAACTGGGTACAATGGAAAGTAGATACCGCTCTGGCCGCCCCCCCGTACTCCAAGCTCACCACAAGAGGGCTATCATAAGGACTTTGGCCGAAGAACCCCACACGAGTGCTCTCAATTTAGCAGGTATGGTGTAAGAAAATTACAAGATTGGGGTATCTGCACAAACGATTAGAAAAACCCTAAAGAAAGCTGGCTATAATGTGCGTAAGCCTAGGTGTAAGCCATTCATTAGTAAACGATCCGGATATTGAAACTGCAGTTCCCAAAGGAACATGTAAACAAGCCCTTATAGTTCTGGGAACTTGTTTTATTTATTGACGAGAGTAAATTTAACATTCGTGGATCAGATGGAAGGGGGAAAGTTTTGAGAAAACCTAACAAAGAGCCCCTCGAAAAAAACATAGTTTGTAATGTGAAACATGGTGGAGGGAGTGTTTTGGTTTGGGGGTGTATGTGTGCTGCTGGAGTTGGTAATTTGAAATTTATCGACGGAATAATGGACCAACACGTTTATGTAAATATTTTGAGGAATAATTTACCGGAAAGTTTAACGAAGTTTGATCTCCAGGAAAAATTTATTTTTCAACAAGATAACGACAGCGCGGAAAGTTCAAGAATAGTTGCTCTACAATGCTCCACAGCAACTTAAAACATCTCCCTAATCTCCTAATCTTAATCCAATACAACATCTGTGGGATCAACTAGGCCGTCAGAAAGTAAAAATTAAAATAAAGAACAAAGACCATTTAAAAAGAGTACTAAAGGAATTGTGGGGTAAAATTACTCCAGAAACTACAAAAAATTAGTTCACACCATGCCAAATAGATTATGAGAAGTGATAAGAAATAAGGTAGGAACGACTACCTATTAAAGTTGATTTGGCATCAATAATTAAGCTTCAAGTTGAAGAAAAATGATGTGTGCAGGGACTTTTGGCGCATCAATATTCTGACATTTTATGTAATTTTCCTCATAAATTATAATTTAAATAAATTTTACTAAATTTGATTATTGTTAATTAAAATAGATTAAATTATGTAAAAAATGTGTGAGTTTCATTGCCAATATCTGGCTCATAACCTATCTATAAGTAAAATAAAAAAAAAGCTGGAGGGTGTGCAGAGACTTTTGTTAGTAAGTGTATATATGAAATATATAGTAAGTGGAAGTATTGCGAACGTGAAAAAATTTGACTTCCGGTTTTCAACGGAAATACACGTTTTGGGGTCCCCTGAGTCCAAATAACCAAGTCCCGCAAAATGGTCTGTGTGTGTGTGTTTGTGTGTGTGTGTGTGTATGTGTGCGTGCGTGCGTGCGTGCGTGCGTGCGTGAGTGTGTGTGTGTGTGTGTGTGTGTGTGTGTGTGTGTGTGTGTGTGTGTGTGTGTGTGTGTGTGTGTGTGTGTGTGTGTGTGTGTGTGAACAGACTAGCTCAAAAAATATAAAATAAAGTGCCCCTCCGTTTGACCAATTTTGATGAAATGTTGGCTATCACATCATTGGCATATACATACACCAAATACCCAGTTTGATCAAAATCGTTAAAGCCTTTTTTGAGTAAATAAAAAAAACCACGTGAAAATGATACAAAATTTATTGAGTAAAGTCCCCCCTCCGGTTGATCAATTTTGATGAAATTTTCACAGTCATATCTCACTTTTTTAAAGGGATTTTAAAACTTTAAACACAATACTTGTAAAGGGCTTTGTAATGTTTCTTATAGCATTTTTATAGATAGATAGAAGTAGAATTCAAACATACTTCTCACCAGGTTTCATGGTGAGATATTAAGTGAAGATTAAGTTGATTAAAGGAAGATTAAGTTTCAACTTGCAATAAATATAAAAATTTCTAAAAACTGGAAATTTCGATAAAATAGACTTAAGACAAAGGCTCTTACCGCAAAATCACAAAGGAAATAAATAAGGTTGATAAATATTTATCAATTTATAATATTTATCAACCTTATTTATTTCCTTTGTGATTTTGCGGTAAGAGCCTTTGTCTTAAGTCTATTTTATCGAAATTTCCAGTTTTTACAAATTTTTATATTTATTGCAAGTTGAAACTTGATCTTCAATTGCAAGTTGAAACTTAATCTTCAATTGCAAGTTGAAACTTAATCTTCACTTAATATCTCGCCATGAAACCTGATGAGTAGTATGTTTGAATACTACTTCTATCTATCTATAAAAATGCTATAAGAAACATTACAAAGCCCTTTGCAAGTATTGTGTTTACAGTTTTAAAATCCCTTTAAAAAAGTCAATATTGATACTCTAAATTATTTTGATTTATGTGGGTTATTAAAGAACTCGCAGAAGAGAGGACAGGGCTGAAATAGTAGGTAGGTGCTGTTGTGCACCATTGCGGTCCAGTCTGGCCCGCGGCCCGATAACAATTCCTCCGAAATATCTTGAGAAATTCCCATTTGCGAAATATCCACCCCCCATCCGGAATCCTGGGATGCTCTCCCTCTTTCCATGAAATAGCCATGCCCAGAATATTGACCTCGTTACAAGAACCATAATATTTAAATCACAATACATACAAAAAAACACATACATATATAGAGGTTTACGATTTGCAAATAAAATAAAAAATAAATTATTAAAAAAACATGAGTGGGATGCATTAGTAAATACGCGTTGCCCCTGACAACTTATGATTGGGAACCCGAAAATAACAAGTTCAAAACAAGGGACATTTAAGAACTCGTCATCAACAGCCCACGCTCTCCCTTGGCCCGGGAAATCCCCGTATAGCCTAAGACGCGAGGAAAAGAAGGAATTTAGCAGATTCGATGAGTTGAACAGGAGTTTTGAATCTTTAACAAGTTTTATGTATAGTTGTGACTATGTAATTTTTTATCTCTTACAAAGTGGTGAAGAGGTCCTGCAAAGTAGTGTGGAGGAGTCTCACAGCCAAGTTCTTACAACATTTGTGTGGTCACAGAATTCACAGAGGTCACAGAAGTCGTGTAACAGATTAGTGCCTTTCCGACTAACGCCGTAACGCCGGCGCGCCCCTCCGTGAGACACCGTTGGTCGCGCGTGAGCAAATTGCTCACACCTCAGTTTTTGGCTATTCTATTATTTTTAAGCAGCATTCTTCGCCATATTTTTGTTTCTTTTAATTTAGAATATGTTTATCATTAAATTATTAATCTATTTAAGGTGTTTTTATCAGTTTAATGCATTTATTAAAATTTATTTGTAGGAGGGGAATGAATAGAAGAGAGTAAACAAGAATAAAATGCTTCATTAATACGATTTTTAGTTAAAAAAATAAGTAGTTATTGTAAGAAAAATTGACCAAAATTAGAAAAATAAAAATAGGAAATTTTTAGCTGAACAAAAAAAAACGCATAAAGTTGGTACCGTTGAATTGGAAGAATATAATGTAAACAATAACGAATAACAATCGAAAAACGAAATACCCAATTTTACTCAAAAATATAAAAAATAATCTAAGCTTTTACTAAAAAATCGAAGAGAAGAGACGAAAATACTTAGAGTCATTTTATTCTTCCGGGCGATCGTCCAAAAGCCGTAATATCTTCGCAGCACGTCTTGTTCCACTCATTTTCCGAACTACACTTACTAACAGAACAGTTACAATATTTTATCAAAGAAATACAAACGTGTACTGACAAGATTTGGGCTCATTACAGCGGAGATGGGCAAGTCAGTGCAGGTCTCGGAGCGGCCCGCACGGTGGCTCAGTTCTGTGTCACGGATGGTCGCTGTGAGCATTTCGCTCACGCTCCCGTTTTTTCGAACAAAACGCTTTATTGGGGCTTAGCGCGGCAATTTTTTTTTTCAAAAACAACTTCCTAAAGTGAGTTAAT
Source organism: Aelia acuminata (assembly GCA_911387785.2). Taxonomy (NCBI): domain Eukaryota; kingdom Metazoa; phylum Arthropoda; class Insecta; order Hemiptera; family Pentatomidae; genus Aelia; species Aelia acuminata. The sequence goes on along the minus strand of OU426982.1, from coordinate 100,451,578 downwards.
GTATAAATGACAAATAGAAAAATTATCAGAATTAAAGAAAAAGAAATAAGCGAAATACACAAGATTTTCGGCAAGTGTGAGCAAAATGCTCACAACGCGATCAACGCCGGGTTAACGTCAATTTCTCGGGCACAGTGTCAATATGTTTTTCAAAAATATTGTACTTCACCTTTTTCGAGCTACTGCCCAGTGTGTCTACGATTGTAGAGAATTCTTTCTAAAACAGGTTTGTTTCTGTTTCTGCAATACGAATACTATATAACTGTTTTTTTCTTAGTATCTTAGTACACACTGAATTACATCCAAGCAATGACGTGCTGCAGAAGTAACCAAACATTTTTATTTGTAAGAGGATTAATAAGTTAAAACAACCATACAAAGATATAATCCTTCAAACGTAAACAATTTTTATCTACAGTGGTGATTTAATGAACAAATTGAAATAATAAAGAAATCATTGTCATTTAAAACATATGATATAATTGTTCTAATTATAGCCATTTACAATATAAATATAATATTGTTAAAGCAATTTGTTTAGAATATTTCTTATTGATCTAAAGCTATTTAATATATACTATTGATATATAAAATATACAGTACTAAGCAAAAGTTTAGACTCACTTGTATTTAATTCACAATCTTCAAGTTTAAAAAAATAATTGTCACTCAAGAGATAACATTTCAAAACTTATATGATTGTTTCGAATACAATCTACATAAATAAAGATGAAATTATGTTTGTTTGTTTGTTCTTTATATAAATCCATACCGTTTGTCCTATGTTCTCCGATTTTCGCTCAGTAGTTCTTGCATACCAGGAGCGAACACCTGTCCATACTGAAATTGCATAACTTCAGCTAATCTGGGTATATTCTTTATTGTTAAAAAAATCGCTATGATCTCGGTTTACATTAGATTTTTACGAAATCAACGGTTGGAATCGAACAAATCTCATTTCTGTCCTAACGAACTTTTCTTGACCCACAGGTTTTCTTATTGTTTTCCAAATTCCCTGGGTGAAATCGGGATATACAGCTAGTTATAAATAAATTAAAGCTAAAATTATAGTTGTTATGTTGTTCAATAAATAAAATGTTGTTATTTATTTATTTTACAAAATCTAAGGGTGAGTCTAAACTTTTGACTCGTACTGTATATAAAATTTTAAACTGAATCATCAACTTGAAACAGAATAAATTTCGGTAGTGACAACGAAATAATGACGTTGGTTCCGACGTTTAAGTTGGAGGTGTACTGTAAATTGTATGCAGGAAATTTGGGAGTAGGCAAATGACAGTTGAGAGTTGTTAGGGAGAGGAATACAACGCTTAAATTTAATCATCATTTACTGTACATATCCTCACAAGTTTAAACTCACTTCTCAGGTTAAAGTTGTGGCGGAGAATCAGGGACTTCATATTCCTTGATACCGCTTTGTCGAAACTTGCCTCAAGTTATTCCACATTTAACTCAATTTACTTGAGGGCGGGGGCAATTATCCACTAAATATATAAGATAATAATTTTAAGTAACAATGATAAAATCTTTTGTTCTTCATCCGGTGCTGATGGAGATCTTTCATTAATTGCCAATTCGGGAAAACCCCTTACAGTTGAAAAGGCTAATCATGGGAGGAAGGGAAAATTATTATTTAAGTACCCTCTTTAACGTATTAATACTCTCACTTGTTTACACTGAGAATTATTAATCCATAACTGTGAAGAAAAAAATCTTTGATCCTGCATTACTTATTTTGAGGGCGTTAGATATTTTAATTTACACCTAAGCTAATGAATGAAGAGCTGATTGATTAGACTACCCGGTGGTCTTCTCACGATAATTCCCTAAAAACGACTAAAATATCAAGTCGGTGGAATGTAATTTCCTCCGCCGTGAGAGGGGCCGTTTAAGGATTCAAGGCGCCGGGCCTCAACTGCGGGAATTATGTGAGATTGGCCGCTGGCCCCCGGAAATAAGGGTTGTAAAATAATCCTCAGCCCATTTCCTTTCTGCCCGCTGGATTATCTCCCCGCCATGCTAACGGCCTCCCAGATCCTCGGGATCACTGCCCGTCTCTATATTTCCTAATGTCTCTTATACAGCTCCAGGCAGTAGCGAGCGCCACTAAGCTCTTTAGCAATGAGCATTGAATCCGCAAGGAACAACGCTCTAAATAAACTGTACAATATGAAATCCCATCTCGAATGGTCAAGTAAAATGTTTTCATTTTATCGTATCTAAACGCGTTTCTGTTGGAATTCTAAGGCCCTACGCACACGGGTCGACGCTGGAAATGGTCGACGCGACTCTAGTCCGTAGGCTTCTCCCCTCCACTCAACTTCCTTCGTTGTGGCATCAAGCTCCGCAGACGGGTCGTTCACTGGTCGTCTAGAACCGCAAGGATCCTCGTCTTGTGCAGTTTTCGTCTCTTGCGATTGGTTTGGAACGGGAAAAATCGAGCGAAACGCACGTATCTTCGTCATGGAGTTAATTTTTATTTTATTTGTTTGCTTTGTTTTTGTGCTAAATTTTTTTTTTTTAAATTTAACCTGTGTTACCTCTAATAAATGTTTGAAAAGAAACATTTATTTTATTTTTTATTTTTTATTTTATTGTAAATTGTATTTTTTCTATTAATTTTTGTTAAGTGTTTATTGGTTTTATTTGGTTAATTTTGTTTATCGTTGATAAAAATATTTGTAAATAAATGTGAAAAATTAAATATCTTACCTCAAAGTTATAAGTATGCGTTCTTCTGAATTCACACATTCCCTCATATTGGCATCCGCATATTGAATAGCTGGACTAATTATTTTTACTAGAGTAATGTATGATTCCTTTCGCATTCTATAAAATGCTAGAAATTTAGCATCACTTTGTTGCAGTTCTCTTGCAGCAACGAATAGCCGTTTATGAAAATTGCGTTCAATATAAGGATGAACCCATAATCATCATTTATTCTTTTTCATTTACCGATACCACAAAAACATTACAAAGTCCTCCTCATCACTTGAACTTGAACTGCTCATTGTAAGTTTATACAAATTAAACTAAAAATGCAAAAATACCATATATTATTAATGCAGATTAGAAATATACAAACATTCACAGATCGAAATAGCGATTTTGATTGATATTTAAGAAAAAAAAGGTCAACGAATGCATTGAATACGTTCCTGGTTGGAAGATGCGAATAATCTAATCGACTTGTGTGCGGTGGACAACCGCATGTGCCGCAGGGTTCGTACATGACGAGCACGACGCGCGAACCTCTCGACGAGTCTTCGATCGACCCGTGTGCGTAGGGCCTAATTCATACTATATTGTCTAAATAATGTTTTACATAAACAATGAAATAGCTCTATGAAAAAAACCTGAAAAAGAAACTCTGGAAACGCAAATAACTGCTCCAATTTAGGAATTTAGTGAAAAATATCTTGCTTTATATTACTTTATTATTGAAAATGGAACATTGTAAATTAAGAATCTTCCATTGAATATAGGAAACACTAACAAAGCATCTGTCTATATTCCATTTTTTTTTTTTTTTTTTTTTTGGCACTTTTCTACTTACAAGAAGACCACGTCACATTTCCCTCTCCGATGTTGATGAAATTTTTTTTGGTGATTCTACATCGAAAATAAGTCGACACGTGTCCAGCCGTTCCATTGAATGGGCCATCTGGACTGAGAAATTAAATATTTTAGGTTCAAAAATCGTTAAAATTGGCTTTCACAAAACAGTCATTGCTCCATTCTACCTGAACCAATTTTAATAAAACTTTCTGGGGGATTCTTTTCAGAGAAAGGCTAAGCCCCAAGTCCATTGCTTATTATATTTAGCCCGAAATCGAATATTTCAGAATGGCTCAATAAGCGTCATCCCGAACATTTGATTATGTATTGATACAGTTATGTTACGGTAACAACAAAAGTCTGAAACTCAATAGGTGTCACAGAAATAATCATCTGTTTTCGTTTCACGTCACCATATAATACTTTCATGTTTCAAACATATGGTATTTTTCAGAATGGCAATAAATTAAAAACGAAATGTAGATTAAATGACCTATTTTATTTGTTTAAAAAAAAATGATTTTCTTTTATTTTTTTCCCTCCCTAAACCATCGTTTTGAACGTTTGGTTCAAAACATTCAAATGCGATTCAAATTCAAATATTGAGGGGATAAATACGTTGAAATGGTTTTTACTCAAGGTAGCATTAGGAAGTTTTTCTCGCAAAGCCCAGAGCGAGGTCCTCCCTGCAGCCTGGGAATTAATTAGCAACTACTTGAATAAAGATGTCGCGGCTCGCCCTAGAAAACCACCCTGCCTACAAAAACCTTAACCGTGCTTGCTAAAAATGATGTCAGTACAGACTAAGCGTGAAAAGCTGTATAATCAATCACCACCAAGTGTCAGTTGCTTTCACTCTTTTACATCTCAGGTTATCTAAATTATTTGTTTTTACTAACATTTGTTATTGTAGAGGTGTGACCTTTTTTATTTATGTTTTAATTAAACAATAAAATATGGGTAGCATTTCTGGATTTTTGAGTACGGAAGAAGGTTATAAATACTGCAAAGAAACTATAGGAGGGTTTATCCCGCCATGTTATCAATCCTTTGAAAAGTTATTGCCTGTTAAAAATAGAATTTCATAACGTTTTAAAATTATATTAGACCATCAAAAATCTAGATGCATATTTTCACATACTTATCATAATTTCTTTAAAGACGTGAGGTGTACTGTTTCCTATTATAATTCTTCATTAACGTTTCTTGATGAGGTCCAACAAACGAGGCGTTAACTCTGTTGAAACTTTCTAATAAAAATATATATATAAAAACTTATAATAATTATTAGCACTAAAAAAATATATATACCCTTGTTTAAACACTGCAAAGCATCCCTTTGAAGCCCCAGGGGGATAATGAAGGAAGTGAGAGAGGTAGAAGTGAATTACTTTTACGGGGACAAAGTGTTGGTCGTTATGCCTAAGAGCCTTTATCATTTATTTACACTATTTTAATTCACTCGCCAGGTTTTTGTGGATTTCACAGCTACGTTAAAATAGTTTAATTGTTTTAATTATTTTTTTACATTTTTTTATATGAAGAATATATTTTTGTCCGCGGAGATTATAATGTGATAAATAAATCCGTGCCTGCACCTTTAAAAGAGTGTTCATTTATATTTAATTTAATTATATTAATTATTCATATTTATATCTAATTTAATTCATAAATTAAAAAATGATTTTTTTATTTGTTTGCACAAAACTTTGCAGATTTTTAACACATTTATTGGTTTATTTAGTAAACCACAAGGTTAGCATCCCCTTGAAGTGGCGTGGAAACAAATTAAAAATTATTATATTTTTTAGTTTGGCTTCAACACTCTTTGTGCTAAAGCTACAGTGGTAAGAACATTCGCCTTAGCTTGTAATTTGTATGTTTATCGTAAAAAAAAATAAATAGTATGGCATGTATCCAAAATAACTATTGCTTCTACATAATTTTATTTTATATTCTCATAAAAATGTTAGTTCTAATGATTGAAGAGACATAGAGAAAATGGGCAGTCTTTTTTTTTTTTTTTTTAGTATTTAATATTTTTTTATTTTTTTAAAATAATAAAGGCTTAACACTTGCTAAACTTGGAAGGTTCGATGCCGACACCACCACCCGCTGCCTGCACGCCTCTAGTCACTGACGCCATCCAGACCCAACTTCGACTTCTCTGCCTTCACGCAATCGTCCCACCTCCGTCTTGGCACCCCCCTCGGAGGTTTCCCAGTAGGCCACGTATTAACCTTCTACGATTTCGCTCTCCATCGAGTTTCGCAATTTCACATGCACATTTCATTCGCCGTGCTGGTATCATATCTATTAGATTTGCCGGATTCAGTTTTTTAGCATTGTGTAAACGTTTTAATTCACCGGTTGATTCATCCCTCTTCGGTTCAAATATTCTACGAAATAACTTATTTTCAAAAACCCTCAGTCCTTGCTCATCCATCAATGATAGCCGCAACTTTTCCCACCCGTAAAGGACCGTAGGAAGAATAATAGTTTTTTTAAATCCTGATTTTTAAGTTTCGAGACCGAAGTTGCGAGCTTAGAATTATTACTGAAAAGTAGCAATTTCCGACTTTCAATCAAGCCTTGATTTCCTTATCGATTTTGTTTTTTTCTAGTCATCATCACCCATAAATATTTAAATTTCTCTAACGTATTACCTTAAAAATACACTAATATTATATAATTTAATTTTTTTGAAACTTAAGTTTCTGGCTTTTATATTTTTGTTGATTTCCTTTGGATTAATTCTAAAAAGTAATTTTAAGTATAAATAAAAAAATGAATCACCATTGAGGATAAATGGTCGATAATGTTATTTACTTGATTAATTAAAAGTATATCCAGTATTAGCAAAATAATGTTAACGTTTCTTTATACTTATATGAATATTAATTTGAAGTTCAAAATCAACTCTCAATGCTTTGTTTCGGTGCATTCCCATGCCACAATATAAAAATAAAGCTCTATTTTTAATGATTTTGATAATAATTTATTAAACATCTATTCAAGAGATTTTAAGGAAAGGAGAAAATGTACAACACAACTTATCTAAGATAAGCGTGTGAAAAAGTCCATCTTTTACGTTTGAAACTAAATTCAGACCCATCTTTGGTGAGCTGCGTATTTCAAAGAAAAAGAAAATGATGGTTATGAACTTGATACAACCAATATTCTATAACATGTACATAAATGGTATGTTTAAAGGTGGTCTGAAAATTCATCAACGAAGTCCCAATTCCGCACAAATGAATGGCTACCTATATATTAATAAATCTATAGTGAACTAAGCGCCAAACTAAGAAATTTTAAACTAAGAACAAAAATAAGTATTGTAATTTTTTTTTATCATACTTATTTGTATTGATTAACATAAGAGACAAAGTAAAATATATTGTGGCATGAAAGTGGTTAAAGTAAAAATATTTTAAATAAACCTATTTTATTAAACTCAAACTTTTCTCAGATTTCTCAAAATATGTAGTTTGGCCCTTAGTTTATTTTGGCGTGATACCGACCAAATAAAAATAAAAACAGATTAGGGGGCAAGACGGTTAAAAAGCAACAGGAAGTATAAAGCTTCCTAAAAAATTTTATATTAAATTATTGTATTTCAAAGAATGAGGTTTATAATTTTTTCTTTTCATTTTAAAAAACTCTTTTTAAATGTTTATTGGCTTAATTTTAAATGAAATATTTACTCATCTGTGGTTTAATAACTCATTTTAAATTTCTTCATCTTCTCAGATGAAATCTATAAGAACATTCAAGTCTTTATTTGTAATTGACTTTTCTTTTTTTATTTAAATTTAAATTTATAAGTTATTCTTAAGTTTATAAGTTCCTATGTATTGTCCTGTGTTAAACTCCTTATCCTTCCTTATATTTTTATCTTTTTTCTAGCTTGTTGATTCAAAGGGGAAACGAGTTCATTTACTTAAGACCTCGACTCTGGAAGGATAAATTTGACTTGGGACTAGTATTGATCTGGACCCCACTGGAATTAGGGAAAGCCGTGTTAAACGGAGGATAATGAAATTCTTTTACTTTCTAAGTACCGTAATTATTTTAAATTAAAGGCTTGCTCCCTTCCGCATCCTCCATCCCTCCTCACCCAGTGCAGTTGGCGGTTTGAATTTTTAATGTTCAGCCTTTAGTTAAGACTGACATTCCCTCTCTATAAATTTAGAAACCCCTATGTTAAGTTGTTAATTTGTCATGTTCATTTAGCACTGAAGAAGGCATGCATTTTCGGGTCGAAACGAAAAAGGCTACAAAAAATATATTACTATAATTTGTACAGGCTTTGACCGCCATTTCGGACTAATTCTTGAATCCTTTGAATATACGGTAAGCTATCAATTATCTAAAACAATTTTTCATTTTCGACAGTTCAACATGCCGTGACAATATCGTTCACGCCGGGGCTATAATTCATGCTCCTCGCCCATTGGTGGCTTACCTTATTTTCTCTCTATCGGATGGGAGTTATTCAAGGGCATTTTGCATTATTGATAATCCAACAATAATAAAACAAACAATACAATCCTACCTCGTTATATATCGTCGTGGAAAGTTTTGTGATTGATTAAAATGTCCGATGCGACAGTCTAGTATAAGCCACCGGTGGTACACGCCGGCGTGAAAGTGTTAAACAAATTCAATATTACTAGATCTACCCAACTTACAGATTTTTTTTCACGTTTAAACCTATGATGAAATGAACAAAAAATGCGATTTACATTTAACCCTATGTATAATTCTTAAATGTTATATATATTTTATCGTATACATTATTTATTTTAGCTAATCTATATAAATAAAGATGAAATTCTGTTTGTTTGTTTGTTCTTTATAGAAATCCATACCGTTTGTCCTGAATTCTCCAAATTTCGCTCAGTGGTTCTTTCATACCAGGTGCGAACACCTGTCCATATTAAAAGTGTATAACTTCAGCCGATCTTCAGCTGATATTCTTTATTGTTATAAAAATCGTAATGATCTCGCTTTACGATGGTGTTTTACGAAAACGACCGTTTCATTAGAAAAATGAAATTCCCCGGGTAAAACCGCGATATACAGCTATAATCTATGTAAATAAAGATGAAATTCTGTTTGTTCTTTATAGAAATCTATACCGTTTCTCCTAAATTCTCCAAATTTCGCTCAGTGGTTCTTTGATACCAGGCGGGAACATCTGTCTATATTAAAATTGCATAACTTCAGTCAATCTCTGGGTATATTATTTATTGTTATAAAATCTGTTTCGATAGCGCTTTACATAGGTTTTTACGAAATCGACCGTTTATAGATTTAAAAAATGAAATTCTCCGGGTGAAACCGGTATATACAGATAGTAAGTTAATAATTATGATAATAAGATTTTTTACGAATTACAGTTGATTACGGAAAACTTTATAGAAACAGCAAGTGTTGAAAATAATATATAGGAGTAAAAAAATATATATATATTAAAACTAAGTTTATTATCTCAATTCAGTATCTGAGAAGCAATGAATCCTCTCAAGTTCCTAGTGAGAAGGGTGTGCATTCTGCATGGCTTAGCACAACTTTATAAATTGTGATTTCCACTAGGATCTTCGGAGCAGAGGTCCTGACCGAGAAATTTAGCCGAGTGCGGTAGAAGGCAGGGGTTGCGGCGTGGGAAGTGGAGCACACCCCTCTTCTGTTATGAAATGTATTTTTGAGAGTTTGCTGTAGGAAATCTGCGGCTGTAGGGAAGCACAAACTTCTGTCCCAGCGATCCTGTGGTTTTCGAATTAACTCAAATGTTTTTGCAACTTTCGTGGGAACAAAACTATCCTGCTTCGTTTCATTATTTGTTCGTGAGAATCGTGTTCCATGTATTGTATAATTTATTGGAATAATAAATTAAGTAAGCTTATGCTTAGTACAACACACATACTCAGTTCTTTGGACTATTATTATTTCTTACATGAAAGAGCAAATAACTTTGCCATTTTTTTATATTAGTTGAAAAACAATTTGGTACAGTCCTCGTCAATTTTAAAAGAGATTCGGGTTCTGATATCTCAAGAGTTGAAAATTAATAAATGCAATGCTCTGTGTGAATTAATCCCCCTAATTTTAAATAGGGATGATGAATGCTTAAGAAATGCCGTGAAATGTACAGCCCTCATTTATATCTGACTATTGACGAGCAGTTACTGGGTTTTCGATGGAAATGCCCGTTTCGTGTTTACATAGCTTCGAAGCGAGATAAATATGGCATCAAAATAGTAACAATGTGTGATGCAAGAACCTTCTACATGATAGATGCAATTCCCTACATAGGAAAAGAACAACGCAATACGACAGATAGTCTCCCTACGTACTATGTCAAAAGTCTCTCAGAAAGTGTGCGTTGAACCAACAGGAACATTACATGTGACAATTGGTTCACTTCGATTCCTTTAGCAGAAAAACTCCTGAGAGATAAATGAATTAAAAAAGAAACCAGAAATTATAGAGTTCTACAATAATACTAAAGGGGGTGTAGACACATTTGATAAAATGGAACACGCATACAGTGTGTCTCGATGCACACGACGGTGGCCGCTTCGAATGTTTTACGGAATGCTTGAAGCAGGGATAAATGCTTTTGTCCTCCATAAGATTGCTAACCCTCAAAAAACTCTCAAAAGGAAAACATTTTTGAGAAACTTGGCACAGCAGCTTTTCAAGCCTCACATGGAATGTCGGCTAAGCACGAATTTGCCTCGTCAACTTGTACACGATGTCGGTACATTCCTTGGGGAAAAAAAATTAACGGAAGAAGAAGAAAGGCATTATTTTCCATCAAAACTACAAAAACAGTCAAGATGTTACCTATGTGCACGAGCTGATGACAAAAAGGTGAAAACTGCGTGCACAAAATGTGGAAAGCCTACGTGCAGTGAGCATCGAAAGGAAGTATGTAACAACTGCTTCAAGAACTGATTTTTTCAAATAATTTTTTCTTTATAAGTTTATTATTGTATTACTTTATAAATTAGTTATACCAATCTTAAAATAAAGTCTTTAAATAAAAATAGTCTCCTCATTCTAGAGAATAACCCCCAGGGGTGACTCATCACCCCATGTTACCTTTGTAAGGTGTCAGAATAGTGTTACCAGCGGAAGGTTAATTCTGTTCTTCAGGAACTTGTCCTGGAATAAATAAATAAAGAATTTATTATTAATATATTGGTTTAGTTGTTTGGATATAAAAGGAAATTCATACGCAATATCTTGTAGATTTATGTGTGTTAGCTATTTAAGTAGCTATTGAAATTTCATGTTTCGATTTACAAATTTTTTTCTCCTCTAAATCCTGACGATCTTGAAAATTAGAAAATGAAGAGCATTTACCCCCCCCCCCCCCCATCATCAACCATGTCTGTTTTGCTTAAAATGATCAGATGTTTTGTTCTCGCATGTATGAATCGGCTGAAGGTAACTTGAAAGTACTCTTTGTTAATTTTTAATAATATAATATCATTACACATATCAGTAAGTTATGTGTAGACTATGTTTGAAGATATGAGGAGTTTTAGAATTTATGTTTTTATGAGAATTACTTAATATTGTTTATTTAATCATTATTATTTTTTTTTTTTTTTTTTTTTTTTTTTATCTGTCTCTCTACGTTCGAAATTTTTTCTATATTTTTACTTATTGTTGACGGTAACGTATCAGATACGAAGTGGGATTAGACACATAAATGCATGATGCAAGCACAGCGAGCTGGAATGAGCTGGCCCCCAGCTAAATAAAGCACTTGCCCAGCATCTAAACCAGGTCAAGCACTCCTTTGGTTTTGTTATCGAATTTATAAAATGTTGCTCTAATGTTTTCTTCTGGTTATTTGATTTTCTGTTCTTTAATTTCAATTCGATAACTCGGGCTTCGTTCTGAATATTAATCTATAATTTTTTTAATAATTTTGTTTTAAGAGAAAAGTTTGTCCATGGTGGGTATCAGGGGTCTCCCGCGCGGTGTGTTCCATTACACCGCCAAGATTTTTTATTTCTTTTTCCAATAAAAATATTTAAAAAATCAATAAAAGTGGTTAACCACAATATAATAATCAAATGTCGTTATGTCATAACAATTTTGTATAAAGGGGGATTAGACGAATTAATTTAATTAAATGATTGCTAGGGCTAATAATTTTATATTTTATACTTCAAATTCCACTTCCTATACATTTATTGAACCGAGGACTGACTGCAGATGATAACAAATGGTACAAGTAAAGCCTGTTTTGCATTTATTGAAGAAGCCCATAAATCAATGACGCCATAGTGACGGATATACAGTAGAGAAGCGAACAATAACTGATCGGTGATAGGGTATAGTGAATCATCAGCGAGCCTGCAATCCTGCGGTGGATTCCCGGCATTCATCATGCTCTGACGGAAGCATCACCTGCCTCCTGCCTAATCCAGCTTCGTGGTTGCCATGTTCGCAAAATGGTCTACCAGTCAGTACTTTTTTAGTTATGAAAACTACTTGGGGGCTCCCCCTATTCTTCTGACAAAGGACTAAACTCTACTTAACATTATCACACTTTTTTTTCTGATCCCTCTAAAACAGGACATATATCCTGATAATCATCATACAATGAATTATTTATTAAAGTTTATGTTTATGTGAAACGGGTGCCGCTATTATCATAGGACACATCATACTTAATATCGTGTTTTTTTTTTTTTTGTTTTTTTTTATCTCCTTTAATACATATATTGTGTATTAACAATACATTAAATGTTTCTTAGAGCCTTTTACTGTAACAATGTTACATTTTAAGGCTATGTTGTGGTTATTATAATGTTACGTTGTTACATGTTTTTTTTGTAATGTTCATTACCTTGGAGTGATGGGGCTCACCCATTTTTTGTGCTGAATAACTAATATAATACTTAATCTAATTGCCTTACTAACTAACTTATGACCTAATGTTCAAAAACAAAGCTACTTTGCCAGCGAACTGGAGCCGGTGCCGGAGTCAGTGTATTGAAGAGAGGGTTTGAAGTGGCCTGCAAAGAGTCCAGAAATTTGATATGTCTTTTCTTGATGAAATCAGCAGTCTTTTCTAGCTGAAGGATATCACGCAATTGTTCAGCTTTGACATTCTTCATTGAAGTCGATCGCGTCACTTTTCTTTAACATGCTATCCTGGAATCGGTGTATGTGTTTCAGTGTGCCCTCGGAGAGATGCGTGAAGAGAGGAGCTCCATACATTAGGGAAGGGCGTAGGATGCTTTTGTATACCATCAGCTTCAGTCTGAGCGACAGAGTCGGGGATGTTAGGAGGTGTTGTAGTCGGTATGATTTAGTTCTGACTGACCGAATTTTATTATAACTATGTGCCGACAGTTTCATGTGTCGTTCCATCTTTATACCGAGGCAGACGATAGAGTGGGATACTGGCTGGGATTTTTGTGCAACTTGGAACAGTTTGGGTAGGCGTGCTTTCTTCCCTTTCTGGAGTGCTAACCCCACACAGTCTGTTTCGGATGCATTTAATTTTATGTTCGACAGCGCTAATTTCTCTATGACTGTTTGGCTAACCAATTCAGCATGTTTTAATGCGCGTGTTGGATTCAAGCTTGAGCTGTAAATAGCTATGTCATCCGCGAAAGCTGCGACAGTAGCCCTTTTGTAGTTGTGTCAAATAATGTCAGCTGTGTAGATAGAGAACAGAAGAGGAGATAGGACTGCTCCCTGTGGCATACCGCAGGTGAGTGGTACAGTTCGTGAATGTTTGTCCTGAACTTGAACATCTAGACTCCTGTTTTTTAAGAACGACGCTATGATAGTATAGAGCTGTTCTGGACATTCGAGGTTTGAAAGTTTCTGGCAGAGTATGTCGTGAGACAGTCTATAGATATCATAGCTGTCGCTATGTTTTTGTTGAAATTGTTACATATTTCAGATTGGAGTTTCATTAAGGAATGTTCAGTGCTTAGTAGAGCTTGGAAGCCTGTCTGCTCGAATGGGACTACAGAATGCTCATCACAGAAGGTCCTCAGATAATTTAGAATTATTTTTTAAAAAATTTTCCCGAGATGAGGTAAAAGACTAATGGGCTTATAATGTTCCGGGTCGTCGCCTGTTTTTGCCGGTTTTAACAATGGAAAGAGAATTGCATGTTTCCATTGTTCCGGGAAATTTCTCAGTCGTAGACAGGAATTGTACAGATTTGACAGGTGAACTATTACTCTTCGGGGGTTTTAGTAAGATGGTTTGGACCCCATCATGCCCCGGTGCACGGTTACCATGGCTCCTCCCAATTATAGTTTTTAACTGTTTTGGGCTTATAAACATAAAATTTGTATCCCTCTTCATACTCGGAGGGGATAGTTCTCCTCCAGTTCTTGAGTTAATCTCTTTACGGTAATGCTCGACAAGGACTTCGGCTTGCCCAAGAGGTGTAAGGAGGCGGTCTCTATCATGTAGGCGAATGGTCGAAGACTTCTTCGTGGCAGCTTTCGTCAATCTCCAAAACTTCCTAACGTCACCGTGCGTCGCTAGAAGTCGATCTTGCCATATTCCTGTCTTCCACTTTTTAATTAGGTTTTTGATTTGGGTGGTAAGCGCATTCAGTACTCTCTTAATTTCCGGATCTTTGGATCGGTACCACCTATTTTTCAGGGTTCGTCTACTTTCGATTAGCGCCATTATATGAGGAGGAGGAATTCTAAGGTGCGCTGGTTTAGGTTGGAAGGTTGGGATGGCCAACGTTGCAGCTTCGAGAATAAAAGATGTGAAATATTTATTTTCTTACAAGTGATTGAAGGTTCAGTGTTGTCCACCAACGTTAAATCTTGGATTATATAAAATACAACTAATAAAAAATAACAGTTCGGTCAAATCTATCGGATCGAATATTTATTTTCTTATTTTTTTTTTCGTTTAAGTTTATTGGCGTAATGGTTAATTACAATTTGAATTTAAAGCGCCATTGATCGATTCCCTTGCTTTTTAAAAATATTTTTAAACGGTCAGTTTTGGGCAAAAACCTCTATTGTCAAGACAAATTTGTAACTAAAGAATTAATTACATTGCACATCTACTTTCTAACTGATAACTGACTCCGACTCTTTAGTGATAATCCTAATAAATCAGGTTTATTCAAGTTGATGAAACTAAAGCATCACCGGATGAGAGATCTCTTTCCTTGAGATAATTAGTATATCAAGTTCAGTATTACGTCATGATGTCTCTCTGCTTGATGCAATCACTTTTCATTGATACAAATCTACAGATTATCACTCATCAGTGTTCAGTAACAGGTAACCAAATAAGTAATGTAACTAATGCCGACTGATATATTATTTATCATGAGGTTTTAAACGTATATTTAAATAAACAAAATGGTACTTAAAAAAAAAAAAAAAGTTCGGTACTACTTTATTTAAATCAAGGAGGGAATTAAGTTGCACGGAACCTTTCCCCGCAGAGTTTCATTTCCCCGTTGGTTATTATTTATAAAATAATAAGTTTTTGACAGAAGGACGCGCTGCTACGGAAGGGAGGGAATATAAGATTAATCTCATTTCAGAGATCCACCTATCTTGAGGGCCCTTGATATTTTTTATCATCTCCATTCTTTTTTTTAATATTATCATCCACGTTTTTATCCATATACATTAATTTTATTGTTTTTATAATGAGAGTTTCACTTTTAGAGAAACATGACTAATTGTTATTGTGATTTTTTTGATATATTAAAAATAACGCCGACCCAGTTAAGATTTCTACTATAATCTATTAAAGACTCCAGCATCAGATTCAAAGCTGTTCTAATTCCATCTCCTATTCTTGCTAGTATTATTTTATCAGCTGCATTTATGAGGACATTATAATCAACAGAAGTTGTAGATGAGAAAAATTTAAATGATAAAGACAGAGAAATAGTTTTTAATTATGTTTAAATTCTCTATTCTCTTTACATTAACATATGTCCAAATTAATGTCAAGTTTTTCGATAGCATAATACGTCTATTGTTCTATGCCTTAATTCACGAGGAATCAAAATATACCTAATTGATGTGAATACAAAGTACATTTGGTTCAGGTATTGTATTCTGTCTCTCTCTAACACGCCCCGCGCTAGATCCCAATGTCCTTTTTCCTCCGTGCGACGTTGCCACTAATTTCAACTTCGTCCAACCTTTTCGGGGAAAATTCTGTAATGTGCAGAATTTGATTCTCTATCAACCTATCATAAAAATAAATTGACAACCCGAAAATTCCTCGCAGGCTACTTTTTAAAAATCGAAAATGTCTTATTTAATTTTCATTTTGCCGAAAAATTAGGGAATAAACAATATTAAAACCATTGTTGTAGGCGTAGGCAACCAGAGCGTAGGCAACGTCTGGTCTCTTTATAAAAAAATTCAAAGCAGTATCTCTAAAGATAAGGACAAAGGGACGAGAGAAACAAGAATTTCTATTAAAAGTTTTTAGTACAAAAATCACCTAAAATAATATATTGCCATTGTCGATTTTTCTTCTGTGTTTTATTTTTAGAATAGGCTGTTAGAGAATCAAATTCTGCATATTATGAAAGTTGAAAGAAATAGGATGACGTTTTTTGGAAAATTAACGTTAAAATCGGGTGGATTTGAAGATTTGGCAACAGCGCACAAGATCTATGGCCATCTCGACGTAGAATGGACTACAGCGTCTGGGAAATCCGTGAATTGCCCGGAATTTTAGAAGGAAGTACCGCTAGACGCCCTGACAAAGAGAGAATTAGAGGAATGTATTTGTAAAATAGTTATGCTTGGTAACGAACTATTGAATGAAACAGAAATGGGTAGGTATCAATACTGACGTGTTTTTGGAGGTATCATATGCAGGCCAAATGTTGTTTGAATTGGCATCGAACATTGGGCTTTTCGGTGTTAGTTTCGCGATGAGGGATGTGTTGTTACTGAATGTAAAAATTACAAGTTATTTGATCACCAAAGCTGATACATTTTTTTCTTTTTCCTTTTTTTTAGAGACACTCAAGCCCATATTATGGAACAATTTGGAATTCAATTACTCCCTGCGAAAGGTTTATCCTCCATGTTAACGCTCACTGAGGATTAACTCCCTGAAATCCGGTACGTCATAAACTCCGACGTTTTTCGAGTAGTTAATGCTTACCCCTGATGTTCCAGTTTAGGCCAATATGTCCGTTTATGCTGTTCGAATCCGGGCTTTATGTTCGTACTCCCATGCGAGGCATTTAAATGGCTGTCTGCGCCATATTTACAGCTTATATACTCGCTGAGGGTCTTTATTGTGCTTAAAATTAATCTCACGTCCGCGTTTCGGCTTTACGTTCCATTCGTAAATCCCCAAATATTACTCGATCGACTTTAATCGTCTTTTACTCAATGTTCGCTCTACCTCTGGTTAATTAGAGCGAATAAGAAAAAATAAACTTTGTGACCGTCTTCAACAAGCCTTTATTTTCAACTGAACTATTTACAATTTTAACATATGTTTTTCTTTATTGTTTTGTTTTTTATTCTTATACAATTTTCTTAACATTAAAAATTAAACAAACACATACAAAAAACAAAAGAATATACAAAATAAATTATATGTTTGTTTTTATTTTCTGGAAAAAATATTGCATGTATTTATTATTTTTTTCTTTATCTTTGCCTCTACCCTAGAGGGTCATTGGCGGTGTGTTCAATTATATTTTGTTGTATAACGTTATTTCTTTTAAGGAATTGAACAAAGTATCTATATTTTCTTTATCGTCTTTTAAATCTACGATGTATGATTACTACAACAAGTTTCCTTTTTTTTTTATTCTTAGGGGACTAAAAGTCCCAGAATAAAGTTATATTTTCAGATTCAAGTCATCTGTTGATCTCCAATGGGCCATATTATCAAGAGGTTGCAAGAACCTTTTTGTTCTTAAGAAATGTATTGAAGAACTTCCTTTATGTCATATAATTTTAATACATTGATTTCTTCATCTTGTAACCTTGCAATCGAGCATATCAAAGATTTTTCTTTTCAACAATAGAAAGCTATACGGTAGTAGAACGAAATGGTGTCAAAATCTTAATCTCTGGAAAAATTGGACTTTTGCCCTTTCAAAACTAAAAAATTTTTTGCTCGCGGGATAAAAAGTTTTCAAGACTATGTCATGGAATATTCCGTAATAGTTTTAATTCTTAAAAGTAAATAAATAGTTTCAAAACAAATATCTATAATATCTCAGTATCATGGCAGTTGTTTTACTTCGAAATAGCCCTTTTTGTAGGTACACTTACCCTAAATTATGGAAATATTTTATTCTTCAGCATCAACAAGAATGCAATAAATTTCCAACAAAGTAAAAATAATATATTATTTACATTTAAGTGGTATAAATCTTCTGAATTTTCGTCTTGAAAAGATTCCTAGGGATAAAAAACCCCTCAGTTGGATATCGAGATATATGGATGAAGTTTTGAGGCCTCAGATCAAAGTTTGGAGGAGCGAATTATGTGGGCTCCTAAAATAGGGTCTCAGTGCCAATAGACCCTCGCTTCTGATAGCGCCTAAATCCTCTAACTTTATGTCAATTCCTTCGCTTTGCTTTAATATTTTTTCCAAAGTAGGCTCCTCCTAAAAAGCATAATCCCTGTTAAAAAGAAGTTATGATATATGGTGAGTGGTTATGAAGTATAGTTGACTTATGTTTTTCCAGTGGTCAATGATCCCAAAATGGTATTCAACAATATAAAAACCAGATATCAGTGCAATCAATATGTTGGTTGATTTTAGGTTTATTGTTGATAAAAGTTTTTTTTTTATATCATAATTTTTAGTAGTATAACCTTTTATACTACTAAAAATGTATACATGTGTTTGTTCATATATTAATCCAAGTTTATAGAATTACAGTAATTGAATTCACTTATCCAGACAACACGGTGTTGGTATAGAAGAGGTGTACTAGTAAATTTCCAGTAAGGCCCCGATAATTAGTTGATATTTTCTTGTAATAACAGGCTGATATTGATAGTAATTCATGAAATATATCTAAATAATAATAATATTACCTCGGAGCTAGAGGACATTTAATTATGCTGGGCATTGATCCCCCACCCTCTCCCCTGGCCCGGGAAACACTGTATAGACTAAACAGCGAGTAAGGGGAAGAAAATTTAAAAATTTATGTATGGTGAGTGTACCGGGGTTATCTCAAGGCAATAGTCACCAATATCTTAATAAGTCAACAAATATGTAAGCTAGCCTCTTTTATTTTATTTTTATTTTTTGTTTTTAATGAATTTTAAATGTCACAAGAAGGCATTAATATTTACTACATAATCGTATGTTTAATAACATATAGGTGACATTAGAAATCCCTCATCGCTCGATTTCTAATTTTCAATAATCCATTTTCTTAATAGAAATATCTCCATTTTTCTGTGAATTTTAACGAGTTCTGTGCTTCCAATTAGTTTTTAGCCATTGGAATATTCATTTAAAAGGTTCATTAGAGCTCAGAAGTCCCTCTAAAATCATTAATTTTGTATGACCGTTTAATGAGGACTGGTCTGATGAACGTAGATTTAAAAAAAAAAAAACTATTGATCCATGAAAATTTAGTGATGGATTCATTTAGTTTATAATAATCGTAAAGGATTAATTAAAAAAAATGTATAGTAGCAAGTATAAATTTATTAAACTCTAAATAAAAAATAAAAATAAATGGAAATATAAACCCAAGATTTATTAAAATTATGAATATAGGTGGGGGAGAATAAAACGATAAAACCCCATGATACAAATGTTATAATTATTGAAGTAATATTTCATCATTTATAAATTATTTTAATATTACCGCTCGCAGGAATAATAAAATTTTAATGTTATTTTTGTCCTAATTATGTTGTATTTTTCTAGTTTAATAGCTATACGTCAATTTTTGAAGTTCAAAATGTAAAAAAAATATCAGGGTTTCTTAACATTTAACTATTGAATCCATTTTCTCTGCTAGCTTGTTTTAGTTGTAAAAGTTTTGCTTTTATTTTTCTTTTATTGATCATCGTGGAAATATTATTTATTGATACACGTAGGCATTCATGTATTTAATTTCCTCCGTGTTACTAATTATTATAGTAAATTTACTTGAACGAACTAGATTAATTAACTGGAAGAAAATTGTTTTATTTTAATAATCCTTAGGATTAAACATCATCACTTGAGCAAACTTCTTCTATAAATTACATTTCACCCCATTAAAAAAATATATGACGACATTGGAACAAGAACTATTTATGTGAGAGACTTTTTATATCGCTCGCTTTTTCTTTTTTCCTTATTAAATCTTCTACAAGTAAGTTTTCTGTGGTTTACTGCATTTTTTTTTTTTTTAATGGCATTCCTATTCTGCATCATTCTAAGCATCAAAACATATTCTAAACCACAACGTATGTCAGTGACATATGACGATTCCCCCAAACTTCTCGCCCAAAACATTTGTCAGCGACCCATCAATTTTCCCACATGAATTTGTCGTACTTCCAAATATTAATAGTTCATTTGGCTATGCCGTCCCTTGGATAGAACGTAAAATGGAGGTCCGGAACCTGTGCGATGTCAGATACTCGTTAAAGATCCCTATCCTAATTATACCTGGATAGGCAAAATTTAGGACACCCACTGTAGATTAGCCTTAGTATTATAAAAATGGACGTTAAACTAACAAACAATCAAACAAGAAAATGCTTGATTTTTCCTTTAGTTGCACGATAACTAAAATTACGACTCATTGTTTAAGTTGATGTAGTGATTCAGTATTATTATTGTTCCAGTTGAAAAAATTGTTCTGACGATTCTCGCAGTTCATAGGGCAAACATATTTCTGACATCTGAGGACTGTTAATCAATCACAAAACCTTCCTATTATACAATCATTCATGACTTAAAGAACATTAGATTGATTTTGGAAATAGGACCTTACTCAAAGAAGTCTTGACGGTCCCATATAATAATGATAATAATAGTTAAATATATATTTTATTATAGCGGGCTTTGTTTAATCATACATTTATGAAAATGGAACAAAAGTGGATAATAAGGATGCAGAATAGAGACCTATCAAACCGGGTTTCTATTACAAGCTAAAATCAGATTTTAGGCTTTGAGATAATCTCTCCGGAACGACTGAATAAATACCTAAACAGAATAATAAAATTTTGATGGGCGTGGGGGCCGTTGTGGGAATATCGCTTCCGAATCCGTTCAGTTATTAATGTTTATGTGGGGAAGGGGCTTCTATAGGAGCCCATGATATTCCCTCCGTCCCTTACAGGGTCCGGAATAATATGGAAAATATGTTACCACAGCAAGCCAATTCATATAATGGTTTGTGTTAACACCTGAATGGGACTTGTCAAATATTCATCTCGGTATTCTATCCACGTGCGTAGTACAGACTCGTGACATGAATCTGCAATGACAGGTCCTGATTGTTTATAAATGAAATCCTTGGAATTTTTAACAGGGCTAATTTCACTGCGATGCGGATTTGATGTTATTGTTAACCATAACAGAGTACTCTCTAAAGGCTGATAGTTAAACCACTGTAAAATAAAAGATTACATTTCGCCACGTTTAGAACCAATAAACAACTTCAAAATATATATAACTTGGTCTATAATCTGAAGAGATTGATGATGATAGAAGTATCATGCCTCCGAAAACAACTTGTAGACTCGAATAGGAGATATATTGGACGATTATGCTTAGCAAACTTGCAGAAATTGAAGATAACTGCAAAATACAGGATATCGAGGAGAAAAGAAGTGATGTTTTGCTGACTTATCATCGGACATTGCCTGTTTACTGAGGGCCTTGAAACACCGACTACCGTGTGAAAAAGACGATATCAATCCATAAACCATTTAACACTTGCTACAATAATGTCCGCAATATGAACGTAAATTGGAAGAAAATTAACTTAAGATCTCTAAGGGAAGCATTTAAAGAGGTGAGAAAAAATGCGATACCAATTCATAAATCATTTAGCATCAATCATAGCAATACTTGCTACAACAATATGAACGTAAATAGGAAGGAAATTAACTTAAGATCTCTAAGGGAAGCACTTGAAGAGGGTTTGTTTGTTTATTGGGGTTTAAAAGGCATAAAACCCTAAGGTCATCAATGCCTTTGTTTATCTATTAGTGTTTGCTTACTGTTTAAGTACCTTTTACTATTGATTTCTCCATCACTAGTTTTTCTTCTTTACTTTTTAATAATTTAAAATGACGACACTGTCTATATTATAAATTAATGAGGATTGAGTATTTAATTTAGACTATTCATAATATTATATTTTAACTATATTTATATGTATTAATAATTATTAATAATATTAAGGGGAGAGAACAAAATAATTATAATTGAAAATAAATAATAAAATCAGACTTAAAGTGGGTGAAGGAGGAGTCTATTCGCTGTTTCAGTTCTTGAAGGCCGCAGGATACGACCAAGGAATCTAAAGTATAGTTATTGATTTCAATGACCCTTTTGGGGAGAATCTTTAAACCGTATTAAAAAATAATAATAATTTTTATAAAGGTATACTAAACTCTATCCTCTTAATAAATATATTATTATTATTATAAAGCTAAATAAAGTAATTTCGAACCTCATTAGATGGTCTCTTAACCTTTTCGCCTCTGAAACTCCTCGGGAACTTAAATTAATAACATCAAACTTACCCCAAGCTCCTCCTACTTGCGGCTTCGTTTTCTTCCTCAGGTGCACTCTCAGCTTGGTTCAGAATTCATTAAATTTTTAGTATTTCGTTATCCTTCCTACTAAATTTTCATGACCTCTTTAATCTTGCGGATCCTTAACTTTACCTGCTACGAGGCCCGCTGTTTATCATTGCGTTGCCTCCCTTCGATTCATCTTGTTTAGGTGTGAATATATTATGTAAAACTTTATCCTTCAAAAACTCCCTTCATTTCTTCAGTTCTTCATCAGAGGGAAACAAGCAGATCCTTTATTATTTTTTAATGAAGTCGCCAATTTTTATTTGATGATTTGAATTTTAAACAGCGCTCTACTATAGATATAACAATAATTTATTACAATAATAAATGCTAAGTTAAAAGTTCCTTTTAAGGAATATGTGCTTGTTTGATAATGAAGAGTATAGAAAGCTGAATACGTTGCACATTAAAACTTTATTACAATTGCGTACTACACTTCATTTTAAATTTTAGGTTAAAAAAACAAAGAAAAAAAAAACATTTTAAAGAATTTAACAAATCACTCATTCCGAAAATGGAAATAAAATGCGCAATTATCGTATATCTCTGTTGCTTCAACTTATGTTATGTATGTCTAAGATCTTGTATGATTCGTTCTTTGAATGACATAATACCCTTATGATTCAGAATTAGTATTAAAAAAATTTGGTGCGATGCGCACAACAAACAACTTTCACTTACCAACATAGGAATTGACGTGTTTTGTTAAATGTCATTCCTCAAAGAAACACATTTTTTCACATTCATTTACTTATTTTTGTTTCTAATTGCTGTCTAAAGTACACTATTTTTTTTTATTATCAAACAAAAATTTTTATTTGTGATTATTTGGCAATCCAAGCGTAATACTCCATCGCTTCTGATTTTATTTACCATTTAGTTACCGTGAAACAAATAATTTCCATTAAATGTACAGAACATCTTTAAACAATGTTCTGTCATTAAAGGCGTTCTGCGCATGCGTGGGCTCAACGTTATCGGAAATGTTTTCTTTTTTCTCCTGTATATGTTTACTTGATTTTTCCATATTTCATATTTAGCTATTTCATATTTTTAGGCATAACGATACACAGTTAATTTCTCCATATAAACAAAATCAAAGGTACTTTACATGAAAACAAAAAAAGCCCCTTCCCCATTTAAGCCCCCTCAGAACATTTTAATAATGACAAAGCTTACCTACCTGATATTAAAGAATTCTTGATTCTCATTAAACATGAAGAGTTCGATCAACATAGTTAAAGCCGTTTTTGAGAAAATTTTAACCAATTTTGATGACATTTTTGCAGGTTGGAAAAAAAAAAACAACATGCTTAAGATAACCAAATAATAATAATATAAACTATATAATCGGTAAAGAATGCTACGGGCGTAATAATCTTGAAATTTATCGCCCTAAAACCCCAACTACTACTACTATAACGGTAATAAATAAATTTTATGTGTTAATCTAATAATAGCTCAGTGTTACTATTGTTTAATTTATTTTTATTTTAAATAAAATTATATATATATTTTTTTTATTACTTAGCCTTCCAATTAGCTTGATGTTTTCATTGTTAATATCCATTTGTGAATTTCAACCAAATAATACACAATGCATCAATCTCCTTCTTGGAAATGTTAATAAAATATTCTGATAATAACCAGCTGAATACCAATATTTAAAATATTCCCCTTGAAATCTCAAGAACAATGTTATTGAGAAATATGACTCGACATGGTGATGAGTTAAAAATAAATCTAATAAGGTTATTAGAAAACCGAAGAAAACATTTTTTTTTAAAATTAATTCAATGAATCAAAAACTAAATTCCAAATGAGAGTCCTAATATGACAAGTATTTTGCGAAGGGTTTCATCGTATCGGCGTAGGCATCTGTTTCCCCTTTTGAGGTTATTCACCGGAAATAATTCCATCTTTCCAGTAATTTCTTACTCTCGAAGAGTCAAAGATTTAATGAACAAATGAGACCCCCCACAATTCAGGAGATAAGATGAAGTTTTGGTGAAAAATTCCTTTATGTAGCTCCCTTAGGCCTCTTGAATTGCGATAATTTAGCAGAGAGAATTGATTAAATTTTGCATGGTTCAATGAAGTTTTCAGTTGATTTTAGAATACGTTTTAAAGTTTCCCCATGTTGGATTGTGTCACCACTTGGTCAGGTGAGGGTGTGCTGAAAATAGACATGGCAGGGACACATGCAACATGTGTTCGGAACATGTGTTGCTGACGAGAGGCTGCCGAGGGTTGTCGGGGTGGCTTTTATGGAAATAAAATAACTTGCACGACACTAATCTGATTTTCGACTGATCCTGTCTATCTTGGTTTATTTTATATTTTTACGTATTTAAAATTTCTTCATAATAAAAAAAAAAAAAACTTATTTCTAACTTTTCTATATTTTATAGTATTATAAATAGGCCAGTTTCATGTTTATTGTGTCGAAATTCTTCATTCGCGCTGTATGTTTCTAAAAATTATTTCTCATGGTATTAACAGATGAGTCATTCCATGTCACATCAACACACTTTTTTCCCCACCGTCTCAGATTTTAATGAAATTTGGTACATAGGGCACCTTCCTGTAGACTAAAAAAAATACCAAATTTCAGCTCAATATCTCAAACAGTTTTCAAACAATAGCTATATCGCATCACCTGTAAATTAAAATTGCAGCTCTTCTAGACAAGATAGAAAGTTGAAATTGATATAATTTTAAAAATAAATCTACGACCTTCCTGATAACATGTAACTCAATAGGGGCTAAGTGGAAATTTTTTTTCTCGAAATTTGAATCAAAATTTCAATTTGAATTTCTAAAAAAGTCCATTTTTTTTTTAAACTGAATAATATCAGTAGAGTTGATAAGGTTGTCATTAATAAGTGTTATAAAAATTATCACGGGACAGCAATGGGTTCATGCTTAAAATAATTATTGAACAATGTGAGTTTTGCTTGTGGATGGAAAAAACCATTAGCTATTAAGCTTCTCAAACTGTAGCCTATTTTATCAACCTAATTTCTTTCCTAAACTTGTCACAAATCTTTGAAACATTGTCTAGTTCTGGATATTGTGATTTGACACATCCATTTTGTCACATTTCTTAGTATTTTTTTATCTTTTACAGAATGCTTGTCTTTTTTCAAATGATTGTAGCATTGTAGTAAGTACATTTTGTATCTTTCCATGTCTACTTCGTATAAGCAGCAAAAATCCAATGCTAAGGGAAAAAATAGCTAAAAGTAACAAATATATTTGTAGTTATAAATTTTTGTTATTAATCAAAGTTAGTTGAATTCTGAAGCATTCAAAATTTTAATTCATTGATTTAGACGAGTTTGACAATGGTTTGACTATTCTTATTCATATGCGTGTTCTACTACTTTTATATTATCAACTCAACAAGATAATAAATAATGTAGATTTAAAAATTTGACTAATGACAGTTTTAGTATCGAATGCTGAGTATGAAACCGATAATTAAAAAAATAAAATGCAGCCAAAACCTATATTTGGAATTTTTAAAAATCATTTTAAGACTTTTATCAACATAAGATTATAACCTAGTATAACTATATTTGATTAAAATAAACATTTTTTTTTTATAATTAACAATGACTGTGTATGACACTGCCATTCGTAACATATTTATATACAAACTAAAATCCAACATTTTTCATTTATTTATCATAAGTGAAAAAAACATATTATTATTATGCTTATGCCAGTATCACATTAATGTGTCTTGAACTATTCGCATGTGTTGTAAAATCACTACATTAGTATCATAAACATGAACAAGCAACTCTACAATGAAGCAAACTGTGTAATTTATATCTTGAATCATACTCAACTGTATGTTTATCAAATGTATGAATTAATTAAAACCAATATCATGGTTAAGTATTATTTATAATTGTGAGTGGCATATGTTGTTAATATTGGACTTATTTTCGATTATAATGCGTTTGTTATGGTTGGTATTTTTCTTTTTTTTTCTCTCAGAAAATAATTTGTCCTTGATGAGTGATTTTCACTTAAAGTTGAGCAACGTAGGTCTAATTCAATTTTTTTTGTTTGAAATATCAAGCATTTACATTCATAATAATTTTTTCGTGGCTCATTTTTTCCCTTCCTTATTCTTTTCCCTGCTTGACCATTTAAAAGGGTTTAATCCGTTCGTGACCCTCGGAATCCCTCTTTTTGTTAAGTGATTAGGAAACCGTATAAAAAACCCCAAGCAAACTCCCCCCATCGTTTTTATTGGCAAAAAAAAATTAAAGCTGTCCAATTATAAAACAAAAGTATTAGGAGCTCCACTCGCTCGATTTTCCCTGCCGCTTTGGAAAGAACCCATAATCTTTTGCTACATTTTTGCTAAAGTCGGTTCGATTAAGAATTCACCATATTTTTTTCAATGCTGTTAAAAATAGTTCCATTCCATTTTCTATCATTCTTTTCCCATGTTTTTAAGAACCAAAAATAATTTGTAAATTGCTTTCCCTTGTGAAAACAATATTAGAAGTGATTTCAGCGTAATCTTGATAGTTTTATTCCATCAAGCTTCATAGTTTCGTGCCTTACTATATAAACGTTTATAAATTATTTATTTCTGACTCACTAAAATCTTCGCATCGTTTATCCAAATAGACATCATCAGATTTGTTTTTAATTTCACTTACCTATATATGAAATATATAGTAAGTGGAAGTATTGCGATCGTGAAAAATTTCGACTTCCGGTTTTCAACGGATATAAACGTTTTGGGGTCCCCTGAGTCCAAATAACCAAGTCCCGCGAAATGGTCTGTGTGTATGTGAACTGACTAGCTCAAAAACTATAAACCGTACGAATCTGAATCTGGGTATTTAGTGTATGTGTATACCCGCGATGTGAAACTTTTTATCCTCTTTTACGTTTTCTCGATTTTCTCAAATACACCTTTAACGATTTTGATCGAACTTGATATTTGATGTATGTATATGCCCCCGATGTTACAACAAAAATTTCATCAAAATTGGTCAAACGTTTTGATGTACGTTTCCTTCGATTTTTTCAAAAACGGCTTTAACGATATTGATCAAACTCGTCATGTTTAATGAGAATAAAGTAGTCTTTAATATCAGGTAAGCTTTATTATTATTAAAATGTTCTGAGGGGGCTTAATTGGGGATATTGTTTTCCTATAAATTACCTTTGGTTTTGTTTATATGGAGAAATTATCTTTCTCTCGTTTCGCCTTAAAATAAGAAATGCCTAAATGTGAAATATGAAAAAATCAAGTATACATACATATATAATAAAAATATTGCGTCAACTGATAAAACACGTTGAGCCGTTTGATTATAATTAAAGCCATTGTTCATTTAATGGGAATGATTTGTTTCATGATAACTAAATTCATTTTTCAACAACTACATAGAGAATTATAAAATCAGATGACTTGGAGTATTATGAAATATAAATATATAAATATAAATATAAATATTAAATATGAAAAAAGTCAAATAGACATACATATACAGGAAAAAAAAGAAAAATATTCCTTGAGCCCACGCATACGCAGTACGCCTTTAATGACAGACGATGCTTATAATTAAAAATATTTTTAATTGTTTCATGGTAACTATATGAAGTTTTCAACAACTACATAGGGAATTATAAAATCAGACGGCATGAAGTATTATGCTTGCATTGCCGAATTATCACATTAAAGTATTGTAGTATATTATCACATTTATGCATTAAAAGTAAAAACTTCTATTTAATTAATAAAAAAAATTTAATGCACTTAAAAAAGCAAATACAAACAAAAAAAATCTGGTGCGTGCGCGCAACACACAACTTTCACTTACCAACTTACTTAGAATAGAAATTAATGCGTTTTGTTAATTGCCACTTCTCAAATGAACAGAACGGCTTTAATTATGAACAATGGTCTGTCATTAAAGGCGTACTCCGCATGCATGGGCTCAACGAGTTTTATGAGTTGACTGAATATTTTTCTTTTTTTCTCCTCTTTATGTTTTCTTTATTTTTATCATATCTCATATTTAGCCATTTCTTATTTTTAGGCGTAACGAGAGACAGTTAATTTCTCCATATAAACAAAAACAAAGGAACTTTATAGGAAAAAAACAAACAAAAAAGCCCCCCCCCCCCCCAAAAAAGAAACCCCTCAGAACATTTTAATAATGATAAAGCTTACCTGATATAAAAGAACACTTACTTTTCATTAAACATGACGATTTTGATAAAAATCGTTAAAGCCGTTTTTGAGATCATCGAAAAAAAGGTCAAAATTGGAAAAAAAAATTATGAAATAAAGTGCCCGCTCCGTTTGACCAATTTTGATGAAAAGTTGGCTATCATATCTTTTGCATATACATACATCAAATACCCAGTTTGATCAAAATCGTTAAAACCTTTTTTGAGTAAATTAATGAGGGGGAATTAATGAGGGAAACAACCTAAATTACAAATTATGTCATAGAATACCATGGAAACATCCAACATGAATTGTACAAAATTCTAGTGTTTCCTAATATTTAATATTCAGTTCACAGTTTAAATTTGTACAGTAAAGAAGTACATTGGACAATGGTATCCGTAAGTCCTAATTAACCGAAGGAACTAGGGGAGGAAGCGACGGTTGTTAAGGAAGAGAAATGGCAGCGGATGTAAATTTGCTGGCAGAGGGTGTTGAACAGAATGATTTGAACAGAGGCAGTCGGAATTGACCGAGTCCTTCAGCAGTTCCGGATGCCAGGGGCAGATCAAATGCCAGGCAGTGTATCAAGGGAAACACTGGAATGGAACACAGCCATTGTGCCGTTTTCCTCGATGGTAATGTAACCGCAAGCAATGCTATTAAACAACACGCAACAGCTGATAGTACCTAACACCCATCCATTGAGTTACTCCTTCACACATTACTCCTCGCCTTTTTCAAGTGTGCGAGACACTCATTCTAGTACATTTATATCATGTATCATTTATCAGTGAAAGTTGAAATTAAAGTCTGAAAACGATAATTCCGCGATGTATAAACAGAAAGTCAAATTTACTATTAATAATTGTTTTCTATCTTTTGATGAGCAGTATAGTTTTTTGTTGACTGTACTCCTCAAATACATAAAATTTCTGAATTTCATAAGACATTTTTCAACCCGAACTGGAAAATAGTGCACGCCCAGAACCTTTACGAGTCGGACACTTTTTTGAAAAGTTAAGTTTTTGCACTTTGGTAAGCCCTTGGTCCAGAATTGTTTCCTTTACACGTATCATTAGGAATACGTGACAGTTTGAATATCTTGGCCTTTTCCACGACGTGATGAAAGCCCTAAACAGCGCCTTTCGACTTCTTGGGAAAATAAGATAAACATATATTTTTAAGAGAGAAGACGCTGTTAAAATTGAACGAAGATTTGATAAGGGTTTTTCTGTAAACATACAGATAGGTGCGGTGTATGATATTTACATCTTGCATATGTATGTGTGAATGAATGTATGTGCATGTGTGCTTGTATGTCTGTATATTTATTATATAACTTTTCTTCTAAATGTGGCAGGAAGATATTTATATTATAAGTGATGATAAAGTAGCAATGCATCTTCCTTTTGTCATCACAAATATTTATTTACATCATAACATTGTTGACGTTTCGGGGCTGTGTCCCCATTCTCAAAGCCTATACATTAATTTATCCCTTAATATTTAATGATCCAATTACTGGTATAATAAATTAAGTAAATCACGTTAAATATAACTTATTTAAATAATTTCTCAACCGTATGATTGATAGTCTTTTCTTTCGAAAACTGCATCACATGTAAATAATAAAAACGTTTGATAAAATAAAAAAACAATTCAGATAAAAGTAACAAAACGAATAATGAAAATAAAGAAACTTCTGTTTAAAAAAATAAATAAACCACTTGAAGATATAATAGATATAAGCCTTAATTCGCAGTTTTTTTAGCAAGTCACAGTATCCTACACACGTAATCAACACACACTCTGCGAGAGTTTATATGTCTGATTACCCGCAGTGTAGCCAGGTATAAATACATTTATATAATTTGTGGCAACACTGACAAAGGCAGGTTTCTATTAGAAATAGGTGCTGCTACAATCACAATCAATTGGAAGACTATAATGTTTATTTCAAAAGCGGTCATTTGACCGCCATCGGTAGAAATAGGTAGATATAATATGTCGGTAGGTTTAGTGTTAAGCCTAGGGACACTTACAGCAGAGCTCCAATTGAAGAAGAGAACTATAAATGCCAATAAAGCCCCGGTCACTGATACCGCCGCCGGGAAGGCTGTGAATGGCGGTAGTTATTTGTGAAAGGACTGGAAATGAATAGCCCAGGAGGAGACCTGACAATAAATTCAAAGAGCCTGCCTTAGCTCACGGCCGGGACGTGACTGCGCAGGCAATAAGCGGTTCCTCCAAGCCACTTGTTCGGAAGTTGGTGTCGGTCATATCCTTCGCAACTCGAGGGGTCTGTCCTCCCAACCTGTAATCTAGTAGGCTGAAGTGGATTTCAGGTTACTTCAGTATTCTGAAGTATAAAGCAGGGTTATGAAAAGCATTGTATGATGATTGGGGAAGACAAAAATTGAAGAGTAAAAATGGTATTATCATTTGTTCATTAAAGTTTAGTATTTTAATAAAGACGGAGAAAGAAATGAACGGTTTCATTTTAGGCAAGGCTGAAGTTAACCTTTTGAAGAGGTTTGCCAATTTGTTGCTTCCGAAAACTTTCGGATTCGCTTTGCATGTTTCAGTAATTCAATAAAAATGTTAAACGCATTGAGAAGTGATCTCGGCATATCTTACTGTAAAAGATTTAGTACAGATGACTTATATGTCTTTGCCTACACTTATTACACCTCTAGTTTAGTTAGAGTTTTAAAAAAGAAATATATTTACTAACTTAACCCATCAACTACTAAGGAACAGTGTTAAATTTAGCTCCCCCGTCGTAATGAAATGGAAAAACAGCATTTTTCTGTTTAATTATGTTATAAAATACTTGGAATTTCCTCGAGGCACAGGTCTTAGACTCTTTATTTCACAACTTTAATTAGATAATCGATATATATTTTTAAGTTCTGACAAGAATTTATTATTTATTTATATTTAATCATGTATAAGAATTCTTATATTTAATGTCAACAATGATTTATTTTAAATACGTAATGGTTTCAATTTAAACATCAAATGTATCCATTTTTAGTTTAATCCGACTTTTTTTTTTAATAACTCTTTATAGGCGAGTTGGCATGGAATAAAATGTATCGTTATAATGATGCATCTTAAAATCTAAAAAAAATCTCTCTAGCTCTGCTCCCAAAAACCTTGGCAAGTATTGTGACTCATCCATAAATATTATTATATTTAAGGTGATAAAAATCATTAAGATTTGAAAAAGTAAGACAGATTTTATCCGCAGCTTATTTATACATTGTATAGCAATGAAACATTAAGTTCCCTATCTTTTTAACGAACTTAGTCCATCGTTGCGCTTGCTTCGTCTTCTTTAGGGAAAGAAGGTTTTAGGCTGGGAATTGGTATGCACTTAAATTCTTCTAAAACCCAATCAATGAGTTCTTTGACAGAACCTAGGCTGATTTGATAAGCCACTTAACAGTCTTTCTTCTGTCCAGAAAAACGTGTCATAACCGAAATATTTTCCTCATGCGTATTCGTTGAGGGGCCAACCTCACGTTGACTATTTTGGAATTCTGCTGCAGCAAGACACCGTAAGGTCTTTAATGGATTGCGGTCCCTGATATACCTCTGGCTTATAAAATGGAATCACCGAATGTTTCTCTCCTTTGGTTCAAAGTTTTCTAGTAGATGGTTAATCAGTGGATGCATTTTTATATCCTAAAATGGCACGGATATAACTGAATTTTGTTAGGTCAATTATTGTAATAACAGGATTTTTAAGAAAAAAAAACGACGTTGCATAACTCTAATTGTTAACATAAGACAGATATTGACGAAACCCTCCTTAGTGCTAGCTTGCTGAGACTTGGGTGTTAGTGGAGAGGCGGATGGTGAAGCTAAGGAGCAAGACACCACAGATCCTTTCCTGATAGAGCCTTAATCTAGTTATCCCATTGTCTCCGCTCCCTCCTTTCTCCCTTTCCACTCTCTTTACTTTACTTCTAACTCTATTCTCTCCTTTTAATTCACTTCCTTCTCCTATTATTACTCTGTCCTATTCTCCTGCTAAATGCGTTCCCGTTAAGAAGTTTGTAGTTATTTGGAGCGGAGGATTTGCTGGCACCATTTCCTTCAAATGTAATTGCAATGTTTTAGCTATGCATTGATTTACATATTCTAAATATTTGAGTGTTATTCACTGGGCAAAAGCTTCTTGTACCCTTACAACGTTTTGGGCGTCCATCAGAAAAGTGGGACAATGGAAATAGACCCACAACCACAGAAGATATTGTTAAATGTTAATCATTATTTAAACAAGGATATGTGCATCTTACATAAAATATTTTTGACCAACAGATGGTTGGGGAATCTTAAAAATATACTGCAATGTTATAATACAGTTATCCCTGGAAGAAGGGCTAGAGGCCCTAAAAATTTGATAAATATAGAAATTAAAGAAAATATGGAAAATATACATTCTTTAAAAAAAAAAAAAAAAAAAAAAAAAACAACCACAAAGATAAACTTATGTACAAAGGACCATAGTTGCACTCATTAACATTTTTTTGTTAATGGCACATTCCATTTGCAATAAATTTAAATGTCTTAAATATGCCTTAATACTCGTAGCTTGTCCGAGGTTATTTTTTTTTTTTAATTATACGAATTTCTTCATTTTCGTTTATTAAATTACAAATAACAAAGAGGAGGCAGTTATTGCATTTGTGGATTGGAACGATTTCGGTTTAAAGAGGTGAACCGAAATATTTTAAAATAATAAACTAATTTTTGATAAATTTTAGGATGAAAAAAATCTTGCCTATGTGCCAATACAGTTCGGGTCCTGTAAAATGTTAAAAATGTCATTTTTTTTTTGTAATTGAGTGATAGGCAATTTGTGACATTAGAGCAAGTCTAATGATTATGTTTTACACAATGAGCTTTTTACTTTGGAAAACAAATAAAAAATAAATAATGTTTTTTTTAATTTTTGTTTCAGGTGAGTGTTTTGATCTGAGATTTTGTAAGTAGTTGTTGATTTCTTTTTATCGTAATAAATAGATTGTAACCTGAGTTTGTTAGCAAAACATTCGTTTTAATTTTTACTTTTTAGCATGGGTTCGGTAATTTATGTTCCATTAGTTCGCGTCGTCCTAAGAATATTTAAAATACCTTTTTGAGTTCAGAAGGCTTATTTAACAATGCATTGAATATATTGTAACACTTCTGTAGGTAAAAAAATATCTATTCAACGAAAAAAAAACAATTATAACAATTATAACACGAATTATAACAATACAAATATTAGAAAACTTACAAAAGTTATCACTAAAACACTAATAATCATATGGCTTGAGCTTCAGGACAAGACTAACTGTCCAGTCAATCGCTACTTACATATAGTCGTAAGGAGAATGGTCTAGAACCTCTTAGAACGTCATGGATGGAAGTCGAACTTCGTAGTCAAAAAC
This sequence comes from Aelia acuminata, assembly GCA_911387785.2. NCBI lineage: Eukaryota > Metazoa > Arthropoda > Insecta > Hemiptera > Pentatomidae > Aelia > Aelia acuminata. The sequence goes on along the minus strand of OU426982.1, from coordinate 100,417,535 downwards.
ACGTGCTATGACAATTTTTTCCAACTGTTAGTTAGTTCCAACAAAAGGTCTGGCACTTTTAAACCATCTGTTTTTTTGTTTAAAGTTACAGTATTTTCTTGGGAAAATCATTATAAAATTGCGAATTAAGAAGCTTTAGCAAAAATCTAGAGAATTTAAAAAAAAATGTATTTGTGTGAGTAATAGTGGGTTAGCATTAACTAAGAAATTTGCTTGAGATCCTGGATTCCGCTACCATTACTATTCTACTCGAACTGGTTTTTTGACCCCTAACTATATTTGTACTACAATACTAGAGCACGGTCGCGTATTAAAATATTCTAGTATAATAAAATATTTAAATATATATAAACATAGGTTAATGAAATAATTAAATATATATCATTATTTACCTGAATATCGATGATGAATAACATAATCAGTATTTCTATTTACTCTTCAAAATTTATAGTAAAACATAATATTCTATTTATAATGAATAATAATATTTATTATTTGTCTTTGAAACATTTCATGAAATTCATATTGTACCAAATAAGAGTTACAGTAAATTTTGTAATATAGGTATAAGCTATTATGACCAAGAGAATCGAGAAGATGAGCCTAAAATGTTAATAATACTTGAAGAAGAGGCGAAGAGTGGTGAAAATTTGCAAATTGTTTGTTTAAAATCTTGATTAAATGACGATAAATTGTTTATTTTTTTAATTCGCATTTGGCACGTCCTATATTAGTGAGTATACAAAAAATATAGTACTAATTTAGATTTAATAAAGGGGAACATTTGGGTGAGCGATTTTGAAAGATGAAAATTTGGTTTAATGGTGGTGGGAAGATTCGGTTGGAAAGGATATCCGTTCTCAAAAAATATGTAGGGACCCAATTGAAGTTCGTCCGTTAAGGAATGTTCGGAAAGCATGTTGCGAAAACTGTAGAAGAAATGTTATTGCAAGTGGAAAGTTTTACTTCTTTACAATCTATATGTAAATAAAGATGAAATTCTGTTTGTTTGTTTATTTGTTCTTTATAGAAATCCCTACCGTTTGTCCTAAATTCTCCAAATTTCACTCAGTGGTTCTTTCATACCAGGTGCGAACACCTGTCCATATTAAAATTGCATAACTTCAGCCGATCTTCAGCTGATATTCTTTATCGGTATAAATGAACTCGCTTTACAATTTTTTTTTTTTTTTACGAAATTGACCGTTTTATTAGAAAAATGAAATTCCCCGGGTGAAACCGGGATATACAGCTATAATCCATGTAAATAAAGTTGAAATTATCTTTATAGAAATCCATACCGTTTGACCTAAATTCTCCAAATTTCGCTCAGTGGCTCTTTCATACCAGGTGCGAACACCTGTCCATATTAAAATTGCATAACTTTAGCTGATCTTCAGCTGATATTCTTTATTGTTATAAAAATACTAATGAACTCGCTTTACAAAGGCTTTTTTACGAAATCAATCGTTTCATTAGAAAAATGAAATTCCCCGGGTGAAACCGGGATATACAGCTATAATCCATGTAAATAAAGATGAAATTATCTTTATAGAAATCCATACCGTTTGTCCTAAATTCTCCAAATTTCGCTCAGTGGCTCTTTCATACCAGGTGCGAACACCTGTCCATATTAAAATTGCATAACTTTAGCTGATCTTCAGCTGATATTCTTTATTGTTATGAAAATCGTAATGAACTCGCTTTACAAAGGCTTTTTTACGAAATCAACCGTTTCATTAGAAAAATGAAATTCCCCGGGTAAAACCGGGATATACAGCTATAATCTATGTAAAAAATGATGAAATTCTGGTTGTTCTTTATAGAAATCCATACCGTTTGTCCTAAATTCTCCAAATTTCGCTCAGTGGTTCTTCCATACCAGGTGCGAACACCTGTCCATATTAAAATTGCATACCTTCAGCCAATCTCTGGGTATATTCATTATTGTTATAAAATTCGTCATGATCTCGCTTTATAATGGGTTTTTTTTTTTTTACGAAATCGACCGTTTGAGTCGAAAAAACGGCCTAAAAATCATTTTATAGATTTAAAAAATGAAATTCTCCGGGTGAAACCGGTATATATACAGCTAGTAATAAATAAAACTTCAGCATACCCATGCGAAGCATTACCATTCTAAACTAGTTAAATCCCACTTAATTAAAATACACACCGTATATTTAATCGCATGTTTTTGCTTGTGAGTCGCAAACGGTGGCGACAATCGAAAAAATGAATGTAGCAAAAAATGTTTGTCTCGAAAAACTGAAAAAAAATAACATCTTCGAAAAAGCCCTGCGACCATTATGAAATTTTCGCTGAGAATTGCAGTTTTCCGCTTACAAATCGCAAACGAAGGGGTTAATCGAAAAAACGTATATCACCGAATATGTTCTCCTTGAAAACCTGAAACGATTGACACCATTTAGAAACCTCTACATTTTGATTTTCTTCCCGAAAGCGCTGTTTTTGCGCTTATAACTCGCAACCGAAGGCGAAATGAGTATTTGTATATTTTTCCGTTGTAGGGGTTAAGGAAAGCTTTAAAATGATGCCTCATTCATGAAACTTAATGAAGTATTAAGGAAGTTATGGCGTACCGACAAAAGGCTTTGAGAAATAGTACTTTATATGATTAAATTTAATAAGTACAGTTAATATATGTACTTTTTTACACTCAGTTATAATCAGAAATATAGCTTGATTAAAGATAACTTATTATTATTACCCTTATATAATAGTTAAATTTTTTATGTCATTAGCAGTGCGCAATTTGATTAAGAATTAGAAATTGATAAAAATGAAAAGATAGAAATTATTTTTTCCTAGATTATTATTTTTGGTAATATATATAAAATCATAAATAAACCCTTCACTGCTAAAATGCATTTTAAGCTACATTAAAACTTGAATTTATAAAATTCTGATCAAATATAACACATAAGTTTTAGTAACATTGTATCGAGAAACTGGAAATGATTAGACCGATATCATTCTAACCCCCCTGTAAATAAAACTTTTTTAGTTTCGTGATTAACTAATGTTACTTATTTAGAATAATAGTTGAATAAAATAATATTTGTATATACAGAAGATTTATTTAAATAGATTGTAAACTGTTTATACTACTATCTAACTTTAGTAGAGAAGATAGGATCTTCGGATCCTCTGAAGGGGGCAATTTGCTGTGTTGAAAGCGACTGAATATGCAGGAGGCGGAGCTGCCAGAGGAGATGTAATAAACATCGGAGCAGTTTGGAGAGGCACACACATCCTCACGACGGAATTAATAAGACATAGACAACTAGGAAGGCACTGAGGTGTTCGGAAATGAGCCCGCGGGCCAGAGTGCTGACTGGAGGTGGTGAGGGGGGATTTAAGGGGGGTTAAGGGGGGCGCTGTCGTTAGTGTGCTGGATGGGGCCCGCACTCAGGCCTTAATGAGAACCCCCGCGCCCCGGGATAGTGTATATTGTGTAACTGGAGCCAACAAGGTCTGGATCCAGTGTACTACTACTGCCTCTTCTATTCAGGTCAACGATCACCTACAATGGATCTCCATTCGGATTGAGTCATCGTAGATGGATACGAAGCCATGAATGAATCATCAATCCAATCTTTGATCAAATACAAAAAAAATAAAAAAAAATAAAAAAAAAAATAAAAAAAAAAAATGAATTAAACATGAAAATTCGATAGGTAATGGTTTTTGAAAAGGATAATATCCATAAAGTCCTCCTGATTCAGTTGCCTTAAAATTGAAGCATTAAATTTTATATATAATAGGCTATAAAAGCTGTTAAAATTTTTGTAGCTTTCATATTAAATGATTCTTTAAAAAAATTAATAAAATAAAAAAACTCTTAATCTTCCACTGTTTTTTTTATCCATAAAATTCTGAGGTATCGAGCAATATTGGAAAAAAGTGTAATGGAATAATCCTTACAATATCTTAAGAAATTTTTTTTGTTTCCAAGATTATCCAAGTTTATGATATTTTTCTTTTAATGAAAAAAAGTATTATAAATTTAACTTTTTCATATTAGGTGATCAAAAACAGATTAAAATTAATAAAATAAGAACAAAACATAAAAAAAAAAAAAACTCTTAAATCTTCCATTATTTTTTTATCCATGAAATTCTGAGGTAACGATCGATTTCGGAAAAAAGGATAATAAAAAATCTAATATCTTAAAACATTTTTCGTATCAGATTATCTAATTTTATTATTTCCCTTTTGATGAAATATTGCAGGGCAATTAGTATTATTGATCTGAGTATTCGATTGCACAGAATACTGTAACTACAGATTTTTTAAAAAAAATATATCTACAATTACTTGGAGGTATTTTTAGCAAGGCATTCGTGGTTTGTGGTTTGATTAAAATCGCAAGATAAGCAAAATTTAAAAAAGAAACAATTTTGATGAAACAACAACACATATGACTTTCTCAAAGAATATTTCATCATAAACTTCTTTTCTCTTACTCATAATATATAGTAAGGATATATAGTAAGTGTTCTTCAAGTTAAAAAAAATCGGATATTCAACGGAAACATAAATCTACTTTGATTATCCTCGGTGGATAATCAATGCATGCATAAGAAAGATGCCCTGAATATTTACCTAAAGCAGTTTTCATCGGTAAAAAATACATAGTTCAGGTTAATCTTCAATATTTTATTCTTTATTTTTAAGATTTAATTCAATAATAGATTTTATGAATGAAAGATTAATTAATTAATAATATAGAAAAGTTATCGTCTGTTTTTGGACAAAGGCTTCAGGGCGAAATTTTTAAAATCGATATTAACTTACCTACTATTATAAAAAGCTTGTAAAGGTAAAAAAAAGCTTATATTGATTGATCTCCATTCATGATATATCTAAACCACCCAGTAAAAACTTGATTGTTGATGAAGTAAAAATTTATTTTTGAGCCCGATGAAAAAAAATAAGTAATAAATAGCAAAGTCACTACTGTTAAGTCTCCAATATTTACAATTATTGTAACATAACTTAAATTTGAACATACATAGTGTTTCTCCTCTAAGATGAAGACAGTATCGAATCACATTATGCGTTTTAATTCAAAGGGTTTTAATAAATAAATCTTAGAAAGTGTTGCAAACTCTCCCTACCCATGAATGATCTTAAATGGACGTCTAAAAATCGGAACACCCAAATATCAACACAGAGTAAACTAGAAGATTTTCTTTCGTTTATATCCCAAAGAAAAAACAAAACTAGTGCTTCTTAATATGAACTCTTTTACTCTGTAAATGACCATAGGTACCTAATTTCCATTAGATTGACCAATGGCTGCTCCAAGAAGTTTCGTAATAAGGAGGGGAAATATGCATATAAGTAATAATAGATATACAGCCCTTATTGCAACAGAAATACTTTTTCCTGATAAATGTGACAAATGCTAACAGAATGGACTTGTTGAAAGTTAAAAAATCAACATTTATTTCATAAATTGAATCATAAAGCATTTAGAAATATTTAATCTTTTTATTTAAAAATATTTTCCTTCTACCTAACCCGTAAACGTACAGTATAAAACATTTCAGCGATGGATATGTTGCCAGATTTCATATTTTTATACTCGTCCAGTATAGGGGAGGGAGGTGATATGTTTTTTTCATGTGAAGATACGAGAAGCCCTACCGTGTGCAAATATATGTAAAACCTTTCAAAGCCATTTCGGTCCATTCCTCTAAAGAGCTGTGTGCTTCCGTTCGTATCTAGGGCAGTTGGGATGTGATTTACAACCGTATAACCATTTTTTCATATATCGTTGGATTCTTCCTCGCTTTGGGCAACATTTGCTAAATCATAGGTGATTAACTATATTTCAGAAAACAAAGTACATATCTCTGCTCACGCATGACACAACTGCACAATTTAAATTTTGATTTTAAAATTAATTTTACTGTCCATAAATTTAATACAGCCTGGCTCTCAGGTACCGAGTTGGATTTAAAACTATTCAATAAATAAATTGATTATAATTTATACTTATTATACTTGTCGTTGACATTAATCATTGGTTTGTGACTTATCAAGGTTATCTAAAGATCTTCGATTCTAAATTTCGGCATTCGCGAACCTGGTTTTGTACCAAAGGTTCTAATAGTAATTGGAAAATTTATGATGTTCCCTACTGCATCAATGGTAATGTATTTTTTAAATTTTTTTGCATTTCTTTAAATTCTAAACCTATTCACTTTCTTTGCTTTCGTTTCAATTACTCTTTTATTCTCTGCGAATTCGTAATATTTTAATAAACATTAATATGTTCATTTTATTGCAAAAACAATAGTTTTTGCCTAAATAGCAAAAAACCGAGCAAGGGTAAGCATCCCCCAAGAAAAATCACAAAAAGGCTATTGTTTTTAAAATATTAATTTTTATTTTTATTTTCGCCAATGTTAACATATGTTTTATGGTATAATTTACATTCAAGTGAAATATATGTACTTTTTTAACCGACTTCGAACGAAAGAGGAGGTTACTCAATTCGATACGTATGTGCCTTTTTTTTTTTTTTTTTTTTCTATGTATGTACACCGATTACTCCGAGATGGATGGACCAATTGGAACGAAACCTTTTGCATCTTGTAGAGTATTTTCCCAAGTTGGTCCCATTAAAACCTTTTTTGGGTTCTTAATTTATTTAAAAAGTTATCGAGAAAAAACCTGAAAATAAATATTTAATTATCACTAAAAATTTTTACTTATTGGAAAAACATATGGCATATATAACATAAGGTATGCTCCAACAAGCTAGTAAACTCATTGGTAACTAACAAATCTCTATATTGTTTTAATGCTGGATGAATCAAATGGGAAAACCAATCAATCAAATTCAGAATCAAAAGAGTGGGGGGGAGAACATGAGCAGTCCGTTGGTTTTCTACGTGTTTTAAGTGCTTGTTGGAACCAACGTATACATAACCTTAACTAATTTTTCAACAGTAGATTTCAATAAAATATTTAATATCCGCACAATATAATATCGCTGTCGTTTTCTGTAGCGATATTAGTATATATATTAGATAGATATAAGTATTCACCAATAACAGTAAACCTTCTTAATTTAGATCTAGTCAACGGTTGGACACCATAAACATAAGACCACGAAATTCGTGGAAATCCAAGAAAGACTGAGTATTGATAAAGGTTTTAAAGCAGAATTTAAACTTCTTCTAGTTCACCAAGGTTCGTTGAAATTTAAAATCGTAGTCATTATTGCTTTAAATTAGATTTTGATTTCCGACTTTCACTCGCTATGCACGTTAAAAAGGAATACAATAATTCCTGGAAAAGCTCATTTTCAGCTGATTTGGGGGCCTTAACATTCAGGAACCTCTGACTTCTTCCGGAATCACTCGGTCATATTAATATACGATGTAATCATGAAATCTTGTGCCGATTCTTCATGGAGCGACACTTCTGTTATGTTTTCCGGATTACTACTATAGGTTGCTAATTTTTTTTTCTGCAACTAGAATAAATTAGAAAGGCTGTCAGTGCCAAATCATTTACTTTACTACCAAATCTGCTATCTAAGCTCAAATGTGGCTCGAAAAAATATAAGGGGCATGTCCAGTTATGAAATAATTTACGTTCTGCTAAATAATTTCAATATTAGTTTGTTCCATCACCAATTTCATCTATGATGGCTAATTGTCTATTTTTTTTTACGTTGCTAGCTGGTGGCACACAGGCTTTGCTATTGTCTAGATAGGAGAGTCTAGATATAAAAATCTTTAAGATAGGCACTTATTAGGAATTATTTCCATACAGACATTACATTAATTAACAAAGAAATTAAAATTTCAATGTTTGCTGATGTTCATCCATCAATAAAAACTGCAAAATAAAAGTTGATATCTCCCAGAAACAACCTCTTTGTATGAAAGTCCCGTCAGCAAAAATTTCGCTGCCATGAAAATGCTTAATATCAGAAATGCTACCCCACTAGAATTGAAGAAATTTATTTTCTGAATATTTTTTTATTACGAAGGATATTATTCTTAGTACTTCGCTATTAAATTTAGTCAAAAATTCATCTAAAGGAATTACGAACATAATTGACTCAACATTGATTTTATTAAAAAAAATTCCAATTATAATCGTAGAAGGTAGGGTGTTGAAAGGTGTATTAAAAAAGCACCGCTTTTCAGCTTTTATGTGTGTACTCATAAAATTGAAAAGTTGACTGTTTATAGGATTATGTATAATAAAAAGAGCCCAGGAAAGACGAACGAAAAACAGAATAATTACCTTCTGATTTTTATGAATACACAGCAAAATTGAAAATGGTATAAAAAGCGGAGAAATGCAATAAGACGAATAATTTTATTTTTATTTGTACAAATAAACACTAATTGTTATTAAAAATTGTGAAATTAAAATATTAAATACTATGTTCAATACAACACAATCTTTTCGGAGGCGGCGCAAAATTTTTAACACTAGACATTATGAAATTCGTAAAATGGATTTTCTCTTCTCATCTATTGATTTTAATGCCTACTAATGGAATTGTATCGGTAACATGTCATTTATATTTGCGCCGCCTCCGAAAAGATTGTGTTGTATTGAACATATTATTTAATATTTTAATTTCACAATTTTTAATAACAATTAGTGTGTATTTGTACAAATAAAAATAAAATTATTCGTCTTATTGCATTTCTCCCTTTTTATACCATTTTCAATTTTGCTGTGTATTCATAAAAATCAGAAGGTAATTATTTCATACTCTTCAGTCCATTTATTTTTACTGGTTCCTAGGTTTTGAAGTCGGTTTAATTTTTTTTTATAAAATGTTTTTTTTAATATTACAAAGATTAATAGATTAAAAGAAAACAAAAATTTAAGAACTTGTCTTCCTACACATTTTAATATATAATACATCTCCGTTATGAACTTAAACTTAGTTGTTTTTCAAAGAGAGGAATTCAATTTTTTATAGAGTTTTAATATTTTAAAATACCGCTGGGATTTTAATCTTCAGCTAGGGTCTCTCCATCTTATGCTTTTATATTATAAAAAAATCATTAATTTATTAATATTTATTTATTTAATTTTAATATAATTTAGTTATTATCGTATTATGTTTTACATATTAAAAACTCGTAAACGAATCAGACCTGGTGAGGACCAGCTCGGTTCGAAACGTTAGTCATTACATTATATAAATGTAATTTCACATATATTATTTTATTAGTTAATTTTTATGATACCGTAACTTCCACCATAAACTTCTTATGAGTGATTACAATTTAATAATTTGGGTTGATACAATCACAAGATTATCTTAAGCGATTGTTAATTTCTTGTACACGCGCCTATTATTATTTTTAATAGAATTGTTATTTTTTGTTTGTTTGTTTAACGTCCCTTTTATGCTACTAATGCGAATCGGATGATACTACAGTGGGAGTCCTGAATTTTGCCTATCCAGGTATAATTAGGATAGGGATTTTTAACGAGTTCCTGACGTCGTACAGGCTCAGGACCTCCATTGTACGTCCTATTCGAGGGACGTCATAGCTAAGGATTTTTTACTCCCATTAAAAAATCCTAGGGCCACCGCAGGACACGAACCCGCGACCTTCAGTATTGTAGGTTGCCATGCTAACCACTACACCACAGGTGACCCCGTTTTAATAGAATTTTTTTTTTTTTTTTTTTTTTTTTTTTTTTTTTTTTTTTTTTTTTTTTGGGACTTCAAGGCTTCCACTGAAGCCCTATACTGCCCATACTAACACCCATGGCACTGGATGGTACTTCTCCTACGAAAGAAAAGCACCACCCAGGGCGGGACTCGAACCCGCGGCTCCAGCATGGGAGTACGGCGCTTTACCGCACAGCCACACCGGGCCCCTTAATAGAATTGCTTTAAAAAGTAATTTTATTAATAGGAATTAATTTGTTGAATTATAAGTATATACCCCGGTATATTTATATTTATAAATGTTAGCTGATTTTGTTGCTTCCTAGAAATTTGATTTTAGATAATGTTGGAGTTTTCAACAAAATTAACTGCCTGGAGAACTTTCCGCAGAACTCTAATTACAATTTTAATCAATGTAATGTTCGACCAGACTTGTTTTAGCATGTGTAGCATGAAATATGAAGGAGTGATGAAGAGGTAGATAAAATTGAGTTTTCATTATATTGAATTGAAATATTTTATTCAATTCGTTCGAAGAAATGGTAGGTCCCTCCCGCTTCTCTGTAGAATCTTCTCGGGCATAAGTTATTCGATTGAAGAGGAATTTGATTCTGACTCTTGTCTCTTGTTAAGCCTTGTTTCACTTGGCTTCACGGTAAAAGCTCCTGAGAAAACCCCTTTGTAGTTACTAAACCGATTCATTACGATTGTATTAAAAGTTAATGTAAGTCTGCTTTGATGCTTCGTATTGGTTACATTCTTTGCCTTCATCGTCCAATGGTAACTTGTGGAATGAAGTTACAAGAAGATTATGAAAGATTGACATAAGTGTATTCATCCACTTTTTATTTAATTATATGTTGCCAGGATGTAATAAAATAAGTTACTTAAAATAAGTACTTATTCATCCGAATTAAAATTCCAAGAATTTCGTATTTATTTATAAGTTTATTAGCAAGAGATTATTCTGTAAGTTTTGTTTACTTATTTTAAATATTCGACGTAGGATTAGAATCTATTGTTCATATTATTAGAAGGAATAATATGATAATTAATAAGTAAAGAATTGGGATTAGGCCAAAATTTCGATTTAAACATTTCTACGGCCCTCACATGGTCAAAATTCGAGGTTTAAGCTACAGCTTCAGCCCTGATGTGATTTTGACGAAGTAAAACCAACCTATTAATCCCAGGGTAAAGAAGATCCGGATTTAGTCTATTGACCCTATGTGAAATAAATTTTAAACTACCCAGACGGGATTCGAACTGTCATCGCTAGGCTCAGAAATGACGGTCTGACTTTCATAGCCACCAAAGCCTACTTATAATTCGATGGAAGTTCAAATTCCTTTTCTAATCTATTTGAATTTCGAAAAATATCTTTGAGCTATCCAGATTCTCATTTAAAAGTCAGGGAATTGAAGCGTGGAAATGCGTAAGGGTCTAAGTGACAAAAAAATTAAATAAATTATTTTTTTGCCAAATTGTTATATGTGCTAAAGCCATTCTTCAGAATTGGGTATAAGTTATTTTTTGTTGTTTTAAAAAATAAGTTCATTGAACGTATGAAATATGGCATGGGTGTAAGCACTGAATGTAGTTCACCCTAGAGGGTATAAGTCACCTCATTTCTGTAAAAATTTCCTAAGGCACTTATACCCTTATGCATTTCCACGCTTCAATTGTCTGCATTGTTTAGTAAACATCTAAAATCTTTATCAAGTATGGTAGTACCTCCGAACTGTCTACAGATCCCGAATTCAATGCTCAGATATCATTATAATCTCAGTGTTAATTTTTATTAAATTGTTAGAACTTATGGATTCTTGGTGGTATAACGCCCAAGTAAACAAAGCGCAAAACTCGATATTTTGAGAAAACTGAAGATAAAGTTTGAGTTTTGTAAAGTAGGGTTATCATTTTTTCTGTATCTTTGGAATTTGGAAAGCTTATTTTATTCAAATATAAACAACCATGGTTAAAAAATTAAAAAAATAAATAATTACCGTAAAACGAGGTGACATTGTGACTAATGGGGTGATTTTGTGACCAGCCTATTTTTCTACAGCTTTTGAATTTCCCTCCTTAAAAAGAATCAGGTTAGGCAATTCAGTGTACTTGTCAGTTGGTCAGTAATGTGCTACAACCTACTGGCCACATATAACTTCTTTCTTTCCATTTACCGTGGTGCTTTATTTCATATATGTTTGATTGTTTTCATTTAGTTGAAACTTTGAAATAAAGCACCATGATAAATTGAATGAAAGAAGTTACAGAAGTCCATATGTGGCCAGTAGATTGCAGCACATTACTGACCAACTGACAAGTACACTGAATTGTCTAACCTGATTCTTTTTAAGGAGGGAAATTCAAAAACTGTAGAAAAAATAGGCTTGTCACAAAGTCACCCCATTAGTCACAATGTCACCTCGTTTTACGGTAGTTATTTTTATAAAATTTATTAAAATTGTATGGTGCTTCGATCACTATGGATTAATAGCGACCGTATATGATAACTTTATAAACTGCAATTAAACTTCTCTGACAAAATATTTAATTGAAAATAATTAATACATACAGGAATTAAATATTGTATAAACAGTGAGGAATGTCTTGAACAGTTAAACAATTGTATAGCACGCTCGAGCATTGCTATGATCAGCTTTAAGCAAGTGATGTGAAAATTGTGCTAGGTGATTTTAATGTCCAAGTAAGAAGATATGAAACTATTCTAGCCAACGAACGGTGCCATCCATGATGTGTTTCATTATATAAAATATCTGCTAAAACAGTATTTCTGTCATTGATTCAAATATAAATCTATCGATGTGCTTGTAACTAAAGTTCATTTAGTATAAATAGCAGTTTTTTTTATTTTCAAATTTATTCTTTTGTTGTTAAGGAATCTTATAAATAAGATTCAGTAGCTCTTTGCATGTCCTCTCTCCCCTTTTGCCTTTAATGTTTTTCATGTTTCATGATCCGTGGCCCTCTGAGCATACACCAACCCTTCGGCCCTACAGCGTAACCTCGCTTTCCTGTCGCAGCGTGAGTAGCTAAAGGACCAGAGGGAGTATCACAGTAGCTGAACTAATAACTTCCGCGGTCCATTATCGCCCCCAGGGCAACACAAACATCCCCGTTTTTCCTCCCCTGTAGGCACAGCCTTCTCTGTCTTTGTTTGTTTTCCCCTCAACGAACTTTATCAGACAATCCTTTCGATCGCTTCCGTTTCGAAAATTCTATTTCCTCCAATCTCGTTTCCGTCGAGGACTCCAATCTTATCAGTATTCAATTTGTGATCTCTTTTGAGCTATCTTCTGTTTTTCTTTGTTATACAATTTGAAAACGATATTTTTGTTACTTCACTGATACGAATAAAGGCATATTGTTTTTTTTATTTAAGTTTTTTTGTATCTACAATATTTTTAACAAGTTAAATAATAACAAAGATTATGATTAGAATATAATGGTATACCCTTGACAGACTCCCTCATTAGATCCCTACGCTTTTCCTTCTTGATACAGGAAACAATGCCATTTATATCAACCATATAATATAACCAAGCAATTCTATTCATTATATAAAATCAGTCAATTAAGCAATATACTTCAATAAAGACAGAGTTCAAGTAACAGTAATCTAAAAATTTTACATTTTCTTTTAAACTGTTTTTAATTACTGTTTTATTAACATAAGTCCTCGAGGTTACATTTAAAAAGCATAAAATACAATCTGCAACAAATTAATAATCAAACTAACAAATAACAAATCAAGGCGTTTCTGAAAAGACAAAAGGTATATATTAGTCTATTATCAGACTTTGAACTAATATTGACTTATTCAACAACTCACTTAAGATATCAAGAACTAAATTAATTGATTAATTAGATTAAATGATGTAAATAAATAATTGTAGAAAACTGATATAATTCATTTTTTTAAGTATCCATGGCAACGTAAAATTTTTTACCTCCCGTTTTACCGAAAACTTTTGGTATTTTGAGCTTGAGAATCTATAAAACAAATTAAGAACTGTTGCGATCGGACGATTTTTACCCTAATCAATTTTAACTTTGCACCCAAACGCCGCCTCTCAGGCGTCATCCTGTCCAATTCCTTACTTTGTTCTAAAATTTTACTGTATAATATTACGTTTGCTGGGTGTAGGATGTCGCGTCGATTTGCTGGTAGTTAACGTCCGAAACGGTTCCGAGTGCAAATTGTGAAAGCATGCTAATTTTTCCAGCTGCCTTCTTTAACCATTTTTTTATTTAACCATGCGATCGTAGTACCAACAATCCCAGATATCCCAATTACCCGAAACCTGAGAAGATAGTTTATAAGAGAATAAATTGAGAAGACCTCTGCCCTTTCTTTGACCGTTTGAGAACCAGAATTTTTTACCAAAAGTCTTTGTCGCCTTGTACATAAAGAAATTTTTATTTATTTTTTTTTCATTTTAAATTCCTGTAATCTTACAGTTGAAAATAAAATTGATTGTTTTAATTCTGTGCAAATCAAGAGTATAACAGCAAAAAAAAAAAATAATCTTAGTCTTCGTTTTTATTTTAAAATATGTTTTTATGAATTAAAAAAACAAAAATGTTTAGTATAATTATGACACTTTTCTTCCTTACATTTGATATTTCAGTCAGAATGTCCTAAAAATCGTGAACAATAAAATTTCTGTAATTTTGAGTTGTGTCACTATTCTTGCCGACCCTCGATACATTTATTAGATTTATTTTCATTAAAAAAAAAAAAAATTTCTTTGAGAAAAACTCTGATGTTTTTGATCCAATAAGTATTTAACGCTAGACTGCAGACAAGGCAGTCTTCCAAAGAGTCGAGAGATAGCAATAATGATCAATACATATGCTTTTGTAAAATTTTAGTTTTTTTGGTTGATATATTATTGGAAGGCTGGATTATAAAATACGGAGAACTGACGATCAATGGTGAGCTTATTATCAACAAGTGGGTCGTAACAGCTGGTAACGCAATTATTTTTCTATATATAATAAGTTATATCTTCCTTCCCTCCTTGGTGCAGGCTCCCACGATTCATTGGATTCAATTGTAAATCACAAACGATTTTTCGCCTTCCACGAAGCAATTACCCTCCTTATTGGCAGTCTCCCTATAGGATGTTGGGGAAGTACTTTCCAGAAACTTGGGGCACAAAATCTCTCACCACGTGATGTGTTGTATAATCATCCTTCTGGTAAATCCCATTTCTGAACTTCACCGAGATTATGTTATGATTTGCAAGTCCAAAGCGTTCAGTTCTGCTTGTGATGGAGAGGTAAGTAAATTTTGATGGACAATTTTTTTTGCCGGTATGAGAAAAGTTTTTAATACGACTTGAGATGCATTGATAACAATTAACAATTTGGGAATTAGTATGCTTAATAAAATTACTTTTTATTAAGGAACTTTATTTCTTTTACATAATTTGATTATTTTTTGTAATGAAAATATAGACTGTATGATGTCACCATTCCCAAAATAATTATATACAAATACAAATCAAAATAAAATAAGTAAATACGAAATTAAAAATGAATTATGACATTAAATATTCTCTATTTTTTCTATTTCTGATTTACTTATTAATTAACACAAATGTTGTTTCCGACAATCTCATAACTTTAAAATTTCAGACCAAAAAAAAACATTTTTCTGTAATCGTTGAATAATGGTAACATCAATAAACTGAAATGAGTGAAGAAAGTGAAACATTTTGCAATAGAGAGAAGAAAGTGATTACTTTCTTCACAAGTGAAGAAAGTGAATTGCCTTCTTAATTAGTAATAAGTATAAATTAAAAAATAATTTGAAGTTGGAAATTAAATGCTTTTAAATGTTTCTTAACATTGTAAGAATTTATTTTAACAAAATAAATTGAAATGTGAATGAATTATTGGTGGAAATAATCAATATATTTTAAAATTTAAATGTAATAATAATTACCTTCCTTGTTTATAACCTGCACTTGTTTATAACTTTATAACTTGTTTATGACCATGCTTATAACCTACCAACAACATACCATAATCTTCACAACATCCTAATTTTGTTCATATTCTGGTTAGATCTGATCATGTATTACACGATTACAGAAAAAATTTAATATTACACTCGTGAAAAAAGTAGAATTTACAACTCTCGTGAAATTACCACACTCGCTTCGCTCGTGTGGGTAAACTTTCACTCGAGTTGTAAAATGATCTACTTTCGTCACTTGTATAATAAATAACTATTTTTAGTCAGTTGAATAGCTCCTGACCTACAAAAAAAGTTTGTGAGATTAGAAGAATATTGAGCAATTATTCAACCTAACAAGCTAATTAATTTAGTAAATTTATAAATTTGATCAGTTTTGGTTTCGTCTGCAGGATATGAAACCGATAATTAAAAATCTCTATATATATATATAAGAGGCTTTGTCCTGACTGACAGAATCAACGCAGAGCAAAAACTACTAATGATAGAAACTTGAAATTCGGAATTAAGATTTTAAACGCGATGTAGGTAACCACTAAGAAAGGAATTTCAAAAATGTAACCCCTAAGGGGTTTAAATGGCGAAATTGTAGTTTAACTCTAACGGAAACCTATTTTTGCATTTCGAGAAAAAATATCTAATTTGGACTCATTCGAGAATCGGGTCTCACTTGCCATGTGTTAAAGCATGTTTTAAAGCCGAAAAATGAAACGTTCACGACGAGTAAGCAATTTTTAGTTTCGGCGGTTTTAGTGAACACTCTCCATTGTGCGTCCCCCTCTCTTCTACCGAGCCGGCAGCTTCCCCCTCCAACATTCCACCTACCGGAAGCTCCGATCCCTGTTATATTGTTAATATATAAGATATGTTGTCAATATATAACATATTATATTAAAACAATACCAAGATAATGATCACAGAATTGATTTTAAAGGCCGCGGGCAAAGCCGCGACGGGGAATGCAAGTTCTAAATAAAATTTGACCAAAACTTTTATTTGGAATTGTTAAAAAGCCAAGTTTACAATTTCAGATTTTTATCGAGATAAGATTACCACCACAGTGTAACTATATTTTATTAAAATAAACATTTTTATTAATTTTTTTAAAATTAAAAATGACTCTGTATGATACAACCATTTGTAACATATTTATATTCAAACGAAAATTGAACATTTTTTTATTTTACTTGATTCTCTACCCCAAAGGGTCATTGGCGATGCGTTTAGTTATATTCTGTTGTAGTATGATATTATTTTAGATATTTAAACAGAACAGCTATTTTGTCTTCATCTTCTTTTAACAGCTCACTCAATGTTCTTTCTATTTTAAGCTTCTTCCTTTGTATGGTGAACAATGGAGTAAAAGGTGTATTACCGTTTGGGGCACATTATCACATTCTTGGCATGTCGGTGGTTCAAGTCGGAGAAGGTATCCGTGTGTGGATTCGCAGTGGCCAATTCTGATGCGACATGATTCATTTATCATAAGTGAAAAAACACATATCTTAATAATTATTTTTAAATAAAAATTTTATTAACCCCGATTGAATGGCAACCAGATAAAGTATATTAAATGAAACCGTTGTAACTTTCCTCAACTGTTTTAGTTGTTGTTGTTGTTGTTGTTTAAGGCTTTAAGGCGTAAAACCCCTAGGGTCATCAACGCCTGAAATCATCTTCAAATGCAATCAAATAACTAAATACTTAGTATAAAAAAAATAAAAAAATAAAAAAAAAAAAAAAATTAATAATTTTTTAAAAAATTAGATTTTTTGAAACAGATCATTTTCTTTTAAGAAACTAAATACTGATTTTATTTTATTTTCTTGATCGCTTAAAATGTCTGATAAATTTGATGTTATTCCTGATCTGTTCAAACTTGAAACATAAAAAAGGCAATCTTCAAAAATATGTTTGACTGTGATTGTGTTACCACAGTGTTGACATTTAGGTGGCGGCTCTTTGCTAATAATATGCGAATGGTTCAGGTATGTGTGGCCTATCCTCAGTCTAGTCAAAACAACTTCTTCTCTGCGAATATGACGGCTTGAAGTGTACCATGGCTTTACTGTTTTCTTTATTTCTTTCAATTTACTCGACGGGCTCTCGTTCCACATAGACTGCCAGCCGAGAGCGATTTCTTTTTTGAGGGGAAGACTTATATCGTGTGGCGTTAAAATCGCAGCACCCCGACCTGGGAGGGAAAGTGCCTGCTTGGCCGCTATGTCCGCGAGCTCGTTGCCGACGATTCCTACGTGGCCCGGTACCCAGATAAAATAAATCACCTTTTCCAATTTTTCGAGCATATTTAAATAGGCATGGATTTTTATAACGATTGGGTGTCTCGGATAGATATTTTTTATAGCTTTTAAAGAACTCAATGAGTCTGTTATTATTACTATGGTTTTGGGGGTTATCGCCATAGTGAAGTGGAGAGCCGAGGCAATGGCATGGAGTTCAGCTGTATAAATGCTGCATAACTTATTTAGTTTTATTTTATGAGTAGAATCACGGGTTACAAATGACGATGCTGTAGATTCTTCGGATTTTGAACCGTCGGTGTAAATTAAAAACGAATCTGGAATTTTATTAACAATACTTGACAATTTAGTTTTGTATTCGGAAGCTGAGGTTTCATTTCTAGGAAGTCGCGATAGGAGAAGTATTGTTTTTGGCGGTTTGCTTGTCCATGGGGGATGGTAAATTTCAGGTTTTTGAAGAGGTATTTCTTTGACGAACGCAATAGCCGAGCTAATTCTCTCTGACAATGGTAGGGTTGAGTTTGTTTTCTTTTCAAAGGCTTTTGAAAATTTCGGCTTAAAAATATATCTATGTGTCGGGTGTTCTGTTTGAGGATATAATTTTGAAATATAATTAATCGCCAGTTTTTTTCTTCTAAATAAAAGAGGGGGCTCTCCTGCTTCGGAACATAAACTGAGTACGGGGCTGGTTCGAAACGCGCCGGTAGCAATCCTAATTCCAGTGTGATGTACAGCATCAAGTTTATTTAGCATCCTGAAACGTGCAGAACCATAGATAAAACACCCATAGTCTAGTTTTGAGCATATTAAACATCGGTATAGTTTTAGTAGGGTGGCCCTATCCGAACCCCAGGAGGTACCACTCAAATATCTTAGGATGGTTAATTTTTTTGTAGTGGTTAACTTTAAATATGAAATGTGAGCTTCCCACGTCAATCTTTTGTCAAATATCATTCCAAGAAATCTGTGATTGCTTGTGTAAGGGATCAAGGAGCTACCTAAATAAATTTCAGGAGAGGGAGGACTATTTCGCTTCCTACTAAAGTGGAGGCATTTGGTTTTTTCTGCTGAGAACTCTAGACCTGAAGAAAGGGACCAATTACTTATTCTATTTACAGCCTCTTGTAATTTATGTTGAATAGTAGCGAGATTGTCAGAACGACAGATGATGGCTAAATCATCAGCAAACAGTAGAGGCTTAACACCTCTAGGTAGGTTCAACCCCAAATCGTTTATTGCCAAGCAGAACAGAGTTGGGCTGATTACACAGCCTTGTGGGACACCGCTGATCTGTTCGTGGTTATCGGATAATTCACAACCTATTCTAACTTTAAAGTGGCGATTTGAAAGAAATTGCTTGATGTAGTAGAACATGTTCCCTACTATTCCTACAGAAATTAGTTTTTTCAAGATTATAGCATGGTTTATGCTGTCAAAGGCCTTCTTCATATCGAAGAAAACCGCAACTGCGTGTTGTCCGTTGATGAAAGCATATTGTGTTTCGGCCTCTAGTGTGACCAAATGGTCAGTTGTGCATCGTCCTTTGCGGAACCCAGATTGGAATGGCTGTAATAAATTGTTGTTCTCTATTATCCACATTAATCTCTTATTTACCATCCTTTCCATGATTTTACTTAGACAACTTGTAAGGAATATCGGACGATAGCTATTCGGAAGCCGTTTGTCTTTTCCGTTTTTTAGAATGGGGATTACCAGTGAGTCGCGCCAGGTATTTGGGAAACGTTCAGTGGACCAGATATGATTGTAGTATTCTAGGAGCCATTTTAGTGTGTCTGGAGGAAGATGTTTAACCATATCATAATGAATATTGTCCGGACCAGGTGTTGTTCCCTTTACAGTACCTAAAACATGTTTTAGTTCCCACATAGTAAAAGGGAGGTTATAAGGTAAGGCAACATCGTTTATTGCAGGGTTAGACTCTATGTCATCTGGGTTGATACTATTTCTTCCGGAGTTATAAATGTTTTCAAAAAAATCAGCAAATATATTTGAAATTTGTAATTGATCATCCGTCAATTGTCCGTTAACCGTTAAGGTGTAGCGCGATGATGGAAGATTTCTGGTGAGTTTATGGACTTTATTCCACACTTCAGCTGACGTTGTAGAGGAATTTATTGAACTTACAAAATTTTTCCATGAATCGGATTTACTCTGATTAAACAGTCTTCTGCACGTCGCCCTCTCCTTTTTGTATGCAATGAGATTTTCAGACGTCATGCTTTTCTGAAACTTTCTATATGCCCTACGACGTTCTTTTATGGCTTTTCTACAGGCCTCATTGAACCAAGGGACAAGCGGTCTTCTTGGATGGGATGAGGTCATCGGTATCGATGCTTTTGCTGCTTCTATGATTGTATTCGTGATTATGTCACAGCCTCTGTCAATACTTAAATCGGAAGGTACGGTCTGTGGTGGGGAAGCCAAGGAAGTAAACAGATCCCAGTCTGCCCTCTTTAGAACCCACCTCGGTTTTACGCTTGCGGGATTTATATTTCTAAACTTGATAAGTATTGGGAAATGGTCACTACTATATAGATCGGGTAAAACGGTCCAGTCTATGATGTTATAGAGTGGGGAATTGCAGAAAGAGAGATCAAGGGCTGAATAAGTCCCATAACTAGAGCTAAGAAACGTTTGTTCTCCGGAGTTAAGCAGTAGAAGGTTAGAAATGTCTAAAAAATGTTCTATTATCTTACCCCGCATGTTTATGTCCTGGGATCCCCATATGGGATTGTGGCCGTTTAGATCCCCAATAAATAAAACAGGTCGGGGAAGTTGGTTGTAAATGTCTAATAGGTGTTGTGAATCTATTGTGCGATCTTGTGGAAGGTATATATTGCAAATTGAAAACGTCGAACCGTAGTGAACTCTTACTGCAATTGTTTGGAGAGTGGAGTTTATTGGAATTAATTCAGAATAGACGGATTGATTTACAGCTATTAATACTCCATGGTGACTGTGGTTTGAGTTTGGGCCATCTTTCCTGTAAATTTCGAAATTTTTAATAGTGATATTGTCTTTTGAGGTAAGATGCGTTTCTTGGAGAGCAAGACAGAATGGTTTTGTATCGGATATTAATATTTTTAAATCATTAAAGTGAGATTTTAAACCATTGCAGTTCCATTGAATTAACGACATTAAGGGAATTGAATTTCAAGAAATATAACAATTTAGATATATATTTATACTATTTTTTTTGATAGGTTATTGCTTATGTCTTTTTTTTAACTTTTCCCTTTTTATAACTAACTTCGGTGTATCCGTCGTCAGTGCTCTGCTGATCTACTTCTATATCCTCAACGCCGTCCTCGGGCTTGTCCAGATTTTCCTGGATTAAGGGCGAGTTGGTTGAGGATTTGGATACAGGAGAGGTATGGGAGGGGGCCAGGGGTTTAAAGGTGAGGAGAGGGAGGGAGGGAGACAGGGAGGAAGAGGAGGGGGAGGCGTGGGGCTGGGAGAGGGAAGAGGATAAGGAGGGGGTAGGGGAGATATGTGCAGGAGAGGGGGGTGGCGGCGCGGAAAACGCGGCTGATGATCTTGTAACGATGGTCCGCTGCGCCCTAGGTGCCGGCGGTTTGGAGGTGCTAGGCTGGGGAGAGAGATTATTTGAATTTGCTTCAAATATAAAAAAATGATCTGTTTGTGTACCGTTTTCCTGAGTTTTCGTATTTCTTTGGGATTTAGTTACTTCGGAGAATAGCTTTTTAAAATGTTGCGGTTTTTCAAGTTTAAATATATTTTTTGCTTCATAATATGTCACTTTCTTAGTAAACTGGATTATTTTAATTTCTTTGTTCATTTGGTATATCGGGCACGATCGGTCAAGATGTTTATCCCCGCAATTTACACATTTGGGGTCTTTGTTGCATTTTTCATCGGTGTGTTTTTCTTCACCACACTGAGAGCAGGTGATTTTGGGGTTTGTACATTTTAGAGTGTGGTGGGAGAATTTAAGACACCTAAAGCATCGAATCGGATTTGGTGTGTACATTTGGACCTTAATATTCTGGTACCCTATTTTAAGCGTTTCTGGTGGTAATGGAGACGGGAAAGTAACTATATATGAGTTTGTGAGTTTTTCGGAACCGTTTATTTTAATTTTTATTCTATTAATATCAGTAATTTTTCCATTTAACTCATTTAAAATTTCATTTTTTTCCAAATATTGCAAGTCGAAGCACCTGATAACTCCTTTGCTATAATTTAAAGTCGCGTGTGCTTTTACAGTTATATTAAATTGATCTGCAAATCGTTTACACTCTAAGAGTTTTAATGACTGTTTACTACTGCTTGTCTCAATCAGTAAATTTCCATCCCTCAATTTCTTAATGTTCTTAACCTCACCTACTAAATTAGTAATAAATTTATTTATCAAGAAAGGGGAGACTCTTTGAAATCCTTCATCTCCTTCCCTGGTCACTATTAAATAGGTAGGAGTATTTTTAAACGCTTCATTTACTTGAATGGGGTCTGGTGGAGTTTTTATCCGACCTCTTTTCCGACGTTTATTTGAGCTATGAAATAGCTCTTCCATATTAAGTTTTAACAAAAAATAAAATAAAAATAAAAATAATTTTATATAATAAAAAAAAATATATATATCTGTATATATAAATGAAATAAAAAGAAAAAGATAATTTGATTTAAATGTTTGCTTATCTGGACAGTAGACCAACAGCAGACTGCTTAATCCTACGGAGTTCCGTAAACAACCTCACTCTGCGAAGTCCACTATCTAACTGATGACTGTTTTAGTGTTATCTATTAAATTTTTAGGAAGAGTTTGGAAGACATGGAATGAGTTGTTTTATCAAGTATTTTCCATACACGGTTGATAAAATATATGCTTGGGTACTTACGTATTAGGCGGTCGTTTACCTGTTACTCCTTGTATAAGGAATGTTTATTTTTAACTGTTTTAATATTTAGTTTATTAACTTTATTTGTGACTAAATAATATAGTACGAAAAATCAGTTAGCCGATATTAGATTCAGGTTATTGGGAACGGTGAAAGTTTAATACGTAAGAGTTTTTTCGTTTTAATCTTCCTTTTCCTATTTAAAGGATACTATTCAATAACTACTTGATTTCTCAGATAGAAATCGTGGCTTTGTATTGCTCTAAATTCAATTTAGTTTCTACTGCAATATTTGAAATTAGTTAAGCCCCAGGGGGTGGGGGTAAGTTGAATGTGCTAAGGAGATGAAATATATATTAGGATTGGTCGATCCACCCGGGTCAGCCCTCACTTGACCCGCCCACTCCCGACTTTAATATAATTTTATCCCCTGGCCTTTGAGATGCCCCTCGGGGGTTTAATCTCGGTAAAGATCCTTCATTCATTTATATCAGCGATTCTTATTCAATTCCAAGAGTGCTATTAATCTAGAATAAGTCTATTAATTAAATCACTCTCTGAACTCAGACCTTTTTATTACATATAATTAAGTGGAATGATAATTCTCTTTGCTTTATAAAGTTCATTGACAATGTAGGTGTAAAAAAATAAATGTATGCATGTGACTAATTAGAGAATAAAGTAGATTTAGAAGAAAAAATACTAATAATTAAATCCAATTTTAATAGGAGACGTGTGTAATATTAGTACCTAAGTAGTACCCAATCTCAGATTACTTCAAACCATGGTCTCCATGGAGCGCCTCAGGCTATTAGAGCTGCATGACCAATCCCATCGTAGCTGACTGTGTCCTTCCCAGCGATGACATGAGCTATCTGGTTCAAGGACAGTAAAGAAGAGATCTAGGTCCACGGATAAGGGCAGCTTAGTCTCAGCCGATGATTTTTGGAGTAGACTATCTATGGATTAAACCATTAGACGGATTCTGACATCCTAAAAAACCGTATTGTCGTATTCAATTGGAATCACGTGCTGGGATCATAAGTCATACGCCCGGTAGATGTAAACGTCACCGAATGGCTGACGGGCCTCGCATATGTGTATGCATGATGTCGGGCTCAGAGTTTAATTTCATTTTTTATAAAGAAATCTACTTACTCTTGCCGGTTCAATTAGTAAGAGAATAATAACTTTAACGCTAGATAATAGGGCTAATTAATTCTTTTATATTTATTAAATACAATGTAAGACTCTAAGTATTTACACAAATGAATAATATTTATGAAGAAAAAACAAAAAAATAAATAAATCGTTGCAAGCTATAAAGCTTGAAGAACAAAAAAAAGAAAAAAAAAAAAAAGAAAAGAAAAAAGTATAAACAACTATAACTGATACAATAAACAAATTAAAACGCTAACTCTTATAAACAAAAAAATTGTTTTATGATGTGTTGTTAAAACGAGAGAGAGAGTGAACGATAGTTATAAAAAAATAAAAGGAAAATGTGGGGAGCGGGATAGCTAATTGCTTAGGCATTAAGCTGCCGTGTTCAAGTCCCTGAGTTCGAATCTGGGTTTGTGGGATACATTTTATATCCTTTATTTCTGACCTAGTACTAGGGTATTCAATCAGCGAAGGCAGAGAAAGGTGAGAACTGTATGGCCAAGTCTTCGTCCCAGTTTTTCCACACTTTAAGGAAATTCTTGAAGATGTCGTGGAAAGAGTATATATATTTTTGTCTAACCGTATTACCTACCTAATGTTATAAATACATATTTATAATATTATACTTTCTCTTATAGAGTTAAAAATTATAAATGATGTATCGACTCAAACACAAGTGTTTACTAAAACATAATTTCGCCTTGATAAAAAGGAAATTTATAAAGTCTTCCAATTTACTTGGTCATCATTTTTTTTATTATTTAATAACATTCCTGTTTAACTGACCCTTGTTGGAGCATGTTGTCTTTGGGCGACTGATAAGGAAATATATCTTCATCCTTTCCATTTGTTTGTCAATCTCAGCAAATAGCCTCATGAATAATCTGGATCTCCTCCAGACATCTTTACCATACAGTTCGGGGGAGGCCTGTTTGCTCATATTCTTTATTCAAGAAGACAATTTTCCGTTCGTATTCACTGCTCAATACCAATATTATAAATTTCTCTTATTGATTGATTTCCGCGAAAGAAATTTTATTTCATTACACATTTTTATTAAATTACCAAGATACAAAAAAAAAAAAAAAAAAATAGACTCAGAAAATCGTAATTAAAAAAAAATGATATCCTATTTTATGCAGGATATTATAAAAAAATTATATCCGATTATTATTGATAAATATAGTGAATACTTTTAAAATATAGCCGTGGAAGTAGTCAGCTAGCTTGCAACCTCCAGAGCATTTTTATAAATTGGGTTTTATCTTAGTAATTTAGCAAAGTACACTTCAGTCTAATATTTGTTTTTTTCACTGCATAACTCTTCTTCTTATTAAAATTAAACAAAATCAATTTTTCAATAACACTGAAAATAATGATAGCGTGTTAATTGATTAAGACATTTCTTATCCATTACCGGTGTTCTTATTTCATTGAAATTTTATTCTAATTTCATTAGAGGGAAAGTTACGAAGGTTGATTTCAATCTTTCTTAGTTTTACAGTTAGGTAAAAAAGAATAATTGTTTTCATAATTTTCTAATTTTCTATTTTTCTATTTACTATTTTTATATTTTCTCCAAAGGTTTTATTAAATATATATATATATATATATATATATATATATATATATATATATATATATATAATTATGTCCAACTAATTTGGTTTCGAAAGTTGGTTTTGTTCCTTTCTGTTTTAGTTTTTAGAACTCAAAATTCATGACTAAAATCGATAGATATTTAAAACTTTAAAAACTAATAAATAAATAAAAAGCTTTTATTACGATGGCATACAACCCTGTGCAAAGGAGTTAACTATGTAATGTATAAAATTTATGTAATCCAATGAAATATTTACAATTTACACACAACAGAAAGTACATTAAATAAATTAAATTTTTTTTTTTTAATTATATATTATTAAAATCAATAAATATATCCAATATTTATACAAAATACACTCACCAGCATTCCCACAAATATCTGAATCTTGTAGAACATTGATTTTATTTATTATGACTAGGTATACAATGTAATGAAACTCTAATTTAAAACAATAAGTACTGATGGATTTATAGAATTTTACTGTTACTTTTTTATATTCAATTATTATTTACATTAACAAAACAAATTCATATATTTAATAAATCCATAAGCACATTCTTTCTTCAAATACTCTACTGTTTTTTTCGCGCGAAATTGTACAGGCAGCGATATAGTAGTAGACGAATTAGACTTCATTCATATTACATGAAAGGTATAGGTAGGTCCTTTGTCGATCACTCCCTACAGATTATTTTATTGATGAACTGATTGTGTTTGCAATTTAATTATAAACTCAATGAATTTCACTTTATTACTTTCACTTACCTATATATGAAATATAGAGTAAGTGGAAGTATTGCGATCGTGAAAAATTTCGACTTCCGGTTTTCAACGGAAATACACGTTTTGGGGCCCCTGAGTCCAAATGACCAAGTCCCGCGAAATGGTCTGTGTGTGTGTGTGTGTGTGTGTGTGTGTGTGTGTGTGTGTGTGTGTGTGTGAACAGACTAGCTCAAAAACTATAAACCGTGCGAACCTGAAATTGGGGATTTAGTGTAGGTATATGCCCGCGACGTGACAGCAAAAATTTCATCAAAATTACTCAAAGGGAGGGGGTACTTTATTTCATAACTTTTTACGTTTTTTTCGATTATCTCAAAAACGGCTCTAACGATTTTGATTAAACTGAGTATTTGATGTAATAATATGCCCGAGATATGACTGTAAAAATTTCATCAAAATTGAATAACCGGAGGGGGGACTTTACTTAGTAAATTTTGAATAATTTTCACGTGTTTTTTTTTTATTTACTCAAAATCGGCTTTAACGATTTTGATCAAACTGGGTATTTGATGTATGTATATGCTCGAGATATGACCGTAAAAATTTCATCAAAATTGATCAACCGGAGGGGGGACTTTACTTGATAAATTTTAAATCATTTTCACGTGTTTTTTTATTTACTCAAAAACAGCTTTAATAATTTTGATCAAACTGTGTATTTGATGTATGTATATGCCAAAGATGTGATAGCCAATATTTCGTCAAAATTCATCAAACGGAGGGGGGACGAAATTATCACCATTTTTCCATAATTCTTTTTATAACTTATAATCAACATTTTTCTTGACATTAAGGCAAATATATATTTACAAAACATTCTTTTGGTTAAGAAACTTGTTAAATTGTATCCTTCATACCCTTAGCAGGACCAATTCAGTTCTAATTATCGACAAGATCTTAGTCTAAAATATATTAATTATTAAATCTGCTAACCATTAGCTGCTAATGAAGAGGAGGTCTTGTAAAATAGCCCACTGCTGAGATTTAATATTGCAAATAATAAAAATCCGAGCTGAATGGAACAATGCAGCGGTGGAGCATTTTATTTTTTCTTCGTGGAGCATTTTTTTAGTTACCCTTGCAATATGGCGGTCGAGCCAACGATACCATTACATATAAAAGTGATGTTATGCCTAAGAAGGCACTAGTCCTTATTAGTGCCTGGCGAATTTCCAGTGATATCAGGCTATCATGTGTTCCGAAGCATTACTAAAGACCGCGATAAGGGCCGAGGTTAAGAGACTTCTGATGACACTTAAGGAAGTTAGTCCGTTGAGAAGTTGGAAAGCTGAAGGATCCAGACATGCGGATGAGATTCTCCACAATCATGGGTAAGAGGTTTAGCGGGATCCTGGATAATGATAATTGGACCGAATGCAAGGGTGTGATGTCGGTTTGTTACAACGGAAGTAATAAGGAAGAAAGAGTTTACAAGGAGAGGAACAATGACACTTCTTGATGAGCAATAACACAAAATGAGTTGGTGAACCCAAACTAGGGTGTGCCGATGCATGGACTTTTTGATCTTAAACTTCTTTAATTGGAAATCACCAGCTCTGAACAGAGAAGACTTCGAGGGATCTAGTTCCACCGTGAAAGGATGGAATCGGAACTATCGCTTTTTTTATTTATGATCCTTAGTTGCTGGTGGATACCTTCGGAAGGTGATATGGTAATATGACATATTTACTAGCTTTTCCTATAACGGCAAGTTTTTCCACATTCTACAGTCTCGTTCGTTTTAGGAGGTAGGGGTCAATTCATATTAAGTGGTCCAAAGATTGTTGCTGGACCATTTTAGAGAAAATTACTATTTTTACCACCAATTACATATGTAATCAGTAGTTCAAAAGAAGTTTTAAAAAAATTGTAGGGTAAACTGTTTAAAAATGGCAGCCATCTTTGTTTCCGATTTTTGAGTTTGTAAGCTCTTACGGAAAACTCATTTTCTCAAGATTGGTAAATCATAGACTAATAATTCAGTCACGATTGTTTTCCTAGCCTGCTCTATCTTTTGTGCTCTCTCTATTATTTGAATATGTGGAAGTCCAATACTTGAATTCTGCAATTGAAAACAACTGCTTTAATTTCTCAAAAGCCCGTTTTTAGGGTAAATTTTGGGTAAAGGGGATGTATATCAAAGCTGATTGGACTTCAACATATTCAAATAATAAAGGGAACACAAAATATAGAGCAGACTGTAAGGAAACAAATTATGTCGTGAAACAAAGATGGCTGCCATTTCGAAACGGTTGACCCTAAATTTTTGTTTAAACTTGTTTTTAACAACTGATTCTATACGTCTTTGGTGGTATAAATATAATGTTTTTTCTAAAATGGTCGAGCCATCAAATTTTCTGGACCATTTCAAATGGATTTACCCGTAACTAAATTTCTAAGAAAGCAACGATATAAAATTTTATTAAGTCAAAAGCCACCAAACAGCAAACTAGCAAAAGCCGACTTGAAACAAATTAAAGAAGTGACATGGTTAATTTTGCCTGATAATGATTAATTAATTGAACAAAAGGATCTCTCATCAATCTTAATGTACATAACAAATGTTTAGGGCAGGTATTTCCAATATTTTTGTACCTTTACACAATTAAATGTGAGGCCGCATGATAAAAAAAAAAAATTGAATTGCATTGATAACACCCTTTTAGTTTTCTAAAGAGTATAGTTAATAAATCTACAACGAAAATTTAGTTTTAATATATTGAGTCTAAAATTTTGACAAAGTGAGAATTTTTATTCTTTCGACCCTCCCGCCCCCTAACTTGTCTACATGCCCCCTAGGTCGGGAACCACTAGTTTAGGAAGATATATGGCCCGTATGTCTCGTAGTAGAGGAGATTGAGAATTTGTCGGATAAGAGATCTTACTTAAAGAATCACCTTTAAATATCATTTTTATCCTTTATTTTCTTTGAGGGAGTTTATAAAATACAAAAATCTTCTAACTAATCGAACAAACTTTATATATTTGCATAAATGTATTTGCATCACTAATGCAAAATGGTTATTGTTGTGACGTTTCGTGTTTCAACTTTGTATGTTAGATGTTTTTTCAGAGAAGAGAAATGAATGTAGAGAAATTTATTTGAATTCATATTTAATTCTCATTTCCAAGCCTAAGTTTATAAACTTTATCTATTAAACTATTTGTAAATATTGTTGATAGGTTAAATTATGAATATTTACTACTATGAATAACTTGCCTAGAGACACTGTTTTTTTTACATGTTTGTAATGTAGTTTAAGAATATTTTTACTTCATCGTTTTTAAACTTTTAATTTAATTAATTATTTAAGAAACCTCAAATTGCATAGGGTTATGATAAATAGTAACTATGATAACGATTTTTTTTCTTCCTTTTTATCAACCAGCTTATATTATTGTCTTTAAATATTTAGATAGTCTTTCAAGCTCATAAGAGATGTCACACATTTTTTTTTTTTAATGCTGAGAAGATTGTATTAAAAAAACAAAAAAATATAAAACATATTTGTATGCACCTAAGTACATTTTGATTAAGCTTCAAACTTTTTTGACGATTTCTTCGTTCCTTATCTTTTAGAACGGGGAAGATTTTAAGTGGTTTTTGATGAGCGCGCATTTTTCTCTTTCGTGTAAGATACTCTTCTTAAGAGGTTCATTGAAGCTTGAAGGGTTTCATTATAATGAATGTTTCGTTTGAGAGTTTAAAATATCTAAATTTTAGGATATTTTTGATTATTGAATTTTTGCATTAATATAATTTCACTTATTTTTTCCTATAAGAATGATGAGTTCAGCTGCTAGTAAGTACTTAGTAGACATTTAAATATATGGAAATTCAATAACCGTATGTTTGTTTAAACTAGACAAGTAGCGAATGGATAAATTTAAATTTTCTATATAGCGTTGCATTATTTTCATCAAATGGTGTCATTATTATAGTTTATGTTAGTGGAAAGAATTTAAAAAAGATTTTCTTTTGGTTTTAGTTGATTATTTATGAACGAGAGATTGACTTAAAGTTTTTTTTTTCCTTTATTCGCAAACATATTAAAACTTATTAGTAGAAGGGTGTAACAACTTATTTTATATATAAGACTTTAAAAAAGTAAGCAATTAAAGGACGTTATTATGTGTAATGTTTTCTGGGTATAAGATATCAATGGTAAAGGTAAGCTCTTTATCTTACTGACCAAAAATAAAAAAAAAAAAAAAAAACCAAACTACTTGCTACACTTCCTTAAAACATTTAAAAATATGATGATGATGAAATATCTATTTACAAAAATGTTAAAATTAAGTGTTTCAGATTAAAGAATAATTGTATTATTTTTATTAATAATGATTATAATACCGCCTCCCGGTAATAATATTTTATGAAAATCCTCTTTAGTAAATATAATTATCTTTTTTCATTACAATTTATATGCAAATTAATGATGTAAATTAAGTTGGAAAAAGTGTCAATTTTTTTCTATAGTTGATGGATGATGGGGGCGTTGCTTGCGTTGGCGTTAAACGATATTCAGAATTATTTTAATTGAATAGCGCTTATTTTCTCATTCAACGATATTATTAAATATTTTCTAATTTTTATTAAAAAAAAAAGTTATTTATCTATTCGGAAAGGCTCTGCGCGAGTTGACTTTTATTTTGTGGCGGACCCACCGAGTAAATTGAGACCTTCCCACTGCAATATAACAAGTTGATTATATCTGTCGTTATCCCACCTGTAAATCACATATGACCAATTTGTAGTGCCGAACAAAAGAAAAAAGTATAAAATTAAAAAAAAAAATAGAGCAATTTTATTTGATTCGATTTGGTCTTTCTCTATTACAAATAAATTTACAATGGAGGCTTGTATGATTGAGTAAAGCCTTCTTAATTTATGAAATTTTATTAATTATTTATTAATGAAATAAATCTTACCATCCTTCAAAATAAAAAAAAACATATTTCCTAACATTAAATATTATATTTGGGAAGATAGAAGAAAGATTAAGAATGGTGAAACAATGAACCTTTTTTTTCGATTTTTTTTTCTTTCCCTAACTTCGAATTTTGTATTTATATAGTAGGTATAGGGATCGTTAAAAATTTCGAATTTGGGTCTTCAACGGTAGTACACGTTTTGGGATCCCCTCAGTCCAGATAAACGAATCTTCTAAGTATTATTAATACTTATAATAAGTAAGTGTTTCTCAATATCATGTAGGGTTGACCATCACGTAGGTTCTAAATAATAATAAAATTGACTAAATAAATAATATTATTGAAAATAAAATTTAATTAATTGTGATTACTTAAAAAAATGCTTTCTTGAATTAATCAATTTATATAATATATGGAAAGCACGTGTAAAGATAAATATTTAATTTAATCATGAATAGGCGAGTTAATCAGAGTTATCAAAGGATGTCCATTCGTTAAGTTGGCGGGAAATGATGGAGGGCTTAGGGTGGGTTTTAATTTTATAATTGATGGAAGTTTATGAAAGAATTTAATTTTCAATGCTAATTTACCAGCTTCAATTTAATTTTTAATAAGATTGGAAAGAAATTAAAATACCTTCAGCTTTTAATCGTATTAATCTAAGACCCAATTTGAAAACCATTTTCAGGCCACATGATTGGCGATAACTAGATAAGTTGCAAATTATCAATTTTGAAAAATTATCTATCAAGTAGTAACATTAATTAGATCAAACTGCATGTGATAATTGTTTATTGATTTAATTATTTTTTAATTATATTTAATTAAAGTTTGGTAATATCATCTTGCCATACGTACAAAACTATTTTAATAGTATTGAATAAAACATGGTGTAATTATTTATTTTATTTATGGAATAATATCGTATATAGGCACAAACAACACTTGGCGAAACTTAATTATCAATCGTAAGCTGATAAAAAATTAATCCTTGGATTATTCCCTTAAGCCATTTTTATTTATTTGTTTTTTACAAATGTAACATTAGAAGTAAAATTTTTTCATATTCTTTTTTTATAAGCCCTACTACATAGCCACCGAATAGCAAAGTATATAAGTAACTGTACATGGTAATTAATCTCTTTTATATATATTTATTTACATATTTATCTTATTTAGATGTGTATATATTATATACTTCACTTTAATGTTATTTTTTTTTCTGGTTGTTTTCGTTTGTTTTATTTTTATATGTATTTACTATAATTCTATTATAATAAAAAATTACTTATCTAATTTAGGTAAAAATTATTATGATTGCATTTAAACATTTTATTTCAGTAATTATTATTTACCTTTTGGAGAATATTTAAATAATTTATGGTATAAAATTATTCTACACGCTAACTTGTTTTTTTTTTTTTTATTGTATTTTTCTCTGTATCTTTAGCTGTATTAACCCCGCACGGATAAAAAAGTTCATAACATTGATCCAAAAATGATCATTATGTTATGATAATGTTATTGAACATAATTGGATCATTAAATAAAGTATTTTTTTAGCTTTTGTTAGTTTTAATAATAGAAGATAATTGACGGAGGAAATCGTTTTTTGTATACTTTTTTTATCTTTATATTTTTACTGGCCTAACTGAATTCCTTTATGTAAATTAATATGTTTCATATGCGATTTTCCATGGAATACTTACAACTTTCAAATCAAGTTCATTCGCATAAGGTTACTGGAAAAAAATAAAATAAATAACAACACATGAAAATAAAGACATTTTTAATGATTAATAAATTATTCCATAAATTCATAGTGAAAAAATATAATAATTCAATAGTTGATTCAATTTTATGTAACATGATTATATCGCAATCCCTTCTTAAATTATATATAAATAGGGTAACGGCACCAATTACTGACACTTTAAGGAAAATTTCATGATTTTTCATCAATTTCTCCCTTATTCGTTGACCGATCCATAAAATTCGAAGTTCTTCTGTTAGGCCAATATCTCTTGTTTTAAATTGGGTCATCAAATGATTAAAAATGATAATTTAATCTATTCTTTTACTTAAAATTCGGATGGATGTTTTTTCTCCTATTACTGACACTCATGCACCAATTACTGACAGAATAAGGAACCAATTACTGACACCCTGATCAAACATTGAATAATTTTATTTC
The DNA here is from genome assembly GCA_911387785.2 of Aelia acuminata. Lineage (NCBI taxonomy): Eukaryota > Metazoa > Arthropoda > Insecta > Hemiptera > Pentatomidae > Aelia > Aelia acuminata. The sequence goes on along the minus strand of OU426982.1, from coordinate 100,384,005 downwards.
CAACTTTAAAATTAGTATCTAAGTATATTTTAATATAATTTACTTAACTTAATCCACCCTTTACCATATAGCAGTATTGAGGCATCTGCAAACAGCGTTTCTCTGTCCTCAACCAGCTGCCTTCTCCTCGAATCCATTTCACTCCTGTTAAAGGCTTTTTTAATTCCTTCTTCCCAGTTCTTTCTTGGTCTTGTCCGTGGTCGTCTCCTATTCACTCTCACCTAGTGAGTAGCCTTGGCAATTCGGTCTTCGGCCATTCGTTATTTCTCTTCATTTTTTTTCTCTGCAGATCTCAGGTACAAGTTTGCTCTTATGGTTGAATTTTCTACATGACCCCGTCTGGTTTTCCACTCCATTTTTCTTAGATTTGGCTCTTGTGCTTGGATATGAGGGTTCAAGACTCCCTTGCATAGTTAAGAATGGGGAGGAATGTGCTCTTTGAGACAGATGGAGACACATAAATATCATCTGCTTCATTATCACCACCCATTGCTGTGAAAGTTTTTCAAAGTCATTAATCATTATTGGGTAAATCAATTAATTTGAAATACTTGAGCATAACTTTTATTTCAAAAACTAAAAGGAAAATCATCATCAACTTAATGTCACAATCACAGGTCATGAAACTCAAAAATTGTATTTGTGCAAGAAACAGTGGTTTTAGTAACTGTGATTATATAGCAATATTTTTAATGCAAGTACATTCTGTCATACATTTAGCTTCTATATTTCCATCTGCAATCCTCGATACACCGCACACGCGGATCTTCTTTTTTGCGGACATAAATGAGGTAATGTATTCTTACTGCAGGGTTTTAAACGAGGTCCATGCCTTTCATAATTTGTTCTTTATCTATTCTTCTTCTGGAAAGAAAAACAAGATGACGATTAGCATTACCTCGCCGTTGAGAGATTTCACGGTCTTTGGAAAAGGCTTTGGCAAACTGAGAATACGGCTGAATTGTTTTTGGTGCTGATAAATTATTAGGTTTTATAGGCTAAGTGGCTGAATGTGAACAGCAGCTTCTACAGTGTCCTTGAAAAGGCTTTGTTTTTGGGTGATTTTGCAGGATTTTTGGTTTTATTATGATCAATTTATTGGTGGTGCTTTGTGTCCGGAAGTTACTTGGTTCCTCAGGAGATTCAGTTGAGACCAATGTAATTTTTCACCTAAAAATGGATGATGCTTGGAGTGTTATGTTGGCAGAACATATAACTCCATCTCTTAGTTCAGTGTCAATGAACTCGCTTTGTGATTCATTCAAAATCTCTTTTCTAGCAGGCTCCATGAAGCGATTTCCTACCATTTTGTACCTCGATTAATGAGTGAGAATGATTGCAGAACTGCGCCACTGGAAGGTGGCAATGATCCGTTAGAGTTCGAGGGAACACCGCCCTGGTTCTCATGTTCCATTATACTAGTCCGCATTTTCTGAAGACATTCTTAACTAATGCTGGACAGATTCCTCTTATGACCTAATCCAATAAGAGGAATCCTTCAAGTCCTTTTTCAGCATCACATTTGGTAGGTTTAGCGATTGCAACTTCGTCTTCCAGTGGTCTGTTCCTTGTGCACCAACTTCTCTGTTTATTTCTGGGACCGAAAGAGACGTACAGTGGTTGTATAGAGTGGGTAATATTTGGGAGCAATGCTTAGATGTGTTTGAGGTGTGCTTATCTGATAAGGAAATCTGCAAATTCAAGATTGCTTCTTATAAAGAGATCGCGAAAATACATTGGAGGAGGTGTCAGCAACTGGGTATGCTCACTGTCAGTATCTGGTGTGCGAGGCTTCCAATTACTGACACCCTCAAAACCAGTTACTAACACCCCCTGTCAGGAATTGGATCCCTTCCTTTTTTTAAAAAACGGAAAGCACCGTTGTTTTCAGCGTTGAAAAACTACCTTATTAGGCATTGTAACTAAATTTCTTCATAATACCCAATTACTGACAAAAGTGTCAGTAATTGGGTAAAGACACGTTTTTCGAGACCCATATCCTGACATCCCCAAAATATGTATTATTATTGGAAATTCACATTAGGAAAAAGTATTTTTATTATCGTACATCATTATTAGAGTGCTACAAACAGAATTCAAGAGAAAAACCGAAGAAGAAATGGTCATATCAGCCAAAATAGCTACTCACCTCCTTAGCAAAAACCTTAAGGATCTGGCAGCTGAAGGTATAGGAAGCATAAAGCTTCATTCCCGCACCCCTCATTAGTCAATTCTGACTTGATTTTGGTGGAAATCTTTGGCAGATTAATATAGTTTTGATTGACCAAAATTTCAATTTGCTAGGTGGCCTTAAATGCTTGTTTTTCAAGGAAGAAGGAGCAAGTGTCAGTAACTGGATCAGTGTCAGCAATTGGTGCCTTTACCCTACCAATTTTAATTCCGCTGTGTTTGAGGACATTTTGTACTTCATTAAAACTTAGGTTGATTACCGTTTTCCTTAACAAGCTTTTAATCTGAAAAGTTCCTAAGCCCAGTGTCAGCCGTCCGGAACTTTTTCCTCATTATTAACACATAAATTGTCATTATTTCATTAAAGTTTGAAAGTAGCTTCGTTCGCTGAAGAGATGGCCGTAGTTTCCCCCACTCCTCTACAGCAAAGACGGGAGCATAATCGAGAAGCAGCCAAGGGGTATAATGGAATAGCCTGCTTTATACGTAGTCAGGCCGAGGAATTTCAAAATAAGGTGAAAAAAAATCTTTAATTTATTATTTACATTATAAAATTTACTAGCTAAAAATCGCTTTGCTTTGGCTTACTGTAATGTTATCTTTTAGGGCAGTCAACAAATGTATTCACTCAAAAACATCATTATATATAAAACCCTATTTACATTACTGTTCAATAAGATAGTAAATATAAATATTCGCTGAATTATTTTCAGTTTTATATATAAAGATATTTACACTCAAATACTTATACGGAAGAGACAAGTTGTATTCAATTGGAGCCATTTTTTTTTTTTTCATTGGGGATGTAAAGTGATATAACGGTAAAAAAGATGGGATGAAAAATAAATATTGCCTTGTACCTATATTTGCCATATTTACTCCGTTAATATTTATCCTAAAGCGATCTAGCTGTAATTCACCCTGCAACTCACCACTCTGCTACCGAGGACTTATAAATATATACTTAAATATAATATTCATGTATAAAGTATATCCATATTGCCGTGCCATCCATAATAAGCGTGAAAATAAATGGATATTACATAAAAATTGCCTATAAAATTAATTAATGAATTGTATATGCATGACAGCTTACATACTTTTAAAAATTACTAATTTCATGCAAAAGGAAAAAAATATGCATAAAATGTTTTAGAAAAATGGTATATATGTAATTTGGGAAGATAGAGAACCTCAATGACTTTTACGTATTCGGTGTGATTGTTCGCAGACTGCGACTTTTACAACATTTATTCGACAAACGCTCCAAACTTTCAATTTACTAATAAGCTAATTTAATGAAAATAATAAAACTTACATGGACTTCATCTCTGTCAGTTTTAAGTTCTAACAAACCATCGGAGTCTCCCCGCATCCGAACTTTGCAATTCAAAATCCTTAATGCTCCTTATTTTGTTCCAAATTAGATCATCCACAAAGGCCTTAACATTCCATATGTCACCGAGATGGCCTGATCTCTATACCAATTCCTTTCTCGGAACTCATTCTAACCCACTTGTTTCCAACACATCTTCTACATCCGGCTGGCATTCCTCCGCAGCTTTTGATAAGGAGATAACCTTGCGATTTACTAATAGACAGATAGCGACAATTGATGAAATTAGGATTTCTTCCCCTTACAAAAATAATTAAATAAAAATAGATCGAAAATTACTGAAGTTTTCAAGTTTTGCAATAATTTATAATATTTTATACATTGTTGTTAATCTGAGAGATAGTATTTTAGATGCAGATTGGGTATATTATAATCTCTATATATATAAGAGGCTTTGTCCTGACTGACAGAATTAACGCAGAGCAAAAACTACTAATGATAGAAACTTGAAGTTCGGAATTTAGATTTTAGACGCGATGTAGGTAACCACTAAGAAAGGAATTTCAAAAATGTAACCCCTAAGGGGCTTAAATGGCGAAATTGTCGTTTAACTCTAACGGAAATCTATTTTTGAGATTTTAAACCATATGTTTTTTATTTGAATATCGATTTAACGTTACAATATTAATACATATAGACATTCACATAAAATATGGCTACTGATTATTTAAATATTAGTGGTAATCAAATTATGCACACTATGATTTCCATGATTGGGGATGGTGCGTGTTTATTTCGATCTCTTCTCCATATATATAAGAGGCTTTGTCCTGACTGATAGAATCAATGCAGAGCAAAAAAAAACTACTAATGATAGAAACTTGAAGTTCGGAATTTAGGTTTTAAACGCGTTGTAGGTAACCAGTAAGAAAGGAATTTCAAAAATGTAACCCTTAAGAGGTTTAAATGGCGATATTGTCGCTTAACTCTATTGGACACCTATTTTTGCACTTCGATAAAAAATATCTAATTTGGACTCATTTTAAAGATCTTGATACGACGAGTTTAACTCGAAAGCCCTCGCGGGGCGTCGAAAACCATGTTTTAAAGCCGAAAAATGAAGCGTTCACGACGAGTAAGTTGTTAAGTGAACTCATTCCATTGCGCGCCTCTCTCTCTTCTACCGAGCCGGCAGCTTCCGGAAGCTCCGATTCTACTAAATCTCCTTAAGATCAGTTAACATATTATATTAAATACCAAGATAATGATCACAGAATTGATTTAAAAGGCTCGCGGGCAAAGCCGCGACGGGGAATGCTAGTATAAAATAAATTGAGTCATGATATACATAATAGTAGCACTCTTATTGATATAATGATTACATTTGTTTAAATAATAAAAAATACAGTATTACACTCATAAAACTTCAGTGTGTTTGTGCTCGGGTGCAAGGGATCCTCCCAGAATCACTTAGGCTGTAAATGTATTTATGTGCTCTTTGCTAGATCATTATGTTAGCATTTTGATACTATCGGACAATTTACTATACAAAATGATCACATATCGAGGTATTTAATTTACCATCAAACGATAATAGGGTTTGCTAGAACCTTATTATCTTTTGATGTTTAGTTAATATAATGATTGCTGATTCTTTGATCAGTAAAAATTGATTCACTTCGTTTTACATGGTCATTGAATAGCATTCTAATGTAACTGTCTGTAACACGATTAAGCTTGGCCTGTATTAGAATGATCTATGTTTGATCGGAACACGTGAGTAGATAAAATGAATGATGCATTAGTAATATGATCATCCGTTTGCATTGTGGCGTATCTTCTCAAAGCGCATTGAAAGGCAGCTTGATGGAAACATAGCTTATCCATTCGCTTACCCTAATGCACGAATGTACTATTGCATGTATGTATCAAATGATAACGTTGATATTGACTGATGTCTACAATACTTATATGTGCGATTTGACTCCGAAAGTCCTCTAATTTCGATTTCCTGAAAATTGTGGCGGTACAGTTTGATTTTAAGAAATTCTTTTATTTTGCGGATCAATATCAAATTATTTGCATAATGAAGTATTTCACACTTCGGCGAGATTCGTGTCCATCAAATTATATTGGTGAATACCATATTCGTCAGACGGTGTAGGTACGTTACCTTGGACCGCTGTTGTACAGATTGATGATTTGGGCCTCACATATCAAAATGGAAATAAAAACACCATGTTTAAAAATAGTTTTAAACATACTTTTTTTTATTAATAACTATATATTTTCTTTATATCGTCACATTCAATGATTGTCGCTAATGGCTGACAGGTGTGAATTGAAGTAGGAGGAGAAAAAAAATCGGTAATATCGTAAAGGATTAAGTAGGGACTGTTTAAATAAATGCCCAAAAGGGGAGAGCCCTCCTCCTCTCAATAATTTTTAAAAGTAGCACCAAAGCATCTGTTTTGCATCTACCATGTTTTACGGAGTTATTTAGGGCCTCTGTGGAAATAGTATCATGGCTTACGTTCCACAGGACTCCATCTCTTGATTCCATCTCACGATAGGACAGTAGATTCTGCAAAGAGCCATCCTCTTCCATGTAAGTAATTTTGTTTTCTTAACTCTTGCAAATCAGATATTTAAAGTCCACAATTATTTAAATTTAGCATTACATGATATAGTCGTAAGCATATAATATGTGCTCTCCACTTCTAACAATTGATTATTATTTTCTTATACATTTAAATCAGTTTTTAAAGAATAAGTGGATTAATTTCGTCTGTTGGTTGCATTAATTTTTCTAGCGTTGCTTCTCAGAGGTACAATGTCCTGCTGGAAGACCGCCTGGCATCTAATTAACTGCTAAATCAATATTAGAATTAGAATCAGGTTCGTTGCCGCCGTGGGAATTATTCGCTAATTAGGTTATCGGTAAAGCAACAGCCGCTGACCGTAAGTAACACAATTCAATTAGCTCCTTCGGCTCCTTCTCAGGCTGCAGGCCGATCAACTTTGTAATTAGTCTTTGTTGGTTTATTAAAATGTTACAAGGTACCATTTACCAATAAGAAATTCAAATCTGTTTATGGTTCCATTGTGTTAGTAATTAGTTAGTCGTTAGAACGATAGAGAGTTGATTCTAATGATTCAGAGCTTTGTGATTAATTATCTACCGTCCTAATTATTTCTTAAATGGTGCGTCAAAGGTGTTAGTTTGCGTAATGCATACATGCTTTCGTTAATCTTTCCAATATAAATATCTTTCTCTGCATCCTTAAGCATATCAGATTTGCATATACTTGAGGGAGACCTACTTATTACTAACATATAAGTAGAATGTTTTTACTTCAGTGGTGATACAAAACGGCTTAGGTCTTGGCCTCCTCAATGAGTTTGTCCTGTGCAGCAGCCATCCAATTCCTGACCCTCGGCAAGCTTTGGGCATCTTTTGTAAAAACATCAGCCTGGGTCTCCCAGCTCTTCGATTACGATGACCTCTTCGAGCAAGCTCCTAGGGACATCCTGTCCTGGGAGGTCTTCAAGACGTTCCCAACAAAGCCTTCCTAACTTCACAAACGTAACAACATCTGGCCCCCCTAAATTTATAAAGTTCCCTGTTTATCCTTATACCCCGTTGGTCAACATCCCGGACCTATAAAAAATAACCATACGAGTCTAATTATATGACGTTGGATGGTACGCTCTAAAATCATAAAGTACCTTTCTTAATTCTTTGTGATGGTCCAGCTTCCGAGATAAGATTTAGTACAGGCAGGACAACAATTTTACAAAGTATTGATTTCTTCTTCTACGGGCTCAACAGGCGCAGGAAGCTGCCCTTGGCCTGCTCAACTGCTTTGGTGATTCGGCTAACAAGCTTGCTTTTTATTAGCCTTGAGATGGCGAAATAAGCTCTATTTCCTGCTGTTAACCTCTGTCTAACCTCTTCTTCCTCTTCTAGTTTGTCGTTAATACTAGAGCCGAGATACGTAAAGCCTCCGTCCACTTCAAAGTATTGATTTAGTGTTCCTCGTATTTCCTGCGAAAGATCTTGAGAAGACCGAAGTAGCATCCGGCGTTTCTTAATTTCAGCAGTCCAAGGTAATTGAACTTCTTACCCTGTTCAAAAGTTTAGGGTCATACCACTCTCCGGTCCCAGTAAACAAGTAATCGCTCTTGGATTGATTTATTTTAAGTCCCAAGTACGAATCGTGTCCTCCCTCGGGCTTTCAAGGACTTCCCATTATGTCCAAACTGTCGGCATATCCAAGGAACTGACAGCATGCAATTCTATTTACTTGTCTCAATCCCCTATTTGACGGGAACATTCACTTTGTATCCGGACCTTGCACCTAACATCTCTTATAGTTAACTTAATTTATCTTATCGACTTCATTGGGATGTTCATTTCCTGTGGAGTTTCATAAAGCCTTCACCTTTTGATGCTACCATAAGCATTTCTAAAGTCGACGAAAGGGTGGTGCGTGGGCAATTTATATTCAAGGCTTCTCTCTACGATGGTCCTAAAGGTTAAGATTTGATCCTCGACGAAAGCCAGCCTGATAACTTCCAATGCTTTGTTGTGCAGACGGCGCTAATCTATCACAGAGGATGAGAGACGCTTCTAATCAAATGAGGGTAATGAGAAATGAATTTTTTTTACATAAAAGTTTTGTGGATTTAGTATTATTCATTTTTAAACTCTGAAATTGAAGACTTATCTTGAAAACTTTAGATATCTATACACTATATACATATTTTGGGAAAATATAGGATACTTCCTTATGGTTTTTAATATGTAATTAATTTTTTTAATACGTATGTATTTTTTTTAATAAGGAACTGATGTTTACGTTAGAACAAAGCAACGACATGAAAGATGTTTCATCTTTGATCACTAAATTATTGGTTGGTTAAATTCAAATAAAAACATAAGTAACTTAATATATATTTACTAGGCATAATTATACTTATTATAGTATATTAATATATAATTATTATTATTAATAATTATACCAATTAAATTATTCATAATAATATAGATTATAAACTAACTAAGCCTTTTATGATTTTAAGCATTGGTCTTTTTATCTGTGACATATATTTTAAACATCGGGTCACCTGTGGTGTAGTGGTTAGCATAGCAACATGTAATACTAAAGGTTAGGTAAATTTTTAAAGGGAGTAAAGAATCCTTGGCTATGCTCGGATAGGACTTGAGGTCACGAGCCTGTACGATGTCAGGTACTCTTTAAAGCTCTCTATCCTAATTATACCTGGATGGGCAAAATTTAGGACTCCCACTGTAGCATCGTCCGATAAGCCTTAGTGACATAAAAGTGACGTTAAAAAAATATCTTCTACATCATGTTATACCTTGAATTAAATAAACATTTTAAAATCAAATGACGTTCTCAAATAAAATTGTAAAGGTGTAAATTTAGTGGTATTTTTTTAAGCTGGCCAGCTGAACTGCCAATAAAAGTGATTGAGGATATTGATTTTTTTTTATATATAAACTTTAAGATATATCATTAAAAACATTTGAATCAGTGAAATCTATTTGATTGTATTAATTTGATTAGAGTTATTTTACTTTGAACCGTCAAAGGCTCAAACAATTTTTACCTTACTCCGAACCTTAATGTCAAAATGAACTGACTCCTTGAAAATTTACTGCCAAGAAAATGTACAAAGCTGAACAATTAGCGAGGATATTGAAATAGGATTTGGCCGACAGATGCCTAAGACTTAAAGAGAGCGAAAGGCTTAGGCTGAAGGGCATTATTTTGCTGGTGCTATTAGTGAAGGAGGGAATCCGGCACTAGGTGGAAATTAATATGGCCCTTAGTCGTAAATAACTTAGCTTTGGAATTTCTTAATATTCCCACCAATTTGACAGCTGCTCAACAATATGGGACATGCAATAATTCATGTCTATTACGTCTAATAAACAAGTTTTTATTAGTCCTCAATCTAATTGACATTATGTGTAAGTATGTTCTCATGATCATTAAAAGCCATCACAATAAAATTAAAAGCCAATATAGGTTCAGTTTTCCGATTGCCATCCTGGGTATTCCCAAAAAAAAGTTAACGTAACTTTTTCGCCTTAAAGATTCCTGACATTTTCCGACTTTCCATTTCCTTTCCTCGTCCCTTAAAAATAAAAATTTCAGTGGGAAGGCAAGTTTCCTCGATTTTATTTTATGTTTTTATCATGTTAAAAGTAAGCTCTACGTTTTTCTCCAAAGTGAAATCTTGGGTTTATAATATTGTAGCGGCATAACAATTCATCATCGGGGTTCACCTGTGGTGTGGTGGTTAGCAAAGAAACATACCATACTACAGGTCGTGTGTTCGCGTCCCGAGGTGGCCCTAGGATTTTTAAATGGGAGTAAGAAATCCTTGTCTTTGCCGTCCCTCGGATAGGACGTAAAATGGGCCTGTATAATGTCAGGTTTTCGTTAAAGATTCCATTCCTAATTACCTGGATAGGCAAAATTTAGGACTCCCACAGTAGCATCGTTCGATTAGCCTTAGTGGCATAAAGTGACGTTAAAACAAACAAACAAACAATTCATCGATACTTTACTGCGACTTTCGAGATCCATCGAACAAGGAGCCAGTTATCGATCAAGGAAATTGTGGCTAGAACTACCAGTGCCTGTTCTGCCTTCTTGCCAACAGCTTGGTGACATTTTTTTTTTGGTTATCTCAAGCTACTGGCTTGCATGAATGTTGGTGTGAGGTGCACTGGTTGATATTTTTTGCAAAGACTCGTTTGTCTATTGTCGCTGGTTGATCTGAGAAAGACTTTTATCATTATTATCATCTTCACTGCTGGTTTTTCGAAGGAGGTTATCATAACCAAGAAATCATTTCTTGCTGCCTAAAATTGGACCAACTTTCGCCAGTTGCGTAGTTTATTAAGTTATTATCCTCGTGAGTTTTTTCACTATTTTTTTCGTTTTGTTCACATCTAATTAAATAAATAAAGAAAACACTTATTTTCAGAAAGTATTTTATTTATATTTCTTTGTGAACATGCTCTAGTTTTTTATGATTAAAGCTCGGAATTCCGTGCAGTAAAAATTTGAAAAAGTGCAATAGAATCTTCAAAACGTGCAAAAACATGCAATAAAAATGGATTGCTTGAAAATCAAGCATTAAATTACTTTGTGATCAAAAAATAGCTACTTTGTAATAAAATAATTAGCGGAGAGTAAATTGAAATAGAAAATCTTTTATGTTTACAAATTATTTTTATAATATTGTTTTTAGAATACATTTTGGTAAAGTAACCGAATTTGGGATCTTTTGAATAACACTACTGATCTATCTTTGAAAATATTTCCGATATAAAAAATCGGAACATAAAATATTTACTTAGAATAGTAACATCAAGATGTGAAATAAAGAGTAAAATACTCGCATGTAAGCTGTAATTATATTGGAAATAGGAAGATCTTAAAAAAGGAAAGATACTACTCAAATTATCGAATCACTACATGCAATATCCGGTGCGTAGGCTTATTTTTAAATCAGTCTGGTACATGGGCGGGTCCAGCCGATTGTAAAGGGGTGGACTGCAGTCCTAAAGAGAGAGGGCTGTAGCCCCATAGCCCCCCTACCACTGGATCCGCCAATGGTCTGTAACACGCATTAGCCGTTACCGTTCTGGGGTTAAAAAAAGTTAGGTACTTACTTGTGCTACACTGGGAAACAATTTGTGATTTCCTCTCACATCCAATATTTTTATCACAAGATATACAAAACACTGCACTACCATCCCTGTTGAGTTCAGAATATTTTTCAATCTATCCCGCAAGTTTCGAAGACACTTCCTCCTATTTTTGGCATTTTTAGTAACAATATACTCGACAGAAGCTAGTTTGATACTAACAGAACAAACTGAGTGAATAGCGTTCCCCATGATACTGTACACGCTTTATGATTATAAAATAATTTTATGACATACCCGCATAATTAACAGCTTTGTTAAACCGAATATACACATATATTTAATGAATTATACAGGCATAGTGTAACGTTAAATCGTTAATTAAAAAAAAATAAATAAATAGAAAACATGGTTTTAAATCCCATACCTTTTGTTGGGACCAATTAGCTGTCGGAGTAAACCGTCAGAGCACGTGTATGGGACTAGATTTTTCGAGCTCAATCCAGAACCTTCCAGGCCAGTCCTTTTACGACTATATATAAGGAGCGAATGACTAGACGAGTTAGTCTGAGTCTTTTTCTTGACTGTGAAGCTCAAGCCATATGTTATAATTTTTGTAACCTGCCCGAATATTTATGTTGCTATAATTCGTTTGGCATTGATATTGTTATATTTTTGTTCAATAAATATTTGTTAACAGAAGTGTTACAATACTATAAAATTATTTTATATTATAAATATTATTACTTACATCGTATCATTTATAGTAATATCAAGTTGTAGTAAATCTCACCATATCTTCAATACTTAATAATAAATAAACAAATTAACGTAATTGTTAATATTATCACCTAGAAAAAGGTCTTGTAATGCTGTCTATCTAACTAACTAACTAGCATACTAATAAGTTTGGTCTAAAATTTCAATGAAGATGATAAAAAGACACACTTTTGAATCCGGCCCTAAAAGTGTGACACAGATCCTTCTATACATTCCTACCAACAAACATAAACAACTAAACGGATAGATTACTATTGCAAGTTTCTATGCTAACCACTACACCCAAGGGGATCCCTGGATAATGAGGTGTTACTACCGTAGTAACGGTTTCCAAAAGAGGAAAAAAACAAATTACCGTGAAGTATAATTTTAATCTGTTGTACTAGATTATCGATTAGTTTTTAAGAAATAATCAAATAAATAGTTTTTACCATCTCTTGATATTAATGATAATTAGAAGAACCTTAGAAATATATTTGAAATAAATAAATATCCTTACAATGTAACTGGGTCATAGTTGAAGGACATGAAATGAGCATTAAATTGAACAATGTACAAAGAAAAAATAAATAAAAGTAACATTATATGAGAAAAAAAAAAAAAAATTTTAGAATATCATTTTGGCAATGACCTTTTTGTTCCTTTTTCGGTTGAATTATTATATCAAGCCTCTTATTTCAAGTAAGGAGTGAATTTTTGATCACACTAAAAGGACCGACAACAGGGAAAGGGGACAGGACAAGAGATAGTTTTGTAGTGGTAGTGGTGTTGAGGGGGGGGGGGGGGTGTCGCAGGTGCCGCTAGGACAGCCATCAGGCGGACCTCCATAAAACTGACAGCCTTTTACTTAATTACACCCTACCTCATCTTTCTTACGGCCCTTCAAGGTGTCTTCTCGGCCCTCGGAGGGCCAACTTCCCCGGATCCATCCCTCTTTTCCAACTCCTAATAAATTCGAAATACAACTCCTGTCCGTTATTCTCCTCCTTATGAAAATGGACTGAAATCTAGCGTCCAATTGTGTCTTTGAGAATAAATTGTCATTTAAATGGTTTTTCTGGAACAAGGGGGTAAACCCAAAGCTCAGTCTTTTTTCTTTAAAATTTTATTATTGAGTATGTACCTAAAGACGCATACATTATATAAAAATACACCTATGAATATTATCACTATCTGTGTTTGTATTGCGTTTATTAAAAATTCATCCAATGAATACGGATAAACAGCAAGGCGGATAACCGGGAGTCAACAGTATTTTATTTACAAAATATCATAATGTCTGCAATAAGGGGATGAATCCATTTTACAACTTTTGGGAACTTAAAAAGAAAATTTTAAAATTTTAAAAATTTGGAATTAGGTAAAAACATTTTTTTTTTTTTTACTGTGTTATTTAGAAATTCATATTTTCTCTTTATTGCGATAAATATTTTTGAGATGCCTCCTTATTGGGCTCTATAGAAAAAGATTTCACACAATTATGATAAAAGTACTATTATATTTGAAAATAAGTGTAGGTATTGCTTGAATATTGTACTGGGTGTCTCAGACATACTGTAAAAAAAAATTGGGTAATACTGCATGTTAAACGGGTTAGAATGGCGCAGAAATGAATTTCCTATCTCAATCTGTTGAGGAGATTGAATTTTTTATTTTTATTTTTAAAATCTTACTTTTTTATGAAAAATGACAATTTTCTCTATTTTTTTTTTTTTTTTAGCGTAGAAACAAAAACGATGATATTTACTTAATCAGCATTTAATTTTCTAAAAGATGAGATGGGTCTAGTTATTTTAAATCTACTTTCAGTGGGACTTTTAACGCGCTAAACACAAAACATTTATTCAAACTTGAATTTTTAATAGTTTTGAAAATTCCTCACTCTCCACTGGAGCACCCTAGAAGCCTTCAAATTTCATAAAAACTGCGGAATTTAGTTAGCTTTTTAGTGGTGTGACCCATGATACAATTGCACTTGACCTTTTGAGTCTAAAAGAAGTTTTTCTGATGAAAAACACGCCAGAGAAGTCACTGCAGGGGCAATGAGGAAGCGGGCTAGAGCCTGCATCCAAAGCAATGGATGCCGAACTTCCCATGAGTTAGAGTTAGTTTTACTTTTTTAAGACTAGAAAGAATATGGACATGAATTCTAAATAATATAAAAAGGGTAATAATAATCTAAAATTAAAAAAAAAATCCTTATTTTAATTTTAAAAAGTACTTTCTTTAAAATAAATTAGTATTTTTAAAATACTAAAATTTGAAAAATCCTACATAAAAATGTTGAAGATAAAAAATAATATTATTATTGTACAACCATATTAAAATAGATTATTGCAGCGCGTGTTCAAAATGGCCTCCATTACTTTGGATGCAGGCTTATCTTCAACGTTTTTTATGAAGAATTTTTCAAATTTTAGTATAAGAGAAGAAAAAAGTTCATTTTTCCGAAAAAAAGTCAGATTTAAAAAAAAAAAAAAATTCTATCTTCTCAACAGATTGAGATAGGAAATTCGTTTCTGCGCCATTCTACCCCGTTTAACATGCAATATTACCCTTTTTTTTTTTTTTACACTATGTCTGGGACACCCTTTATATACCGTCTAGATAGATGCATACAAAATTGGTAAATACAATTGTTCCTCAATTTTTGGCTCCACTTGGTTTTTTGATTTATCAATATCTTGTAAAAAACGGCGTTATGCAAAATTCCAGACCAGCCTGATGATGAGTTTAATTATAATTCATGCAAAATAAACTTTAAATAATGAATAAATACAAAGCCAGAATTCATATTTTTTTAAGTCTTGATTCGATAATTTTTTTTTATTTTTTCTTTATAATCAGATTTGGCAAGACGCGATAGAAAGCCTGCAAGGCTCCTTTGCAGGGCACCCTGTCATGTTATATTTACGCCCCAGATTCCCACATCTTAGTCGGGAATACCGGGAACTTCCGCCACTTTGGGTGACGAATCGCGGCTTATTGGCTTACCTGTCATCATCAATCTTGAAAACATGGACCCCCCTTCTCAGGCGTTTTATTTTTATTCAGTCCGCTATCGTAAAATTATCATAACTTTCACAATTTTATGCTTTGAAACAAAAAAAAGTATAGCATTATTTGATTTTTTTTCTCTAATTTTATCTGAACCTTATGAAATATAATACATAGTAAAATATATAGCTATAAAAAGTACCTATTTCTCCATTTCTTTGAATTTCAAATAAACTATTTTTTTAAACAATTTAAAACTATAGACTACTAGCTGGCCCGTGCGAAGTATTCGCACTCTAAACTACTTAAATCACACTTAATTTAAGTACACACCGTATATTTAATCGCATTTTTTTGCTTGTAACTCGCAAAAGACGGTGACAATCGGAAAAGTGTATATAACGAACAATGTTCGTCTCGACAAACTGAAAAAATGGCACCTTCGACAAAGCCATGCGACCATTTTGAAATTTTTGCTGAGAATTGCAACTTTTCGCTTACAATTCGCAAACGAAGGGGTTAATAGAAAAAAATGTATATAACCGAAAATTTTGTCTTTGAAAACCTGGAAATATTGACACCATTTAGAAACCTCTACTACGAAACCTATATTACCAAAAGAGGGGTTTAGCCCTTATAACTTGTAATCGAAGGCGAAATGAGTGATTTGTATATTTTTCTGGTGTAGCGGTTAAGGAAAGCTTTAAAATGAAATTTGATGAAGTATTATGTGTTATGGCGTACCGACAAAAAAAACGGCCCTGGGAAATAATATATTATATGATTAAATTTAATAAGTACAGTTAATATACTTTTTTACACTCAGTTATAATCAGGAATATAGGTTGATTAAAGATAAATTTTTTATTACTCTTATATGCTTATGTAAATGTAGGTATGAATGTATTTATGTAAGTGATTTTTTATGTTTTAATATGTACATATGTATTTAAATGTTTCAGTATATATAAGTATGAATGTATGTAATTTCGTCAATATGAATGTAAAAGTATTTATTGTGTAGTTGCTGAACGCTATTATTTTTTCTAATCTTTTCTTCTTAACTTAACCATTTGCTTCTTGTTGTTATGTTTCACTAGGCTTTGTTTTGTTTTATTGAAGTTTGTTTATTATTCTTTTAAAATTTATACTATTTGTATAAAGCTATAACTAAAATACGACTCTTGTAACATGT
Source organism: Aelia acuminata (assembly GCA_911387785.2). NCBI lineage: Eukaryota > Metazoa > Arthropoda > Insecta > Hemiptera > Pentatomidae > Aelia > Aelia acuminata. The sequence goes on along the minus strand of OU426982.1, from coordinate 100,367,814 downwards.
GTCGTTGTTGATGCTGCAGAGGTCTATGCACCAGTACGCTGGAGGCGGCCCTCCGGAGTACAACCAGCGACACAACTAACATTTACATTGTATACAGAAATGTATGATATGTACAGTATAAAAAAAATAGACTCCCTTCTGGCAGGGTTACTGTTAGAAGAAAAAAAAAAACCTTATATGATAGTTAAATTTGTTATTTCATAAGCAGTGCAATTTGATTTAGAATTGGAAATGGATAAAAAGAAAAAGATAAAAACAAATTTTCCGAAATTTTTATTTTTGGTGATATCATAAGTAACCCCTTCACTGGTAAAATGTATTTTAAGCTACATTAAAACATGAATTTGTAACATTCTGATCAGATGTAAGACCTAAGTGTTAGTAACATTGCATCTAAAAACTGGAAGTGATTTGACCGATATCATCCTAAGCCACCATTAAATAAAACTTCTTTAGTTCTTGTGATTAACTAATTTTATTTAATTACTAATGCTCTTTTATAATATAATGAGAATAATTAAGTAAATAAAATATTCGTTTTATTACGGGAGTCTTTCTATTTAAATTTCAGTTTTTTGTATGATAATTTCGCAAGAGAAAACAATAATAAAAAAAAAAAAAAAAAAAAAAAAGAATTTGAAAATAATTAGCCTTAGCCAATTCGCACATCTAGCCCTTGAGCATAATAGTTGTTTTCCTTACCAAACAGTTTACTTGAGTAAACTACTCTTATAATATTCTCATAAAGCTTATAATTTTCGCTAATAGGTACATGAAGCCATAATTTTGATAAGATAGTAATTTTGAGTAAAATTCGGAAAGCACTTGGTGTATATTTGCTGGAGCTTTTAATTGAGCAACCTTCAAAAAGGTAAAACCGGAACACAGTTGTAAGATTTTGCGGTATAGGTAGGAAGAGATTCTAATACCGTCATGATTATATAATTATTCTGATTATGTTATTACATTTAAATTTAAATTAGGATACCGAGATAAGCCTAAGGAAGTCCTTATGATTGCTACAATTCACTGACGGGGACAATTAACACGTTTCTAAGATAATAGAAGTGAAATTTCATTTGCAGAGTAGCTGTTAGGGGGGACTTGTCGCCGCATCATTAAACCGACCAATCAGAGCCCGAGGCATCCGTCTTCCCCCTCCTGCTTCCTGTCCTCTCTCGCTACCCACTTCTTTTCACTGCGACAAAATGTATTTATCCTCTCCATCTCCCACCATTGAAGGGAAATAAGCTTCTTTTGTAGGTCGATCCTCGCTGAGATTAACAGAGATTTTATTTCCGATCGACTTCGTCTAGTTGAGTTGTCAATGATCCGGCAGTTCTTTGTTTGTTTTGTTTAACGTTACTTTATGCCACTAAGGCTAATCGGACCATGCAAGTGAAATATATGTACTTTTTAATATTACAAATTTTTTGTATCTAAGCATGATTCATAATAATTAAAGTAAATGATTCATAATAACACTCAACTTCTTCCTTAATATCGCTTTAATTTTTATGATAAAATCTCTGATATAGATTAAAAGAAAACAAAAATTTAAGAACTTGTCTTCCTACACATTTTAATATATAATACATCTCAGTTATGAACTTAAACCTAGTTGTTTTTCAAAGAGAGGAATTCAATTTTTTATAGAGTTTTAATATTTTAAAATACCGCTGGGATTTTAATCTTCAGCTAGGGTCTCTCCATCTTATCCTTTTATATTATAAAAAAAATCATTAATTTATTAATATTTATTATATTTTAATTTAGTTATTATCGTATTATGTTTTACATATTAAAAACTCGTAAACGAATCAGACCTGGTGAGGACCAGCTCGGTTCGAAACGTTAGTCATTACATTATATAAATGTAATTTCACATATATTATTTTATTAGTTATTTTTTATGATACCGTAACTTCCACCATAAACTTCTTATGAGTGATTGCAATTTAATAATTTGGGGTGATACAATCACAAGATTATCTTAAGCGATTGTTAATTTCTTGTACACGCGCCTATTATTATTTTTAATAGAATTGTTGTTTTTTGTTTGTTTGTTTAACGTCCCTTTTATACTACTAATGCTAATCGGATGATACTACAGTGGGAATCCTGAATGTTGCCTATACACGTATAATTAGGATAGGAATCTTTAACGAGTACCTGACATCGTACAGGCTCGAGACCTCCATTTTACGTCCTATCTGAGTTTTACGCCCTTTAAAGAAATCCTAGGGCCAACGCGGGACGCGAACCTGCGACCTTTGCCATGCTAACCACTATAGAACAGGTGACACCGGCAGTTTAACGCAGGCTTTTTTTATTATTATTATATTTTTTTCAGTCGTGGCCACTTTGTTGACTGTTCTGTTGCTTTTTGTTGGTTTATATTTGGTTGTTATTAGACTGAGCTACATTCTGTGAACGTTACCCGGTTAATGTAGTCGAAGTTATAAAATTAGTCAGTAGCGAACGACTACCTAAAAGATTAATAAGCACTTTACCACTGGAAAACGTCCGAGAGGTAGGACGAGGCGAAGTGGAGAGGACACGTGTTTAAGGTGAAAATAAACAAAATAATTTTTTATGCCTAATTATTAATTTTAAATGTAGCTATTATTTTTTCATCGGCTAATAAAAACTCATATCTTTTTAATATGGTAATTAAACATCAAATTGCTTTGCCAAACCATATTCAACGAGAGAATTACCTTTCAACGATGATTGAACAGGGAAATTGGAAAATTATGTAATTGACTGAAAGCTTGGTGTTTTTATTGAAAAAGCTTTTTTTTTTTTTTTTTTTTTTTTTTTTTTTTTAATGAATTTGTGGATATATATATATTACTCAATCACTGAAATTAATCCTAAGGAAATTCATGGAATCGTTTAAATTGAAAAAATGATTTGAATATATAAACCATTATAACATTCGTGTCGGTTAATGAGTTCTGAGTAATGTATTCGTTGGATAAGTGTAATAAGGCTCAGACATAAAATATTACTTTATATGTATTTATTTATATATATTACTTTATTTTAGTATGGGCCGACGTTTTATGTCCTCTTCCGATCAAGAAAGTGTCGCTCTCTCATGATTATCTTAACTCTCCTTGTACTAAATTTTTGAAGCATAGGCCTAAATATTGCAACATAACATCGCAGATTTTTTCTTCTCTAACCGCATATTAACTTTCGTTTCCTAAAATGAAATGTTTCAGAATAAATACTCAGAATAATGCATTAACTAATGTTTAGTTACTTTGAATATGCCCAATGTTATGTCTCCCCTGAACTTTTGGGAAAATGGGTAGCCTTCAGTCTCTGTCTTATTGTCTTGGAAAAGGTTCGGTACTTCCTGTGTTAAAATAGACTGTGAACGTTTTCCACCCAGTGTCAAATAGAATTATTTTTCATCTGGTTCTCTTCGGCCATCTGTACTGTTTCCCTCCACACTTGTACCTCACTATTTTAAAGGCTTTGCATTCCACAATGTATGGTTTGCAGTCTTCGGACCTTCAGGAACATAGAGGATCTATATCCTTCCGATGGCCATGTCAGCTAAGCACTGAAAACCCTTTTTATAGCCTTCCTCCATTCCGATCTGGCAACTATCCGCCATCTTCTGATCCTTTTGTCCCCATCTTGTCAGTCCACCATAGGCTTGGTCTTCCTCTTTCTAGTCGCCCATCGTTTCTTTCACACTGGAAACCAAACCCGGTTTCGCTTTACCATTGGTGGTTTCTCTTACTATTCGAATTCTCCACCCGAAGAACTATCCCTTGGATTTATTTTCGAGAAGATTTCCTTAAAACATTATTTTAAGTTAAAATTAAAATATTTTAGAACAAAAAATCAAAATTAATATAACTGCAAGAAATGGAGTTTAAGTTGAGTACGAAAATTGTTATGGAGTGCACAATTTGAATTGAACACTGCTTTCTATATAGGTACAGGTTGTATAATGAGCACCCATTTAATTTTTTTACTGTAAAAGTTCAATAATTCTAAAATTTAACAGGAAAAATTATCTAGCTTTTAGTTAAAATATAATGTCAATTATAACAAGTTAGACCTACTACTGTACGTGTTAAAAAAAAAACGTTTTATGTACTCTAAACGACAGAGGTGCCATTTTCATCAAGATTAAATATAAGATACACTAAAATATAAAATATAAGATACACATAAATATAAGAAACACTAAAAAAAAAAACCTTTAATACCAGCAAAAATTATGCCCAAAATACGACTTTCGCCATTTGTAAAATAGAGAGCCCAACTACTGGTAAACTTCTCTTCAAATAGTTTAAAGTTTACGTAGATTTAATATTAAAAAACGAAACTGCATGACTAGTATCATGCGCTAATACCATTGAATGGATGTAAAATCAGTATAAATACTAACATCTCACAGTGTTTTTACGGTCCCAAATACAATCTAAATTAACTTGACAATTTATTAACTGCAACTGAGTTGTACACAGGTGCTCCCACACGCTTTGTTAAAAACTTTTACTTCAAGTTGAGGTCGATTCTATGTCTGTGCGAATTTATTAAATATTAAGGGTCCTCAGTTGCCCATAATACCTCTAGGCTAGTTAAGTTCAAGTATAATTCTTATGGAAGATAATGTATTCATCATACTACATCAAAAACATGTGTTTTCAATACTCGGTTTGAGTTCGAAAAGTAGTACTTTCCGGGCATAGGCCTGAAAAATATTTTTGGTGCGATAACTACACCAGCTACTAATATGTATTAATAAACATGTGTTTGAAGGAGGTTACTTGTAGCTGTACTGTGCTTCATTCTAATATAAGTAGTATGTTTGAAGTGCAAAATAACATGTATATACCAGATGATGTTTAGAAGAAGCCCAAACATTTTTCAACGAACTACTTCCAGCTAAATCCCGCGCTTTATATGAAAGCGAACATATTTCGTTACTATTATAGGTTAATAAACAGATGTTTTTATAAAAAAAAAATCTGGTGCGTGCGCGCAACACACAACTTTCACTTACCAACTTACTTAGATTAGAAATTGACGTGTTTTGCTAAATATCATTTCCCAAATTCACACATTTTTCTACATTCATATCTTATTTTTGTTAATCGTTAAAGCCGTTTTTGAGTAAATAAAAAAAACACGTGAAAATGATACAAAATTTATTAAGTAAAGTCCCCCCTCCGGTTAATCAATTTTGATGAAATTTTTACAGTCATATCTCGGGCATGTACATACATCAAATACCCAGTTTGATCAAAATCATTAAAGCCGATTTAGAGTAAATAAAAAAAAAACACGTGAAAATGTTACAAAATTTATTAAGTAAAGTCCCCCCTCCGGTTAATCAATTTCGATGAAATTTTTACAATCATATCTCGGGCATATAAATACATCAAATACCCAGTTTGATCAAAATCTTTAAAGCCGTTTTTGAGTAAATAAAAAAAAACACGTGAAAATGATACAAAATTTATTAAGTAAAGTCCCCCCTCCGGTTAATCAATTTTGATGAAATTTTAACAGTCATATCTCGGGCATGTACATACATCAAATACCCAGTTTGATCAAAATCATTAAAGCCGATTTAGAGTAAATAAAAAAAAACACGTGAAAATGTTACAAAATTTATTAAGTAAAGTCCCCCCTCCGGTTAATCAATTTCGATGAAATTTTTACAGTCATATCTCGGGCATATTAGTACATCAAATACTCAGTTTAATCAAAATCGTTAGAGCCGTTTTTGAGAAAATCGAAAAAAACCTAAAAAGTTATTAAGTAAAGTACCCCCTCCCTTTAAGTAATTTTGATGAAATTCATGCTGTCACATCGCGGGCATATACCTACACTAAATACCCAATTTCATGATCGCACGGTTTATAGTTTTTGAGCTAGTCTGTTCACACACACACACACATACACACACAGACACACACACACACACACACACACACACACACAGACCATTTCGCCGGACTTGGTCATTTCGACTCAGGGGACCCCAAAACGTGTATTTCCGTTGAAAACCGGAAGTCGAAATTTTTCACGATCGCAATACTTCCACTTACTATATATTTCATATATAGGTAAGTGAAAGTAAAAAAAATCTGGTGCGTGCGCGCAACACACAACTTTCACTTACCAACTTACTTAGATTAGAAATTAATTTTGTTAATTGCCACTTCTCAAATGAACTGAACAGTTTAATTATAACGTATTGGTTTGTCATTAAAGGCTTACGGCGCATGCGTGAGCTCAAGGTGTTTTATGAGTTGACGGAATATTTTTCTTTTTTCTCCTGTATAGGTTTACTTGATTTTCTTCATATATCATATTTAGCCGTTTCTTATTTTTAAGAGTGATGAGAGACAGATAATTTCCCAATATAAACTAAAACAAAGGTACTTTATAAAAAACAAAAAAAGCCCCTTCCCCATTTAAGCCCCCTCAGAACATTTTAATAATGATAAAGCTTACCTGATATTAAATAACAACTAATTTTCATTAAACATAACGAATTTGATAAAAATCGTTAAAGCCGTTTTTGAGATAATCGATCAAAAAGGTAAAAATTGGACAAAATTTATTAAGTAAAGTCCCCCCTCCTGTTGATCAATTTTGATGAATTTTTTACAGTCATATCTCGGGCATATAAATACATCAAATACCAAGTTTGATCAAAATCGTTAAAACCGTTATTGAGTAAATAAAAAAACACGTGAAAATGATACAAAATTTACTAAGTAAAGTCCCCCCTCCGGTTGATCAATTTTGATGAAATTTTTACAGTCATATCTCGGGCATATCAATAGATCAAATACTCAGTTTAATCAAAATCGTTAGAGCCGTTTTTGAGAAAATCGAAAAAAACTTAAAAAGTTATTAAATAAAGTACCCCCCTCCCTTTGAGCAAATTTGATGAAATTTTTGCTGTCACATCGCGGGCATATACATACTCTAAATACCCAATTTCAGGTTCGCACGGTTTATAGTTTTTGAGCTAGTCTGTTCACACACAAACACACACACACACACAGACACACACACACACAGACCATTTCGCGGGACTTGGTTATTTTGACTCAGGGGACCCCAAAACGTGTATTTCCGTTGAAAACCGGAAGTCGAAAATTTTCACGATCGCAATACTTCCACTTACTATATATTTCATATATAGGTAAGTGAAAGTAAAAAAGGTGTCTACTTAATTTCTTCTACTGTATGGTATCTGTAAGATATTAATGAAATATAAAAGTGTTTTAATTTACTCAAGTATGAGCAGTATGATGAAAAGTAGTGTTTATAACATGTAACAAAGGTGTGCTTTAGGTGCTTGGTCTAATTTCCGCGCACCGGAAAAAAAAAACACTTTTGGTACTAGTGATGAAAATAAGTATTAAGATAATTAAAATAGCAATCAGGCTCCAAAACCCTTTTTGATTGAAATATAAAATTTTATTTAAAAAATAAAAATAAATAATAATACATTTTAAATGAATCAGCATTAAGGGTGGTTACATTAGTAAGGATGATATAACGCATAATTAGTGTTTCATTTGACATAATTGATAGTTAATTACGCAATTATTACGGTGTAATGGAGTCATACCTAGCTAAATTGAGTAAGGTAGCTATCGGAAATGGAGGGGACGAATACACCTCACCTGGCTGGAAGGGACTACTTCCATTGTGTACCCAGCCTTAGATCTCTGCTTGTTACCGCCTGTTGAAGCACTTCTCCCCTATCATTTGCTTAGCTCACTCCGGCTTCGAGGTATCCCTTATCGAATTTAATCCGAATGCTAACCTATCCGGCCTCTCTTAGTACCTCCATTAACTCTAAAAGCTCTATCAATATTGGAATATTGGTATCGAATATGAACGTGTAGAGTCGAAGATAAAATAAAAGATACTTCTTTTTGTTTCAGCTGTAACAATATTATTTATTATTAATACATTTTTAGAGTATGAATGCGTTCATTCATCAACATCCTCATTACCTCGACTGAGACAGAATGTAATATTATCAAATAAAGAGTTATTTTAAAAAATAAAGAAATAATAATTTTATCCGAACCATTCTCTTTAAAGCCCTTCACTATTACTTTCTTAAATATAACATTTATATATTCCTATGGTTTTATCATAGTTATGTCCGAAAAAATAAGAAAATCTAATTTTGATTTTTAATTTTGTATTTGAAAAATATCACTTTCCTTCTTAAGGACAATCTTACTTCGATGAAATGATAAATGATTTTTTTTTTAATGTTTTTAGAGCAAATCATTGGGGCAATGCCTATTTAATCTTAGTCGCACGGGTAAAAAATGAGGAAAAAATGAACCTATGTTGGATGTCAGTGATTGTGATATGAACAGTGAAGTGTGGTAATACGTATTTTTAATTTTATTTTTTGATCTAATTGGAAGTTAATTAAACTTGTTATAAAATAAAATTTATCAAATAATCATGGACTTAACGGTGTATTGGTATAGTATCGTAAAAATGGTGTAGGAAATTCTTTTTTAGAATTTTTATATTGCAAGGTTTATTGTTTATGTTACAATGCCCAAAATCAACCCCTAAAAAATTCAATCCCCGATGAACATGCACTCCCGAAATGTTTGTATCGTTGTGAAAAATAAACCTTCAATCGAAAAATTTTAGTAAGTGAAATTCGTGATGGCATTTCAATGATTCAACATTTTTTCATATAATACTATGTATGACATATATAATAGCACAAAGGAACAATATTATTCTATGCTCCTTAGTTAAATGAACGAAAATTCCGTATATATATATATATATATACTCAGAACTCATTACACGACACAAATGTTATAATGGTTTCCATATTTAAATTATTTTTTAAATTTAAACGATTCCATGAATTTCCTCAGGACTAATTTCAGTGATTGATGAAAAAATATATTAATATTTCCACAAATTAAATCTAATACATATTCATTAAAGAATTAAGAATTTTACTCAATGATTAAGTACTTTGTTTTTTTTTTTTTTTTTTTTTTGCCATGTTAAGAACCAACTTATACAATTTTTTAGTACAAATATTTATTTAACGTTTGTAAACAAATACAATTTCAATCTCAATTGGAAAAAATAAAATGCAATGAAATGAAGGCAAATGTAAATGAAGATATTTAAAAGAAAAAAATTAAAACAAATAAAATTTAAAAAAACGAATAAAATTTGTATAGGAATTGAATCCGAGCTGTCATTGAAGTGGAAACCATTGGACAGTATAAGCCCACTTCAATGGGTCCGTGGTGTGCAATGTTTTTTAGTTGTTTTTTTTTTTTTTTAACAGGAAAATCTATTTCCATTTCGAGAAGAAAAAGTCTTGATTCCGGTTGAAATATCTCTCAATTCCCTTTCACACTATAGTTTTAACTCTCAATTTCTTATAATTATTTCGATTTTTTTTTAAAATTACATAATCCCTACCAGTTTTGTATTAGGACATTATAACTGAATAGATAGTGATGTATAATTCGAAAGTGTCAACTTCCTGTTCGAAACTATCGGACTGTACGAAACTGCCGTAGAATTCCCACTTATCAGAGGTGATTACCGGGGAGTGTGGCCTAATCCTCTGGGGTCTTTATTTAAATATGGATAGCTATGGGTGTACTATTCAGTTTTGAAAACTATAACGATAGCCAGTTATAGTTTTCATTTAGCCAAATAAGCAAGAGTTGGAGACTAGAATCAATTTGTTTGTTTGTTTAACGTCAGTTTATGCCACTAAGGCTAATCGGACGATGCTGCAGAGGAAGTCCTAAATTTTGCCTATTCAGGTATAATTACGATAGGGATCATTAACGAGTACCTGACATCGTACAGACTCGGGACCTCTATTTTACGTCCTATCCAAGGGACGTATCCAAGGGACGCATGGCTAAGGCCACCGCTGGGCGCGAACCTGCGACCTTTAGTATTGTAGGTACTTCTATCAGTTTTACATCACTATAACTAGAACTAAAGCTGATAAATGTTTTAATCAACGAGCAGCTGATAATTTAATCTTAAATCTGGATGTTTTAAGACTTTTATGGATTTCGTTATCAATAAGAACAAATAATTTGGGTAGTTAAAATTTTTAATCCCAAATAATATAATATTGCAACGTTAAGTAAAATAAAATAAAAAATGGTTTGGAATGGTTTTTATACTTTATAAAAGTAATACTTTATACTTATTATAAGTAACAATAATTATAAGTAATAATTATAAGTAACAATAATTATAAGTAATAATTTATACTACTATTTTTTAGTTCATATTTAAATAATTTACTTTATATTTTAACTCACCATTTTATTATAAAAATAATTTAATACGAATTACTTTTTTACTTTAACTATCTATTTAGGCCAGCTAACATTCATTAAAAATCAGCAAATGTACTAATATTTGCTCCAAATATTTATTAAGAACCAACTTTTTCGGACATTTTGAGGTCCAGTAATTGCGTTCCTCAATTAAGGCGGAAGGCTTAATGTGGTTATTAAACTCGGTCCCCGGATTGGCTATCCATAAAATTGGCTTAAATCTTCTACCCTTCCCATTTAGGGGCTGGTACAAGATTATTATTTGATTCTGAAGGTTCTACAAGATTTAACGGACGTAAAAATGTAGCTAACTGCTTCAATATCTACGATTAATTGGCAATAAACTTCAACTGACAATTAATTTCTTGACAGACAATTATTTGTATTGTGTCTTATTGGTCTCTTGTATCCCAATAAGTTTTTTTTTCGGAAAAATAATATAGTAACAATAATTTTGTTAAATAGATGCTAGAGTAATTTTTATAAAAAGAAATTGTATTCTTATTTTAAAAGCAAGCAGAAAGTAGTGATAGTTCAACGAATGGTTCTTCACTATATATTTTTTTTAAATTATTTAGGAAATACATAAAAATGCTTAGTTACGTTAGCTAACAACGTTTTCGGTCATTTTCTATTACATATTTAGAAACTAAACAACTTAATTTCGACTTAAGGATGATCCTCAAGTTAAAATGAACCAACTGGCGCGTAAAAATTGACTGAAAACACTTTAACCCTCCTCTCAAAACTTACTTAGCTAAGCCCTAATGGGTATAGTCTATACCTCCTGACCATTTCCTTGTCAGTATAACATTGTTTCAAATTTATAAAGTTTCAATTATCTGGTCAGCTCATTCGCTGATTGTCATCATCTCGCAGACAAATGTATAATAAAAGCCAAAAAAATAAAATAAAAATAAATAAATACATAAAACATATATTTTTCAGTTTTGTCAAGTAGTTTTCTTCCAAGCTTCCCATTAACAAGGATTCATATATCCTGAATCTTGTTTTCAATTACGCTTCCTCTGTTCATTAAGCCGCTCCTTGAATTAATCTATTTTTGCCCATGTTTATTTGATCAATTAAAACTATCTATATCTATTATCATAAAACTAAAGGGTGTTGATGGTTTGAACCAATTCTATCTATTTTTAATAATGTCTTCTTTGTTAGTTCAAAACACAATGACATCAAACACGTGTTCCTGAATGAGGTTTTCCTGCCGTAATTAAAATTTAAATTTAACCCTAATATTCGTCTAGGGTGGAAATTAATTTTTGCTCGAACAAGCGACCAATAGTAGTTGTGAATTTATATGGCTATTTTGATTTAATGAATAAAAAAACTTAATAATTCGATTAACAATTAGACACTACCGATTAATCGTCATAATAATCAATTAAATGTTTAGTTAATGAATATAACCTGTAATCATCAACTCTTAAATCCTGCTGTTACATTTACTATTAAAAATATGGGATTTATTTGTAAATATTGTTTAACATTATTTCATGTGAAATAAGAAATTTGGATGTCATTTAATAATTTAACAGGACATACTATTTTTTTTTTAGTTGGGAATTTTTTTTAGTTTTAATGATTTTCGGGTTCATTTCATTTTCACACCGAACAATTATTTTAAGATTATCCTTTTAGTCATCGATCAGCCTTAAAACAAAAGTTACATGAACTTGATTATTTTTTTGGAATATATATTACTGAAATTATTGAAACATGATTAAAAATATAAGTACATTTTTAATAATCAATTGGACAAATTATTTACTAATTTACTTTCATAAGTAGTTCATAGTTCAATAGCATTTAACTATTGTTAGACGTCAATTAACACAAATAAAAAATATCGTGAAACATTTTGTTTGCAAATAAGAATTACTTATCTAGATAAATAATTATTTTGATGTTTATCTTGATTTTTTTCATATGCTGATTTTCCTAATTTTAAAAATAGTCTATTTATATTTTTTTTATCAAATTATTTGGTCCAGATTTGATTCGTTGTTATAATAAAACGATTTTCATCGATCAATCGACAATCAAACGAAAATTCGTCAATTAATTATATAATATAAGTAATTTGGTCACATCATTTCCATTCCCATTTACGTATAACCATACGAGTACGTCTTTCCAAAAGCACAGGATTAGAATTTTTAGTTGCGAGGTAGTGTGATATTTCTATGATTATGTTCTCACGACATAATGCATATTAATGAAAGGTAAAAAATTAATAAATCCAATACGACCACTAAATTGTGATCTTTTAATGTTCCACTCTATTCTTGTATCCAGCATTCCTTCATACCTCCATTTATATGTTATAATATAAATGTGCCTTTAAAAAAAAAAAAAAAAAAAAAATTTAAAGTAACCATTGGTTTTCTAATCCTAATTCTTTCGAGTGTAGCATATATGTCAAAGTGCGATATTTTCGTTTACATTTCTTATATTTATAAGCGTTGTTATATAGATTGTAGTGAGTATGCAATAACTTAATTCCTTTGATTTTCTTTTGATCACTCCGTCGTCATTTGTAAGCACTGTTATTTTTTCACTTTTACCTAACCCCAATTTTTTTTTTTTTCCTTTTAGCCTTTATTTTTTTAAAACTTTAATATTTTATTAATTTATTATGTATTTATTGTCAGCACTCAAATTCCATGAGAGATAAAGGAAACCTTGAGTGACAAAGAAGAAAACTCACTCCTCACTCACTCCCCTCTCACTTGCACGTCCCCCTCCTATAGAAAGAGGATGAGGGGTGGGCCCGCGGCGGAGGTGGCAAGGAGCCGAGATACGAGGAGGTACAAAGCGCAGTTGGCCGAACTTCACCGCAAACTACAGTTCTTATGCCTATCTCTGTCGGCTCAACGGGGCGTAAACTTAGTGAAGCGCTCTTTGTCCGAGGGTGGCCTGAATCACAATGGCTGTAAGGCGTGCTGGAACTTAATATCTCCTAAACGATATAACGTATTAAAATTGCGGGTAAGAACCAGTACAGATAATCTGAATCATGTAATAAGATTGGCGTTCACTTGTATCAATATAACCTTGTTTAAAAAAGAATTCTTATTGCTTTAGTTTTTTAAATTAAATATCAATATCAATGATGTATAGGGAATGATTCAGTTCTTGCCATTCAAAATCTGGGAGAGAGACTTCAACAGGAAAAGAATTTCATTTGATACATGGTCTTCCGGAAAGGGAAATTTCTTTTTAGATAATAAAGTATTGCTCAAAAACTCAAAAATTTATTGTTATCTATATCTTCAGTAAATGTGATAATAAAAAAAGACGCGCATAGACATTTAAAAAGTCTGCCCATTGATATAAATCAAATAACTGTTATAAATTAGACGTTCCGTGGCCATCTTCTTTCCAGAAACGTAGGAGGTTGTCAGGAATAGTGGAGGAGTAGGCAGATCAAAGGATAGGTATCTGGACCTTGCCTAATTGTCAATCTCGTTCTGGTTAATATTATGTGTGAACGAATAAGGGTCATGAGGTATCTTTCGTTGTATTTCGGATCGAATACGAAAAGAATTTGATGGTTTGTTGGACCCGAAAAGCTCGAGTCCAAATCGGTCTTAGTACTGTCATATTTAAAAAATACATATAACTGTGAGATTCTGAAGTCGTTTCATTGTTTTCTGAGGTGCACCATCGTAATATAAAGAAAAATTCATTGAGAAAGAAGTTAAAATCATTATTAGTGTCATCGTTAAAAAGGACTTTTTAATATAACCTTTAAATATTCAATTGAACCATAAGAAAGAGTGGTAAATTAGATATTATTTTAAGTTATAAGTTAGTTACTTATTTTGATGAAGGGGGTGGTCCTGGGAAGGGGGGAGGGGTGGTATGTTAGGGTACGATCGGCACCAAATTTGAAAAAAAAATTATTTAAATAAATTCAAGCACCTTATTTTCTATTATAGTGTTGTAGAAAGTATTTATGTCTACTTAAGAAAGTTCCGTTTTGTTACTGTCTATAATTAATAATTACATGATAAAAATTTAATTATCATCTTCTAGCATAGATGCTTTACATGTTGCTCACATATTTGTTTTCATTTTAGCCCTGATGAAGATAAAAGTGGGATCGAAACGTTGGCTTTTCAAAATAAAAAAGTGTAACTGAACATCCTGACTATTAAATCATCCTGTCGTAAAGAAAAAAATCTGGTGCGTGCGCGCAACACACAACTTTCACTTACCAACTTACTTCGATAAGAAATTGACGTGTTTTGTTAAATATCATTTCCCAAAGTCACACATTTTTCTACCTTCATATCTTATTTTTATTACTCGTTAAAGCCGTTTTTGAGTAAATAAAAAACCCCCTGAAAATGATACAAAATTTATTAAGTAAAGTCCCCCCTTCGGTTGATCAATTTTGATGAAATGTTGGCTATCACATATTTGGCATATTCATACATCAAATACCCAGTTTGGTCACAATCGTGAAAGCCGTTTTTGAGTAAATAAAAAAAGCACGTAAAAATGATCCAAAATTTATTAAGTAAAGTGCCCCCTGCGGTTGATCAATTTTGATGAAATTTTTACAGACATATCTCGGGCATATAAATAGATTAAATACTAAGTTTATTCAAAATTGTTAGAGCCGTTTTTGAGAAAATAAAAAAAACACGTGAAAATGTTACAAAATTTATTAAGTAAAGTCCCCCCTCCGGTTAATCAATTTTGATGAAATTTTTACAGTCATATCTCGGGCATATAAATACATCAAATACCCAGTTTGATCAAAATCGTTAAAGCCGATTTAGAGTAAATAAAAAAAAACACGTGAAAATGTTACAAAATTTATTAAGTAAAGCCCCCCCTCCGGTTAATCAATTTTGATGAAATTTTTACAGTCATATCTCGGGCATATAAATAGATGAAATACTCAGTTTAATCAAAATCGTTAGAGCCGTTTTTGAGAAAATAAAAAAAAACCTAAAAAGTTATTGAGTAAAGTACCCCTTCCCTTCAAGTTATTTTGATGAAATTTATGCTGTCACATCGCGGGCATATACCTACACTAAATACCCAATTTCAGGATCGCACGGTTTATAGTTTTTGAGCTAGTCTGTTCACATACACACACACACACACACACACACACACACACACACACACACACACACACAGACACACACACACATAGACCATTTTGCGGGACTTGGTCATTTCGACTCAGGGGACCCCAAAACGTGTATTTCCGTTGAAAACCGGAAGTCGAATTTTTTCACGATCGCAATACTTCCACTTACTATATATTTCATATATGGGTCAATCCATTTGAAGTGGTCCATATTGAAGCTAGATAAGAGACTAGATAGGGGCAATGTGTGTATGTTAATATCAAAGGGACCCTGGCCCAACAAGATCAAACACAGGCCTAGGCTCTGTATTAATATCGGCATACTTGCTCTGTTTGAAACTTGCTCAATAACCCCCCGCTCCCTTCAATAAGTTCAATGTCACCCACTCCTATTCATCCCCTTCGAACAGGCTTCATGTTAGGTATGAAACATTACCAGGACGAAACCTTACGAAACGGAACCAAAGCTGTTAATGATTCATTTCAAATTACACGCTTGAAACTATAAATGTCGTGGGTTAGATACTTACTGTGATGAAAAGTGTGGTAGGTATGTTAGGGTGTAATTTAACCTAATTTAATATTACAGCTTAGTATGTAGTATCAATATATACGTACTTGAGAAAGATCCTATTCTTTGTGCAAAGAAATAGAAATGCTGTTCTTACGAATCAACAACAGATTTACGGAACCAATCATTTCGATAGTTTTTCGATTTAATAGTTAAAAAATTATGACCATGAAAATTTTGTTCTTCAGACAAATTTATAACTGCGTAAACTTTTTACTTTCACTTACCTATATATAGGCCAGGGTCCCTTTGATATTAACATACACACATTGCCCCTATCTAGTCTCTTATCTAGCTGTATATCTAATAGCCTGTTAACATACGCTATTAGTCAGATGTCGTGTAGCTACTGCAGCAGCAGCAATGATAAATCGGTTGCCCATTTAACATTAAACATTAGTTTATCACTAATAGAGAACCATTTCCTAGTATAATCATTATTTCAAGGTGCATTTGCATACACTCCGAACATTGGGAAACAATCGTGTTTAAGAGTTACTCAACACACGAATCCGATTATTTTGCCTGTTCCCGCGGTAGAATTAGTATTGTTTTTTATTAGCGGCCATACGATTTCGATGTATTTCAATCAAGCCGCATGCCATATTTTCTATCTTATTTACTTGAAGGTTTTATAATTATAATAAGTCAGGCCAAACAAGTCCATTAAGAATACCTAAACCAGTAATATCGTTCGTCAAACAACACGTTTCATAACATGTATGTCATGTTGTGTATATGAACTCATTTATTTTTGAAGTGAAGCTTCTGGAGAGACATTAGAGGTAGCTTAATGGACGACATCTCAAAACAGAGATGTCACACGCTTGGCCCAAACTAAAAATATGCATATAAATGAAATAGCTAGTCTCTTCCATAGTTTAAATAATAATTGTTTTACCGTACAAGTATATGTGATGGAAATGGTTGGGGGTGCGGTCAAATTAAACACTATATGTGCAATAACATTTATTTTGTGCCGACGTTTCGACCCGACATTCAGGACAGCATCGACTGCCGATCTCCAACAGTTCACTCGCCAGCCCTGATGATGACCTGAATGTCGACCTGAATGCAGGTCGAAATTTCGGCACAAAATAAATGTTATTGCACATACCACCAACCATTTCCATCACAAATAATTGTTTCATTCGGTATGTTCTTGTATTTTCAAATCATTGATGCTCGCTGGGTTGCATTAGTATCCTCACTTAAATTATATCAATAACGATATATTTTTCTTTTTTTTTTTTCATTTCAAATAATGTAAAAATAAGTTTCATATATAAATAATGTACTTCCTATCCCGGCCATGCTTTTGCTGTGTTCTATTTAATCTAATATTGTAATTTAGGAAACTAATGGATGTATTCCGGTGAACTTTTTTAATTAAACAACATAAGAGCCTACCTTAAATTACTATTAAATAGGAAGCCATCATAAAATTTCTTTTATATTTTTAAAATTTTGTATATAAGATACCAATTACCTTACTACATATAATTTATATATCTTATAATTATATATTTTATACATAAGATAGTTACACTCCTCTACTAAATAGGAGGGAACGATCTGTATCCCTTAAAACAGTCCATTTTTTTTAATTGGGGATATTAACTGATATAACGGTAGAAAACCATGTGATAAAAAAAGGAATATGCCATGTTATTGGGCTAAATAGCAATTCAGATTTATCAATCGGCTATTTTTCGATTGCAATTTTATGCTTAAGATGAACCTGTATTTTGCAGATATTTTGAGACCTTATTTTTTTTAAATCCTTGAACAAATATTATTTGATTTTCCGGGAGAATGATGTTTCTAATGTTATTTGAATTGCCTATAACAAACAATTACTTGAACTTAGCTAATAATTGACGAATAAATTCGAATTTTGGATTAATGCTAGGGTGTTATAGGGTGTATAGAGATTAATGCTTGATGCTGTTACTTGAACTCATTCTTTAAGAGGTTCTTTATATACTCTTCATTTTTATCAGAAACAAGGAAAATGATCCTAAGGGAAAACTTAAACAAAAAGAAAGGCGAGAAGCAAAAGTTAAACAAAGGGACCCTCCAACTTTTAAGTCTATAACAAACTAATCTTATTTTCTCCGTTGGAGGCGCACTCAGTTATAAACACAAATAATAAGAAGGCTGTAATAGTGAATATTTATTCCAGGTAATTTAAAATAACTTTGATGAAAATTTTTACAGTGCTTTTGTTTAAAGAATTAATGAAAAAAAGCAACAAGAGGCTTTTAAAAGTGTCATGTAATAGAGTTCTTAAGACCAAATGAAAAAAGAAACTAAGAAACATTTTTAAAAAATCATATTCCGTTGTAGAACCGCATTATTATTTCTATTGCTGTATTAGCTTAATTTTTTTTTATTGATTGCACCATATATTTCAGAATAGGCCAAAATATCCAAAGTAAATGGTAGCCACAATTGTACTAAAAACATATTTTAAGGGAATGATGCTACTAATAATAAATTATAATTATCAAGGTTTATTTATAAAAAGAATAATAAAGTTTTGTACAAAGAAAATTAAAGGAAAACAATTTTTTTTTATTGATATTATTATATTTATTCATTACTTTAAATTAAAAAAGTTGTAAGCTATAATGCTCATGATTATCATATATATATATATATCTATTTAGTACTCAGAAACTTATGATCTGTCGTATTCATTATTAAATATTTTATCCAGCTCTTTTCATTCCAGAACATCGTAAACTGATTTATTACAGAAATAAAATTGTATTCCGCTTAAGAAATATTTAAATCAGGAATATTTTTTTCCAGTTTTGATAAAAATTTTAATTATGTATGTATTATCTTTGTAAATATGTTTTTAATTATTTTTGGTAATATTATTGTTCAAAACAGCTTAGTAATTAAAACCTTTCTAGAAGCCGTCAATAAGGAATATTATTGAACAATTGAGCATAATTTTTTAAATATGTAGTATCTTTCTTTTGGATTTCCAAATCAAAGAAGGAGAACTTTTTTTTTTTTTTTAACATTCTTTAGTATGGACGTCATTTTCTTATTATTATTCTTTTTTTTTTTTTATTAGATATATTATTTTATGTCATTTGATCGGGCCTCTTTTAGATATTTTTAATTTTTGTTTTCAAGTATTGCTTATGGATGTAAATTTATGGGATTTATATATGTTTTTTTTTTTTTTTTATTATTATTATTTAAATTACTCCTGTCAGCGTATTTAGTTAATTTGTCCCATCATACTTAATTTCTTAGAATTTTTGATATTCCAAATATTTTTTTTAGTGAATTATGATTCTAAGTATACTTTAGAACAAACAATTTGCGTGTAAACGTAGTAATTTTGTTAAAATATATTCCACCGTTAAAATTAAAATTAATTAAAATAAAAAAATTAATTAAATATGAAAGTGTTTTTATTTTTATCTATTTATCTATTGAAAATTATCGCAGGCATTAAATCCAAATCGATTTTTTCAGCCTATGTCAACAGTGTCATTTTTACCACCATAATCCACATCTAACTCGATATATTAAAAAATGTCATTTAAGACTCTTATGTCTTCTAAGGCCTACAAATAGTTTTAATGTGTACTTTTTATATTTTTATTTAAAAATCTGTATCGAGGATTCTTGGTTCTAATTGTTCGTGAAAGATACACCTAGGAAGTATTGCCTTAAAAAACTGGGTGAAGCCAAGTGGCTGAACTGAATTGAAGTATATTCAGCACACCAACTAGAGATTGGGAGCATAATAATAAACATAGTATTTGTTATTTTTTATTTTAAAAGGGACGTTAATTTTATTTAATATTTAAGGGAAATATTTTGTTCACGAGCGTTGCACCTTGGTAGTTACTTGTTTACACACCCGCTACTTCCAGAGTTTGCTTTCCTTGTTCGGAACTAATAGGAGACAAAGTGTCCTGAGGATCGATGGAGGGCGTGGATAATAAATAATTCATGGTGATATGACCGGGTGTGAGGTTGGGGATAAAGCAGCAGGCCATAATAGGGGAGGGGGTAGGAAGGGGGGCACCATCACAACTTATTGCCGTCATAAAGCCTCTCTGTCACTCTCTCTCTCCCTCCCTCACTCTCTTTCACTCTGTCTCTCTCTATCTTCAGCATCATCTTCCTACTTCAATCTAGTTGACTTTTGCGCATGCGCCTTTCGTCTCGCTCTTACTAATAAATCGTCAAAAGATATATACTTACAATTTATATTAACCCATGAAGTGCATTGTGGGGTCCATAAGAACTACGTTGACATGGTTTACTTTTTGTCATGTGACTTTGAGAATCATAAATATAAAATATCGGCTCTTTGTAAATAAAGCTGGTAGTCCCGCTGAGCCATTTTGTTTTTTTCAATAATGATAAATTATTTTTTTATTTATTCTGGGACCAGTCCCTTAAGAACAACATTATGCAGTACACAGGGTGTTTTTTAGAGCTTCAGAGTGATATTAAAATGAACAAACAAAGCTCAGAAAAGAATGATAAATTTCCAGTGTCGGAAAAATAAAATAAATTAAATATGACATTAAGTGAAAATAACTACTAGTGTACAATAAAATAAGCAAAACTTATTATTTTTTTTAAGACATTAATCAAAATTTAGAGTTGGAAGTGATAGTTTATATATATTATATCATAAAAATGAAGTATATTGTGATAGAGTAAAATGGTAAATAGATCAACTCCTGGATGAAATTATCGACAGGATTGAGATGATTTCCCAACAGACAGGAAATCGTAGGAAGAAGATCCAATTAGATTAGATTAAATTTTCCAAGGATGGTTGGATAGTGAAATCAGCACCGTTGATATAATTCCTAATAAAGAAAGTGGTTATCCAGAACTCAAAGAAAAGGGCTGAAGTCCAACAGTTTTTCGAGGAAATCATTATCATAATTAATAAAATTAAAATTTTTGTAAGGAAAAAAGACCCATTTATAAAAGTATAATTTATTTCCCTCTCAATAGCAGTTTTCGGTGATGATCGAGAACTTTTCTATATCAATTATATGAGTATTAAGAAATGATATGGCAATGTACTAGTTCCTTCAGCCGTTTTATATTGACTCTAATCAGTGATTGAAATATTTTTTTATCCGAAAATGTCTAATAATACAATATACATGGAATGAATATGGTAAAATAAGCACCGAAAGCTTCAGCAGAGGATGAAATAAATACTAAGGACTGTTAAAAAGGAGTCTTGTTTTCTTTTATTCATTACTTAAATTTAAATTTGAAATATTTTCACCGTTTTGTTAATTCAGATTTTTCAATTTTTACCACTTATGATTTACTGAAAATCCTCGACAAATCTTAAATTATTTCCATTGCTTGAATCAAAATTAAGTAACTGATAGATTAATATAAATTGGAATTTCATTTATAAAATATTATTTTCGAGGAATTGAGGATTTTTGGGTCCATATAACCAGAGACACGGTTAAAGATCAGGTTACACCCTTTGGATTATTTAGTATATGGAGTTCTTGGACAAAAATATTTATACTACAGAATTTTATAGGAAATGCTTTGTTAATTAAAAATACACTTTATTGTGGATTCGGAAATAATGTTTAACAGAGTATAGCCGAAAAAAAAAATGTCCATGTTTCAGAATGTTTCAGATTTTAGGGACGACA
Organism: Aelia acuminata; assembly: GCA_911387785.2. Lineage (NCBI taxonomy): Eukaryota > Metazoa > Arthropoda > Insecta > Hemiptera > Pentatomidae > Aelia > Aelia acuminata. The sequence continues at coordinate 100,346,055 of OU426982.1, read as the reverse complement.
GAGAAACATCGACGGTTACTTGATGCAATACTCATCATACAAACACAAATTATTTCTAAGCAAAATATGAATAAGAAGAATACCTTCATTGAATTTTATATACATATACACATTCATTTTATAAATATTTTTTTAAGAATAGGACCTTATTTCAGACACTATATTTTTTAATATGGATTCATTCATTGAAGTAAAAACTAATATTTTCTATGATTTTATGTTTTCTAAGATAATTAGGAATTAAAAATTAATTCGAAAAAATTATATTTAATTTTTATTTAATATAAAAAATAATTTGTAAAATGATGTTAAATCTCGCTTTATCGGTATTATTTTTCTATTTCATTTTTTCTATAATTACTTTATTTAATAGAGCTAGTGAAGATCCGACCTGGTTTCAAGTAAGTCTTAAAATATCTAATTTTTCCAGAAAAACAAAGCAAAAAAAAAAAAAAAAAAATCGTCATACTTAAACCCGCCGACTTCCGCAGGTGATTGTTATACGATTAGCCTTTTTAAAATACAACATTTAGAAAATACCTTTCTATATGATCTAAATATATCTCCTGCTGACTCGATGCTGGATTTCCCTAAATACCGTTTTTGAATGAAAGCTTCACGAAAAGTTAATTGCCCTGTTGAGCTTAAGTGTTTCGTTTCGAATGAATTTAAAGGATATTCATTCATTTAAGTTCATTTCACTTTTAGGAAGATTAAGGCAAAAATTAAACATGAAAGGTTCGTCTTAGAAGCTTCAAGTTAAAAGGATGATGTTTTAGCTGTTTACATCTTTTTAAAAAGTTTTTAAAATTTACATTGACAGCATTAAAAGAAGATCCCTACCATGTTATGAACATTATTTTTGTCTTTAATATTTCCCTTACTCAATTTACTAAAATTTCATAATTAAAATTAAGCGAAAACGGGCGGTTTTATATAATAACCATTACGAAAACCTTATGCCGCATTTAAATATCATTTATATAAATAAACTAGCTGTATGTACCGGTTTCACCCGGGGAATTTCATTTTTTAAATCTATAAAATCTATAAACTGAGACTTTTATCGACTCAAACGGTCGATTTTGTAAAAACCAGTGAAAAGCGAGATCAAAACAATTATTATAGCAATGTAGAATATATCCAGAGATCGGCTGAAGTTATGCAATTTGAATATGGACAGGTGTTCGCACCTGGTCTGAAAGAACCACTGAGCGAAATTTGGAGAATTTAGGACAAACGGTATGGATTTCTATAAAGAACAAACAGAATTTCATCTTTATAAACATAGATTATAGGTGTATATCCCGGTTTCACTCGGGGAATTTTATTTTTCTAAAGAAACGGACGATTTCGTAAAAAAAAAAAAAAAAAAAAAAATTGTAAAGTGAGGTCATTGTGATTTTTACAACAATAAAGAATATCAGCTGAAGATCGGCTGAAGTTATGCAATTTTAATATGGACAGGTGTTCGCACCTGGTCTGAAAGAACCACGGAGCGAAATTTGGAGAGTAAAGAATATCAGCTGAAGATCGGCTGAAGTTATGCAATTTTAGTATGGACAGGTGTTCGCACCTGGTCTGAAAGAACCACTGAGCGAAATTTGGAGAGTAAAGAATATCAGCTGAAGATCGGCTGAAGTTATGCAATTTTAGTATGGACAGGTGTTCGCACCTGGTATCAAAGAACCACTGAGCGAATTTAGAGAATTAAGAATATCAGCTGAAGATCGGCTGAAGTTATGCAATTTTAATATGGACAGGTGTTCGCACCTGGTATCAAAGAACCACTGAGCGAAATTTGGAGAATTTAGGACAAACGGTATGGATTTCTATAAAGAACAAATAAACAAACAAACAAACAAACAAACAGAATTTCAACTTTATTTATATAGATAATCACAACAGTACTAAAATAATACTTATTTTAAAGTGGGGTGGAACAAATATCTATTCTCAATTTATGAAAAGGAGCATACCCATTTTCAATCTCTTCTTAGTCAAGATTTTTTAAATATTAATTCGAAAAATATATATTTAATATTATAATATATATTTAAAAAATAATTTGTAAAATACTGTTTAATCTCTCTTTATTGGTATATATTTCTCTATTTTTTTTTCTATAATTAGAAAACATTTCCCTATTTTCGGCCAACTTAGTGGATAAAAGTTCCTATTTTAAACTGAGAACCCAGTTTTCGGTCTTGTTAAATAAAAAAAACAGAGTTTGCAGTTTAGGGCTTAAGGCTCTTTTAGTACTATGCTTAGGTCCCTCGGGTATCAGACTTACAACTTCAGCAAGCTTTTATTTTTGTTAGCCCTACTTGGTCAACACCTGTGTACTTTACCCATAGGATGAACAATATATATTGTAGCTTTATCCTCAATAACAGCCTTGTCTCAACGGATTCTTTTTCTAAATCTGAATTAAACTTTAGAGACGTTTCGAAAGAGTTAGAATCACCAGAATAAATTATTATTATTGTCCTTCTTATCAAAAATAAAAACTTATTGAGTATTGACTTCCTATGTGATGCTAGACACGTGTTAACTCCGATTCAGAACCTAAATTGTTATAAGAGAATTTTTGTTGATTTATTTATCGAGTTTGCTTTGACATTCGAAGGAAGGTAAGTTTGGAAAACAACACGCATGCATCCTCTTCTTTGGAACGCTCCGCCCTTATTCATTAGGAAAACGAGAGGAGTATTGCGCCTTTTTAAGCTCTTGCAAGTAAGTTGTGATTTCCCTATGAGAAAATATCGAGGAAAAAAATTTCTATTTTCAATTAAAACTTGGAAATTGGGGATTGGTAGGAAATAAGGACGATCTGTCTTGACCTGACAACTTTGACGAAGGCTTTAAAAGTTTTAGGTTTCAAAAATGCTAGCTTTAAAAGTAGTATGGATCTTTAAAAAAAGTTTAGAAATTATTTAAATAGTTCCTTAATCGGTTTATGTAAAAAGGTTACCAGACTTTTATTTATTTTAGATTTGGATAAACTGGATTGTTATTTATGTAATCCCCTAAATATATATATATATATATATATATATATATATATATATATATATATATATATATAAATTCAAATGAAAGGAGATGGTTCATATTAATTTGAATTCTTTTGACATATATACAGTTTTCTTACTCCAGCCAGTACCGAATAAAAAAAATATATTACTTCATCTAATTTGAATTTTTCTTTTATTCGTGATTTTCTATTGCCGAAGGCCCGAAATTAAACTTATGAACGTTAATACAGGGTGAAAGAAGATGGAAGAACTATAAAAATTTACATAGGATTTACATTGAAATAGGCTATTGAGTTTAGGTTCGCTAATACAGATTTTTTTTATTTTTTTTTTAGCCTGATATAGATACCTGTTCTCTAAACTTAAACTTCAGACCAGAGTTGGTCAAAATTTATCTTATACAATAGATAATGAATTTTGAATAAAATTATCTATTATTCGACGAGCCGAATAAATATAACTGGATCATCCTTTATCCATAAGTGGCGAATAATTTAAATGTATCCGTCATTCTTTTTGTATCCAAGATGAGCATTTAAGTAAAAAATGTTTGATGGATTTCATCTGAATTTTTTGATAATCGTGGATGCCTTATAAACCTCGACGAGCTGATAATCAGCTTTTCAAACGGTTATTATATGTAGTAATTATTAGTTTTACTACCGATGAGTATTTTTATATCTCTAAGTTTAAGTAGGCATTAATTGGGAACATGTATGCATATCTTTTAGGTATAATTTGTAAACGGTGCTAATTTTTCAGGTTTTACATTTCATCAATAATGAAGGGTCCTTATCCTAATTAAACATGGATAGACAAAATTTAGACGCTTCGAATGCAGTATCGTCCGATTAGCGATAACAGTGTCGAGTGACGTTAAATAAACAAAGAAAGTGGACAATACAAAAACAAACTAACAATAAATATAGGTATATTGTTTTTCATAATTTATTTAATTTCCATTAATTATTCACAATCATTACAACATATAATTAAAAATGAAAAAAATACTTTTTATCGGTCATTTAAATGAAGAATTATTTGAATAATGCTCAACTCTACTTTAGACCCAGCCGTTAACACTTGTATCCACTCTTTACTCCTGTTTACTTTCCAGGACTTCTGAAAAGAAGATGGTCTCATGAAATTTTCATTTATAAATAATATTGGAATGACACCAATGCATAGTTTCTCTATATGTCTGTCAATATCATTTTTATTTTCTGCTCAAATTTACTTATTATACATATTTTTGTCATGGAATTTAGTCACAAGATTCAATAACTGTAATTATAAAAAATAAAAAAAAAGTACAAGAAAATTATACCAGGAGATACTGATTTCAGATTTTCTTTCACCATCAAAATACTTAAGTGTGCCACCTTGGCTATAACATAAGGGACTTGTACATAAAGTTTTATGTCCCTTCGTAAAGTAGATTACGAGATGTGCTTCAACAGCCGACCCTTACGGTAAGCACTCTCCAGATACTGGGCCATTCAGGGGCAATAAAATACCCAATAAAAATTATACTGCTCAGATATTAATATTTGTCATGGCTGAAGATGGATTTTATAACTGAAAGTCAAAATTACATCTCACTTGAGAAGACACTTAAGAGAATACTGGGTCTTTGATCTTTATTTTGGCGAATGTGGGATTGATGTCTTTGAAGAAAATGTATTTTCCTGGAACGTTTGAATTCAAAAGCTTCTTCCTTTTTTTCTCTTTTTGTGAAATTCTTATTTATAAAATGATTGATGTCCATTGGAGTGTCATGTTTAATCCACACCACAAAGCTCGGAGGATTTTAATATTACCTGCCTTTGTAGTTAGAGGAAGAAATAAGTCATGCTCAGTGTGAGAGTGAGTGGTGGGAAGAAAGAAATAGGCAGAGGAAAAGGGTAAGGGAGGGGGGGAGGGGGATTAGGCCTTCCAAAGAAGAAAAACGAAATTATTTCAAAGACTGTACTCAATTTCTATCTCTATCTATATAAACAATATCTATTAAGATTTTTTTTTTTTTTATAAATCCCATAACATACCTATCTTAAATTATTTGCATGAATTCTAATGATTTACGTTGTTCTGTAAAAGATAATAATAAAGAATCTGATTAAAAACAAAAATAATGAAAATAAAAACTTAGTTACTTCCCAAAACAGGTTTCATCTGTGGTGTAGTCGCTAACATAGCACAATACTAAAGGTCTTGGGTTCCCATACCGCGGAGGCCCTAGGATTTTTTTAAAGAGAGGGAAAAACCTTGGCTATGCCGCCCCTAGGATTGGACGTAAAATGGAACTATGATAAGAGATTCTGTAGGAGGTAACACCGTATAGCCTACAAGGCGAGGAAGGGAAGGAACGATAAAAAAAAAAAAAAAAAAAAAAAAATGATTCTGTAGGAGGTCAGGTACTCGTAAAAGATCCCTATCCTAATTATAACTGGATAGGCAAAATTTAGGACTCCCTTTGTAGCAACGTCCGATTAGCCTGAGTGTCACAAAGTGACGTCAATTAAACAAACAACTTCCCGAAATTGCCATTGGATACTGTTCTGTTCCATTTTCTTAGATTGGATGTTTTTTTAATGAAGGAACCTCTTCCATAATTACCAAGTTTTTTATTTTTTTTTTTTTTAATGATTTATTGTTATCCGACCTTTGTACAACCATTAGCATAATCAATCCTTTTTTATGTTACAAACAAATGTCGTATCTAATTCATAAATACAGTTCAATGTTCACTCTCTTGTGTCTCTTTCTAGAGTCCATTTCGTTCTTTACATGCGTTTTGGTACGTAAATAAAAAAAAAAAAAACTAAAAAAAAAACTGAATGGGAGTAATTTCTATATTCATAAATATCCCTATGAGCATTAGAAAGAAGCACCGCCCTTCTGAGGGAAACAATGTGCTCCGTTGTTGGAGAATGGCGGTGGATCCATTTGCAAAGTACAGCCGGTCCCAATGCAATGAAAGCTCTAATACGCGAGGGGAGTGTAAAAAGGAGGTTTAAAAAAAGCTTTGAGGGAACTAACATTGGCCATTGAGTGCCGGAAAAAAAAGGCGCACTCCAAATGAGAGTGGCTTGGTCCTTGTGTTCCCTCTGTTTAAATATCTTATGTCTATGACTTATGGCTTAGGATTTAAGTATGTCATGCCTGTTTTTCGCAAAAAAAATTAGAATTATATTTATATATTTATAAATTAAAAAAAAAGTGGACATAACTTATTTGCGATTGTATACACATTATAAAAAATTGAAGTTCATCATAACGATTTGTAATAAAACAAAATTTAAAATTTCCCTCCGCCACGGCTAAAAGGAAATATGGGATGAACTATAATTTTTATATTGATCCTCTGTAAGACATATGGGGTTATTAATCTATCCTTTATTTTTTTAAAGATTAAAAATCCTTTTTCAAAATTAAAATATATTTCGTTTAAGTCATTGCTGAACGAAATTTCAAATTCTGATAGTTTTATTTATTTTTTTTTTTTTTGTTACGAATCTTTATGATGAGAGCTAACCCTTAAAGAAAAAAATTTTCTGTTTAATTTTAATTTTATTTTTAAAGTTTTTCCTTTAAATTTTAAATATGTATACATATTAAGGATTGAAGTTCTTCAAAATGATTTGTAATAAAAAATATATGAGAATTTTAAAAATTTCTGCAATGGCTTAAAGGACATGCATATATTTTTTTTCGAATTTAAAAAAAAAAAATTTAATCTTTAATAAATTTAGGATGGCTTAATAACCCCACGTCTCTTAAAGATGGTCGATATAAAAATTACCCTTTAGCCGATCAAATTATGAACATGAAAATGAAAAATGGAAGGTTTTTGAGTATCAAATAGCCTTTTAGGGCTAAAATGACAAAATTTCAAAATCATTTCTACTAAAGGAATTGTAACTTTGGAACTACGGGAGTAATTCAAAATTTCATCTTTTCATTAAAAAAGGACGAGGAGGTAAAGCATATGAGGCGTTTGGTTTCAAAACCGGTTATATCCATTTTTTCCAAACAATTTTGTTTTCATTTTTTTTCAAGTTTATAATGTTAAAAAAAATGTGTTAGAGGCGTTTATTTCAAAAACCTCTAGATCCTTCGAAAATCAATACTAAAAGATTTCTTATCAAAAGCGGTTTCAATTGATCCTTTTTTATCAGTCCTCAAAAATTGTTGAGAGTGCAGCCGGTTTTGAAACCAAACGACTCATATCATAAGTAGTCGAACCTTTGTTTTATATTACAAACATATGTCATATTTAAATTCTGATATATTTCATTTATACTGAATTAAAATCTAAAAACATCTGGATGGTTGCAGGTTTATTTCATTGTCACATGTCTAGTCTCTTCTACTCATCAGTAGTGTCTCTCATCACATTCTAGAGTCTTGAGTTTGAATTATTGTTACCCCATTATTAAAGAATTTTCTTAAATCATACCTCCAGCAAGAATGTTTAAAATGAAACTAATCGGAATGATTAAAATGGCGAGTTTTTTTGGACGGCCTGGATAATATTCTGGCATATACCTAAAAAATAATCATCACATACGTTTGTAAATAAATAAAACTTGATTAACGGCTTTTATGGTTTGTCTGACGTTGTGAATTATAATATTTCGTAAACAAACATTATTTCAAACACACATTATATTACAATATTAATTAATAAAATAAATTATTCGTGCACACAACGAAACAATATTATATAATCTCTACTTATTTTTATGTGCCCCAATTACTATAATCAAATATAACCATAATTACTAATCAATATATACCGTCTCTTGTACTAAAACAATTTATTAGTTAGGCTAGTCACGTACCATAGTGTTTTTTTTAATGAGTCGTTAAAATTTGATTAAATTTTTTTTAAAAAGTTTTTCTCCTTAGCTATACAGAACATCTGAGATTAGTATGTCATTCTTAAATTTTGTTGAGGAGTATGAAGAATTTATTGACAAAACAGAAAGCCTTTGTTTAAAGTATAAATTTTATAGTTCCACCTGAGTTGCGCGTTTTAATGTAAGAAAGTTATAATGGTAGAATTTCAAATTTTTTTCTTTTCTCTCAAATCTGGGATAAAACTGGAGAGAAAAAGGGAGTTGGGCAAGTAGCGGCGTTGGAGCCCTGAGCCGTTAAAAGGGTTTATCGGACATTGTCTTCATTGACAGATTTTCCAATACCATCCCGCACCTTCAACCCGTAGCCTTCTTCTCTCAGTCGTATTTGGAAATATCTTATATCACTGCGACATTTCGTCCGATGTTAATGCTACCTTCTACTCATTAAAATGTATTATTCTTAAGTATTTGTATCTTGCGTGAACTTATATTTAATCACAATTCATCTACAATCTAAGATAGATTATTATAATTAATCATTTAACACGTTCACGCCGGCGCACAGTGGGAGGAGTCCACACTTCCGTTGGACATCGGCTATAACTCTTAAAGAAATTTCGCTGGACTTCTCAATTTTTTTCAGTTTATGTTTTTGAGAATGATCTTAATTACTGTAATTTCATTCATATTCATTGCATATATATATCGTACATACATTATAATTATAAAATATATTAGTATAATTCAAAATACATTAACAATATATAATACAATTACAATATTAAAATTTATAGCAATTAAGTTTATAGTAGTATGTTGTAACAATTATAAATAGATAACTACCATGATTTAATAATAACAAATTTAATATAATATACCTTTTTCAAAATTATGAAATGATTCATTAGCTTCACATGCTACATTATGAGCAAGCTTCTTGCTTCCTGGGGCATTTTACTTTTCACAACACTATTATATTGAGATTGAAATTGGGATCGGAGTTTATAGCAAATTATCGATTCTTGACGTTTTTCTGGAATGCTGCACTATAATCTCAAAAATGTTTCTGATTTGTTACTTGATCCTTATTCCGAAGCCAGGTCGTATCAGTCAAATCTATCTTATTCTTTTGAAGGAAAGAAAAAGGTCATTGTTTCTTTTCATATTTATGATGTTAGCAGCACAAAAGTCGTATAAAAACTATGTTTGATTTTGTTTCACAGGACTTAAAAAAAAGACTAACAAAATTATAACTTTAGTCAATTCCAAACTACTTACTTTAACCAAGCAACTACTGTCTGTTTATAATTTTATGTACATTAAAGACAATGAAATATTTTTGTTAACAATATTTCGTGTACAGTGTACTCTTTTAACTTACTAATTATTATAGTGCAGCACAAATATAAAATATTAAAAAATTAACAATTTTTTTAAATGTTCAAGGCTATTCTATTGGAAATCGTAATTTGGTGAATAAATTGTTGCTGTTGATTAGAAATATATTAATTTAAGGATTATGAGTTGATGAAAACCCAAATATGCTAAGAAGATGTTCTAAATAACCAAATTCACTCTTGAGTTCAGTGTCCACGCGTGGTAAAATCTCATTTCAATGAGTATAGGCAGATTGTGGCAAGATCAGAAAACTGTTTATAAAAGTTCAAACCTTTGCCAACAATAGGGTATATGTAGTTTTCCGGGCAATTTCCGGCGTTTTACTATATTATACCAAATAGTTTACATTCGTTTGAACTGTCGTAATTGTTGCATATGTTTTCCCAAAACTACATTTCTGGTGTATTACAATTTATTAGTAATGCTTGATCATACTGTAAACATTACATTAGGTTTAACCAAAAAATATAGGCACACTATCTTTAAATATGAAAAAGATAAATGTCTTACTGTCATGTTTCAACTCATATTGTATCATTATTAACGCAAAGATTGAATTAAAAATTAGTGCACATGACGGGGAAAGGATTCTAGTTTATTAATATTACAATGAAATCTCTAAATTTTAACTTTCATGTTTTGGACCAATGTCCGGCCGGACAGTGGACTCGCTCCACTGTGCGGCGTGTACCACCGGTGGCTCACACTAGAATGCCGCCTCTGCCAAATAATCAGATCTTTAACACTTTTACTGCCGAAAAAGAATACCTGAGAGTCACTTTGACGTTTCGTTACAATTTTAATATTTAATTCTCTAAAAAAGAGAACAGTTACTCGATTTCAGGTGACGTGGCAGTTCTTCCAATTCCAGTTCAGCCAAATTCTTGAGAAAATAGAAATAATTACTTTATAACTGAAAATTAAAATAATAAAAAAGTAACATAAGTTCATTTCTTTTTATAATTATTTGCATTTGTATACTGCATTTACTACTTATAAACGTATAAACATTTACTTTTTAATAACAATTATAATTAATACCTTGTTATAAACATAAGTAGTAGGATAGTATATTTTATTGTTTATTGTATTATTTTCGTTTGCCAATATTGCATAATGCCCTGGGATAGCTCCCGCCCGATAGAGCGAAAAGCATTAAGCAGTCTCGGCGTGAACGTCTTGAATACTAATGGTCTCTTGTTTTATGTTGAAGGCGTAAAGCAGTAGTTTGCACATCAACGCCTGTAGGAAAAGGTATCAATGTCACAATTTCACTAAAAGAAAAATAAATTAGAAGTTTATGAAAGTCAAATTTCCTCTATAATTTTCACTTCATGTACACTTTTAAAGAGGTTTCTTAGAGTATGCTAGAGCTATTTTCACGTCTGTTGGCACACTGTTCCGGGAGAGTACTCCACATTAAGCAGGGCATTCTTCAAACATGAAATGGAATTAGTAACGTTCAAGACTCTGGAAAGTGGTTCGTAACATTAAATTACCTAAATTGTGGTGCTATGTAGACAGTTTGATTTACGCTATGTATCTAATTTGATTTACATATATACAGACTATGTAAATTTTACGCATTAATAATGTATTAACGTTAATTAACGCATGATCGTTATATCAGTCATCCCCGTAAATTAAATCAAAATTATCAATCAAAATGTGGGTTAAATCAAATTTCCATACTTTTCAGGTATGTAACGATTCTTAAAGTTTGAACGGTATTGGTAAAAAATCAGATTTTCATTACTAAGCGTTGAAATTTACTCTAAAATCCCTCACTAATGATTATTGATAATGAACATTAAACCAATTTATACACATCATATCAATAATGAGATGTTAGAGTTGAATAATTGTTCACCAACCGATTACAATAGATTTTAGACTAGAACACAAATTATAGTAACTCCATTTGATGTTAACGCTTGCCGAAGAAACCGCTTCAATGCTTCTCCTTAGCCCTTCAACACATTTTTGGCTAGATTCGACCTAACCACATATCTATTGGAATGACAGATATAACCATTGGGATATTTTTGGAGTTGGGTTTTTGGAACAATACGTTGATTCACACTTTGACTACCACGGACGATTAAAATTGAACAAGTAGACCTGTTTATTTGGTTAAATTTTTTCTTCAATCATGGCATGAAGATTTAAACATATAAATATATATGATTGTAGCTAACTATAAAAAAACAAACAAAAAAAAACAAAAAAACATTTCTAATGATGGAATGATAGACGTAAATGCTGCTGCCTAAATGTAGTTAAAATCTATGAAGGGGAAATCTCTCTCTAACTGTAAAGTCCTTATGGTAATTCATGAATTATTTAATCATTAACTGCTTTTAAGTGTTACGTCGTTAACATAACACTGTACTCTGCATGGCGGAATGTCCAGTTTTTCCACTTTATCAAAAAAATAGATACAATCGAGAATAAATAAGTTGTTATCTTTTTGCTTCTCGAGTAATAAAAATGTTATTCAGACCTATCCCAAAAATAATTCTGCCTACATATATTATTCCATACCTAGGTTTCCAATTTGAAAATTTTATTTTAGGTCGCAGTTTGACGATTTTGAAAAATGCGTCTCGGTCTTTCGCTTCCTTTTCCAAAAAAGAAAGCAGTGAAAACATTGATGGTTGGCTTATAAATACCATGCATCAGTCAGTCGAGGCTGAATGTACTATTATTTCTCGGCAAAGTGTGGCTTATATTCTGGGAAATTAATTTCGATTCCAAGAACAATTCTGTTTACAGGTTTTGGTGGTGTGTTCGGATTTTGATTATTAACGCGAACAAGTGGTATTAATTCTAAATTCTAAATGCGTATATGGAGAATCTGTAAACACTTCCATTACATATGTTGGATTCAGCCTGATTTACTTAAATCTGAAATTAGACGCATTATTCTATGTCAGATTCCGTATATGGCTATACATAGCTGAAAATTAAAATAATCAAAATTTTACGTAATTCATTTATTTTTATTTATATTCATATACTTAGAAACGTATAAACATTTATTTTTTAATAAAAATTAGGTATAATTAATATCGTATTATAAACATAATTAGTAGGATAGTATTTTTTATTGTTTATTTCATTCTTGTTGGATTGCCAATACTGCATAATGCCCTGAAAATAGCTCCCGCCCGATAGAGAGAAAAGCAGTTAACAGTCCCGGCGTGAACGTGTTAAACATTTTTTTTTAATATTATCGTGAGTTGTATGGTAATATATAAAATGCTTCCTGCATGTTCCTTTATACCTAAATTAATGTCAATTAAGAAAAAACAAATGAGGATGGATAATTATGTTTCATTGTTGTTTCTTTTTTCTTAGAAGCGTAAAAACCACTAACTGCTATGTTGTTGAAGATTTAATTTTTAAAAATAAAATCGATCTTAAAAACGTTTGATTGGAATATCCATGGTTACTAGAATGGGGAAAACCTAAAAGAAATGGAGAAAAGCGTTATGAATATTGTCGCGTTTGGGTTCGGTATTGATAAAACACTATAATAATTGTGATTATAATTTAATAATATGTGATAAATAATATTTTTTGTTGTAACACTGCCGGTGTTATATTATCTTCCAGTTGTGCGCAGTAGGTTGGGGGCCATAACAGGTGTCGCCTGGAGGTCGGTGAGCCATATCTCAAGCCCCTGTTCTAATTGCTCGCAGCCCTCCCCAGACCTCAGTGCCCTGGGTCCTTCTCCTTTTCTTCTGAAGACTTGGTCCCGGTGTGTGCTTGACAGTTATCGTCTCCGGCCAACGTCTTTTGTCCCCCGATTCCTGATATAATCCCACCCTCGAATTAGGCCAATTTGGAAGTTGTACGTATTCCACCTCAGCTTCAGCTAATAGCATTAGCATCAAGATATTTTCAATTAAAACTAAAAAAAAATAATATATATATATATATATATATATATATATACATATATATATATATATATATATATACATATATATATATATATATATATATAAATAACGTTTAATTAAAATTTGAATCAAAACATGGAAGACGTGCATGTTGGGCATATTACCACATGTTTGAAAATGCCAGATAAAATAGTTTATTTTTTATTTATTGCTTATAAGAGAATTCTCCTTATAGCTCCTTATGGAGCAATGGCCATGCACAATATTTGTTAGTAATGGTTAGCAGGTACATAATGTAATAATCTAATAATCCATAGTATAATACCTTATGATAACTATAGAACATATCGTAATATATTATACTAGCATTTCCCGTCGCGGCTTCGCCCGCGAGCCTTTAAAATCAATTCTGTGACCATTATCTTGGTATTGATCTAATATAATATGTTAACTGATGTTAAGGAGATTTAGTAGAATTTGAGCTTCCGGTAGGTGGAATGTTGGAGGGGGAAGCTGCCGGCTCGGTAGAAGAGGTGGAACGCGCAATGGAGAGAGTTCACTAAAACCGCTACACTTCACTAAACCGAAACAAAAAATGACTTACTCGTCGTGAACGCTTCATTTTTCGGCTGTAAAACACGGTTTTCGACGCCCAATAGGGCCTTTCGAGTTAAACTCGTCGTATCAAATTCTTTATAATGAGTACTAATTATGTAGATATATTTTCTCGAAGTTCGAAAATAGATGTCCGTTAGAGTTAAACGACAATATCGCCATTTAAACCCCTTAGGGGTCACATTTTTGAAATTTCCTTCTTAGTGGTTACCTACATCGCGTTTAACATCTTAAATTCCGAACTTTTTTTAGCTGATTTTAATTGGTCTTTCCGTGTTGCATTGCTGTACCTGACACGTCGCCTTTTAACTTGCTTCTTCTCCTCAGAAAGTTGCGGTAGTAGAGCTTCACACACGTCAAAATGGCCATAACATAGCCTACCAGCAAAACGTAGTATTTTCTTAGGATTACAATTATTACCAAATACCGCATAAAGCTCATCATTGCAATATACTTCAAAAAGGTAAGGAAACAATTCCCCAGCTGCCGTTAGTTTCACAAATCCGGCATGGGTTGAATGCTGAGACATATGAGTGTAATAACTACTGAAATCAGAATAATTGTTACCGTAATCATTTTGAATAAAATTTGTCCCAATTTGGATGGCATGTTGTATTACAATTTGCCAAAAATGACAACATTTTTCTTGAGAATTCTCGATAATAAATGATAGAGATCGAAATAAACACGCACCATCCCCAACCATGGGAATCATAGTGTGCATAATTTGATTGCCACTAATATTTAAATAATCAGTAGCCATATTCTATGTGAATGTCTATTTTAATAATATTGTCTATTTAATGCATCAAAAAAACAAAAAAACATATGGTTTAAAATCTCAAAAATAGGTGTCCGTTAGAGTTAAACGACAATCTCGCCATTTAAACCCCTTAGAGGTTACATTTTTTAAATTCCTTTCTTAGCAGTCACCTAAAATCTAAATTCTGAACTTAAAGTTTCTATCATTAGTAGTTTTTGCTCTGCATTGATTCTATCAGTCAGGACAAAGCCTCTTAAGTATATGGAGAAGAGATCGAAATAAAGACGCACCATCCCCAATCATGGGAATCACAGCGTGCATAATTTGATTACCACTAATATTTAAATAATCAGTAGCCATATTTTGTGTGAATGTCTATTTTAATAATATTGTAACGTTAAATCGATATTCAAATAAAAAACATATGGTTTAATATCTCAACAATAGATTTCCGTTAGAGTTAAACGACAATTTCGCCATCTAAGCCCCTTAGGGGTTATATTTTTGAAATTCCTTTCTTAGTGGTTACCTACGTCGCGTTTAAAATCAAAATTCCGAACTTCAAGTTTCTATCATTAGTAGTTTTTGCTCTGCGTTGATTCTGTCAGTCAGGACAAAGCCTCTTATATATATAGAGATATCAATGAACCACACTATGAACAGGAATAAACATTGAGAGCATGTAAAAAAATAAATAAAAATAGTTTATCTTACTTGTCACTTAATTGTGATAGGTACACATCGAAATATAAAATAGAAAAAAAATCAATTTGAAGGCATCAGTATTGTTTCGCAACAAAGTCACTCAAAATTCAATAAAATTCAGAAATAAATTAGAATTCAATGATGCACTCGATGGAGACCTTTTGTAGGCTATGTCCAAGCTAATTAATATAATTAAGGAAATATTTCTTTTCAATACAGTTTTTTTCCCTTATTAAAAACAATCTCGTTGCATCCAAAATAGTGACAATGGTTAGATTGAAACTATTCAAGTGAAATACAACTATTTTATGTAAAATGCAGTAATACAGTTAAAACCTTCTGAATAATTGCTACTCGGTAACCAACATGGTTTGTTAGCAAGTTGGTAGACATACATAATTAAATATATTTGGATTTTAATGAGCTACTAATACTAATAGTACTATATTATATTACAAACCTAAAATTATGTAATATAATGATTTTTGAACAAATAACCATAGCGTACTTACCATAATTTATAGTAAAAAATGCCTGATTATTATAAAACAATGTCGGAACTTTATTTATTTAAACATTGTTACTTAATATTATAAAATATTATGAATACTTTTAATCAATAATATTCTTAAAAGTCAGGAAGAAAAAGTATATCTAAGTTACAAATTTATAATTTATCTAATTTGTCACAATGTCAAAGAGAATCATATTTTTTTTCAAATTGCGACATCAGCTCTTGCTTGTTTTCTGTTTTAAATAAAACATCAAAATTTTAATTTGTTCTCAAATAATTAGTAAAAGATTATTAATAATTAAAGACATTAGTGGATATAGGTGTCATGTTACAAATTCAAAGTTTTGAGAAAATGCCAGTTTTTTTTTTTTTTTTGTATACTTTTTACAAGCATGATCTTTCCATACTCATAGTCATACTCATTTATTGTGACAACTACAATAGATTAGTATAGCTGAGTGTTGATTATTTATCAACTTTAATTATTTATTTTATTAAAGCATGGTTTAGGTGACCTTATGCAGAAGATAATTTTATGAACTAATCATATTATATACCTGTGATATCAATATTATTTCCATTGACATTTTTTAAAGATTGCAGCATATTATTGTAAAAGAAAAATAATAAAATAAGCATCTAGATAGGTCTTATGCCTTAGGGCATGGAACATGTAAAATTTAGAAATACACGAGACTCCAATAGGGTTACTATGACAGGGAAAAATATATATTTATTTAAATAATTTATCTTTTTATTTATATTTTTAAAAATGCGTGATTATTATAAAACAAAAGGTAATGTTATTTCATCCCGGAAATCATACGAAATCTACCTTTGTTCGTTTATTCATATATTTTAAGTTGTTTATTAGAAGCTTACCGTTACTAATTATAATTTTTACTTTTAAAAGTCATATCTGAAATTAGATAATAAAAGTGTCAAAAATTAGATATTGTCAGATTATTCAAAAAGTTCCCAATTCCGTCGATTTCAAAAAATGGTGTTGCCGCAAAATAGTTTTGAAATAATTTAATTTTATGGCTATTATAATGAATTATAATAATGGGGCAATAATGACAGACATGGCAATAATGGGGACATGTTTTCTACTCATGCCGAAAAAACTAAAAGGTTTTGTGTCCAAAAATATGGTGTGATATATCAGTTTTTTTATTTAATAAAATATAAAATAGTATATAAGTATAGTAACATGAAATTTAAATTTAATAGATATAAGGGTCTTCATTTAAGCATGCAATCGTGATTAACAATGGTTCCTTTAATAATGTTATTTTTTATTTCCAAGTCATTACCAGGCTCGTCTCGCCTGAGCAATAGCCTGAGTTACTTACTGCTCGTAAAACCTCGTTTTATTTCTTTTCATTTGAGACTATAAAACTTTTTATACTGGAAATCTGCTTTTTACTTTTAGAAAAAAAAATAATAATAAAATCCAATATCACCCTAATTGGGAAGCTGGATCATTCAAAGTTTTTTTTATTAAAGAGAATATTTTGAAGTTTTTGTAATTTTTTTATGTAGATTTTGTAGAATAGTTAATATAATGATGTGGGTTTAAATTAGTAGCAAAGAGAAACATTACCACATTTATGCTTACAAGGGTCACAACTGTATCCATTTTATTTTTGAATAAATGTTTACTAATGATTTTTAGTAATAATCTAAGAATCTGGTAAAATTTAATATAAAGAAAAAAACATTATGGAAGTGAATTATTAAGAAAAACAAGATAAATGGTTATACATAATGTTGGTTTTTGAATGAATGAATGAAAAATGAAAAATAATTTTATTATCCTGGGACTGATGTCCCTTTAGAATAAATTTTACATCCATAACATAGAGATCTAGCCAGTTTAATATCTTTAAAAAAAAAAAAAACTTTTGAATCATTTCTTGAAAAACATATTTGTTTCCCACGAAACATTAAGCTTTCAAATCCGCTAACATTTAATAATTCTAATGACGCATTTGTAAATAAATTAAACAAAAAACAAAACAATAAAACTTTAAATAAAATACACTGGGGACACATACATATTTATACATATATACTTGTCATAAGAATTATAGAATTAATAGCAGCTCCATATTACTTTGCGTGATTCAATTATTTCATAGGCATAATATTTATCTTTCCTTTGAGTTTAAAAATACAAATAATGTTTCATTCATTATTAATTATTAATGGAAAACATTCTACCGAAGAAATTAATATAGTGCAAATAGTAAGGGTTCAGTAATATACGTAGGAGAGGAAATAAATTAATTTACTGTAAAAAAAACAAAACAAAAAAACAGATACCACATACATAATTGATGAATACACGATGTAATAATATAATATAATCAATTTACATTAATTATTATAAATATATATTAATTATTGCTTCGTTACTTGAAAATTCATAATTTATTTTTATTTACTATTTTAACGTTGTTTGCATCTCTTTTTTTATGTGTTGTATTTAATATAGTTAATATTACTTGAATAATTTATCTTATTGGTTATTTTTAGCCCAGAGGAAGACCTGAAATTCGGGTCGTAAAGTGGAACAGCATTACATATCCATGGCCATAGTAAATTAGTTAATAACATTAGTACCATTGCATATACATACCAATAGTAAATTAGTCATAATTAAAAATATATAATATAGTTAATATTCCTTGAATAATTTATCTTATTGCTTATTTTCTCATTTTTATTTTTAACCCTTTCTTAGTATTTTGGATTGGAATGACTGTATGAGTCGTATATTAGATTTTTTGGCTGTTCCCCATAGCTCAATACCGTAAGTCCAAAGTGGTTTAAGAAGTACTTTGTAAACGGTTAATTTATTTGTCATAGATAATTTTGATCGTCTGTCAAGTAGCCTTGAAAGAAGTCCGTACCGCTGGTTCAGTTCTTTTCTTTTGTTAATTTCTTTCTTTTGTATGTGTTTGTTTTGTGTTTTGTGTTTGTTTTTTTGTGTTTAGTGTTTTTCATTCTTTCATATTATAACTCATGTCAGCATATTTGCTTATTACACAAGTAGATGGCAAATTTAATAAAAATGTCTCAAGCTAACATATGTAAATAAAAACAATTTTTAACCCAGAGGAAGACCTGAAATTAGGGTCGTAAAGTGGAACACTTTTACATATCCATGGCCATAGTAAATTAGTTAATAATATTAGTACCATTATATATACATACCAATAGTAAGTTAGTCATAATTAAAACAAAATATCCAATTTTTATTGATCTGTTTGCTGGACAAGTTCGAATGTATAGGATTGCTAGATGTATCATTTTATTTCGGTTTAATTTAATTTTATAATAAGTTTTTACATACTTATATAATATGTTATCATAATAATTTAATCTTTTTTTTCTCCGTAGGAATGGGAAGTTCGTTGACGGGCCTCGGTCAAGCGTGGGCACTCCTTTCGCTACTCGCAGCGTTGCTGTGCTGCTCCGGTTTTTATCTGCCATATTGGATTAAGGTATGTATTTTACTATTTAATGTTTAACTAATTGATTATAATTTATAAATATAAAAACATATGGCTTTAAGAATTCATTGTCACTAATGAAGGCAATATCATTGTGAGAAACTTAATCATCTATAAAATACTTTGACCAATAAGGCGCAAGAATGCTTCCATCGTTCAATGTATTTGTGCTTTGCCGGATTGCCTAACGTCTGCGCCTTCCGTAATTACTTTTCTATTTCATTGCCGCAGCTGCTACATGAGTTTCGATTCCTGGTGCACTAATATCAAAATATCGTTAGAAACATTATGAAGCAAAGCATTCTATATAATACTGTATATATGAATCTTTAACAAATACAAATTCAAAAATTATTAATCAATATGTCACTCTACAATACAGAATATTCAGGCACGCCATTTAATGTTAGATTAATATGTTTAATCAGATTGTTATTCAATTAGTAAAATTAACTCATTTGGGCTGTCTACTTTCAAATTGGGATATTTCCAATTTATAAGTTTATTTTAACTTCTTTTTATAGAAAGCTCAAAATGTTGATATATATATATATATATATATATATATATATATATATATATATATATATATATATATATATCCAATTGTAATAATTTCAAAAAGGCTCATATTTTTTAAAAATTTTAACATCTGTTTTATTTAAGTTTTCAATAAAAAGAAACTAATAATTTTTTTTGTTAAGCAGATTAATAAAAGACAATGAAAGATTATAAATAATTACCTACTACAGATAAGTTAATAATAAATTAGTTTTGATTATTGATCCTACTAAACATAGATTTAGGCGACCTAATGTAAAAGATACATTTTTAAACTAATTATAATATCTAATTTATTAACTTTTTGTTTATTACGTAGTTGGATTTACTTATAAGTATTGAAAAATAATTTTATTTTTTCTTTCAAAACAATGAATTACCTAACCTTTAATTTCTGAAAATTCGAATGGGATGTCTTAATTTAATTTTCTTTTTACTTCTATTTCTTAAAAGCTTTTACAACGGCTTATATTAATATTCACTAAAAATGGATTGACATTTCGGATTTAGTAAGTATATGGATGACTAACGTTTTTTTGGTGTAAAGTTTTTGGAATAGGATTTTTTACATTTTTAATGTAGACGCCTCATTTTAAGGTTAACAAACAAAATAAATTGACATTTTTTCTCTCAAGTTGTGTATCTTCAATAATAAGAAATGTATGGTGGTAGAAAAAAAATTACAATAGCCTAAACCAGTATTTAGTTCTTCCAAATAATCATAAAATAAACTTAAAATAATCAAAGAAATTAAGCCTTCACGCCATCATATTTAGGCCGTAGATTTTTTTTATTATTATTTAATTCGGATTATTATAACCATTTTCTGATTTTTGGCCAGATATTATTATTTATTTATTATTTAATTATTAGTTCTTTGTATCAATCTTCTAATAATATTGGATGATATTACGTTTCTCGAACAGAGACTCTGATTTATAATCCGTTTTAAGCACTTACTAATGAATTTATGACAGAACAAACAAAAAAAAACTTTCTTCTTCAACGACATATTTTAAAATCGCAGAGGGTCATTATTTTGTTTTTATAGAGACATATATCACCAATTAACGCAATAGGTTATGCATCAGCAATTTACAGTGCTTTTATGAAAACAACTATGAGCAATATTTCCTAAACAAACGAGCAATTTATAAAATTTACAGCTCTCACACAAGCTAACTAAATTGATAACGACTTACAAAATCATCATTTCCCGGTGACGGTGGATGAAAAATGGACACCGCCACTGTGCAATGGTTTTAGCCACTGCCGTATCGTATTTTAAGGTTCCTCGGTAATCATAAAATAAAAAAATAATGGAATCATTTCCCTCCTATTCTCAGGACTTGATATTTATCTCGAATGAAATGGGAGCTATATAAAGAGGCGATTATAGGGTCCCCTTGTGCAATCGGTTTGAAACGACTTTATCCCCTTCTGAATTATTTTTTATTTCTGAATATGTAGTCTTTATTGTCGTCTGCCTCTATTAACACATTTAAAATTCAATATCGGCTCGTAATATACTTAGAATTGTTCGATTTTAGATATACGTTGGGATGAAATTCTTTTGTCTCACAATAATCCAGCTCCCAACTGTTGACTATTAAAATAAAAAAAATATTTATCGAAAATAAACGGCATACTGAGACGTATTGTGAAACTCATGATATTTCAAAGAACGAAAACTGACTTTAAACTGACACCTATCACTCTTAAAATGCACTATATGCAGTAAAAGAGTGTTTCTATAAGAATATAGAAGTTCCTCATGTCCGCCTGTCATTCAACAAAAACGAAAAAGGGGGAGAGAAAAAAAAAATTTAAATGAAACAAGCCGTATATTATATATGTATTACTGGTCACTTACTATAGTACTTTTGTAATAAGTCATAATATTTTATACTAAAAAGTTTGAAGATTTTATTAAAACTTGACACTTACTTTATAGGTATGACAATGGTAAAAAAAGTCTTGTCTATTTAGCAAAGACAGAAGTGTAGCATAACGTAGTGCACCAAATCAGAATTCAGATTTCAATCCCATTCCTTTAGGATATGGTTTAATTGCAATCAACATTCCCTTATATGTATATATAGTATTTCCCCGTCTAATGTAAACTTTTTCAAGTCATACATAACATTTTCCAAATCAATTGCAACCTTTTCCAAGTCAAATGTAAACTTTTTCAGGCTTGAATCAATACCTAAATATTATGGTTTATTTAAAAATAATTATTTCAATTTCTCTAGGGATTCTTTCTTTAATAGAATATTTAGTTAATTAAAGTATTTAGTTAATTAAACTAAAGAAATCAGAATAATTATTTTTAAATTAAAGCATAAATAAACCATAATAAGACTGAGCTCGAGCTAACCAGGCTTACAAATAATACCTCACAAGAAACACTAAGATTCATGGTTGCATGGTGGTGACTGACTCTCTTTCGGTAATAAAGGGACTAAAAAATTTATGGAGCAACAATTATCTACATAAAAAAATTCTGAAACTAAATTTCCAACAAGTAAAGAGTGGGAGGGAAGTATCGATGCTGTGGGTTCCTTCTCATGTCGGGATTAAAGGAAATGAACAAGCGGACCTAGTGGCAAAAAAAAGCAGCCAAGAGCTCAGACCCTCCTGATCTAAAATTGATATTTCCTTCCGAGTGGGCAAAACAGGTGAAAACCAAAGTAAAGGAAAAATGGAACGAAGAGTGGCAAAATACACGTAATCACCTTCATCTGATCAAAGAAGATAACCATGCATGGCTGACTCCAAAGAACTTAGCTCCAAAGGAAGCAGCCATCATAACCAGGCTGAGAATTGGTCACACTAAGCTGACTCATACCTACCTGCTTATTGGACTTCACCGGCCTACCTGTCAACTTTGTGATAATACCCCTCTTACAGTGGAACACCTTTTTCAGTGTCAAATATACTGGAAGGAACGCCACGACTTCAATATTACAACTTCAGATCCATAAAAAGCACTACAACGGAATTGAAAAAACACTGAAGTACCTAAGGAGCACGAAATTAATGTCCTACATTTAAGAAGAGCAGTTGTCGCTAATGGCCTCGGCAGTCGAAGCGACGTTAAACAACATCAAATAAAAAATAAAAAATAAAAACCATAATATTTAGGGATTCATTTCAGAAAAAGATTATATTTGAATTGAAAAAAGTAACAATTGATTTAGAGAAGTTTATATTTGACGTGGAAAATATTGCAATATACGTGAGAATGCTATACATTTCCAGTAAAAAAATTATAAATGCCTTACTCACTAGTTCATGCATATAATTAATAAATTAAATTTAAATCAAAACGATTTTTACCTTAAATTACTATATTTTTTTACACTATTAAATTGATACAGTTGATCTATTTTTTGTATAATTTTAGCCACTTATTTAATATTCACAGGATGTGTGGAAGAGTTGATCATTTAATCTGGAATTTTTTTGTTTTTAAATAAGGAACCTCTTCCATATTTATTATTTTATAATTCATTGCTCTCCAACTTTGTTACAAATAATAACGACTATAACATTCCATTTTTTTTTTACCTGTTTTTATTCAAGTTACTTATTCAAAATTTTATTGATGATTTTAAGTAAAAGTAAAATTATAAAATCTATAATTTTAGTTACAACCTTATTCATGCATATCGCACATCGGTTATAAGATGTTTAGAAATTAAAACCTGATTTTCGGATAGTTACATGTGAAGTTTCAACTTTATTCTCAATTTTAAAATGTACATACATATTAATAGCGATTAGGGAAAATATTCTTTAATCACAAATAGTCTACCATTAGGGGAGTTAATAGTTAAGGTAATACCTGTAGCTCAAAAGTAGTTCTTTACCTGCGTTAACACGGTCATCCGTTTCATAACAGGATATGGTAAATTGAGCTTCAAAATGGTAAATTGTTTTACGAGAACGGAACTATTAATAGTATTGAGACTATATTTTGGCATTAATTGGTTTTTTAGTCTCATTAATTGGTTTTTCCAACACCTCCCCGATAGGTGTGACTGTTAATAGGCGTATGAATTCAATTCTGAAGAAAAGAAAATAGTATGGGTAATTACAATAAAACCCGATAAGGTATAAAAAACAAAACAACCAATTTGACATGGATTATAAAAATAAAATTCATGATATAATTTTTTTTTGGAATGTAAGCAAAGTTCATTTTATTCTTTGTAAAGTTTATGATTTATCATAAATAGAGTAGCATCAAAAACAAAACAATAAATAATTGATGAATCCTCAGGAAATCTTATTTATTAAGATAGTTTGAATGCAGTAGCGAGGTATAGTATTTCTCTATCTTCGATTTTACTTATCGTTTTGTCATAAAAAGACACAAGAATATAAAACGATCGTAAATACGAAGCAATTGTTCGTTTGTTCAATTTCAGAAGAAGACGTTTGCTGGCCATAAAGCGCATTTTATGCAAATCCGATTATTGGAAAAATTGAATGAATTCCAGCAATTTTTTTTTCTTTTTTTATTCTCTAATTAGTTCTGGACATTGTGAAAAAAATGCATATATGCATTAGCCATGCTGCTTAATAATTACTTACATCCAAAATTAAGAATTCGGGTTCTATTTAGGTTAAATTTCTAGCTCATAGTGTTAACCCCACACATAAAAGAGGAACAAGGTTTATAAATTGCCATTAGCGGATTACACGGACTATTAAACGAAGCTTTACTTGATTCGAACTGTTTTAGGCTTAATCCTCTTGGGCTTAGGTCGCTAAGTAGTCTAATGCGCAATCGTTAATTGAATGTTGAATTGCGGAGGTTTTATTTTTTGGTCGCTCCCTGAATTCAATTTTTTTTGCTGATTGCTGACAGGTGTGCATTAAATGTATGAAGTAAAAAAAAAAGATTAAAAGTGGAAAAGTTTTGCCCAGGCGTTTTTATGTCAATAACTTAGTATGTTCGACAGTTGAGACATTCATTAGTTCCAAATATTCTGCTCAGTAAATTTTATACAACAACCTTTTTTATTAGCTTTAATTTCCTTGACGGTATAAAATTGTGTATTTAAGAATTTAACGTTAAAAATAAAATTAACTATTTTAATGCCATTAAAAGATAAAAAACTTCTTTAAAAACGTTAAAGTGTTGCCTATGTGTTTTTATTATAAGTCAATAAGTTCATATGTTCGACAGTTATGAAAGTCATTAGTTCTAAAAATTGTGCACTTTTAAATTTTTAAAGATTTGTTCTCCTAGAGATTTGAGATATTTAAGATGGCAATGTTGAAAGTCGTATGTCGTATGTTGAATGTCGTATGTGATACGACCAATGTCAGAAAAAAGAAGAACTGCATGCCAAAAAGAAAAAAGTAAAGGATATTTTGTTTATAAAAATTAAATATTAGTATCTTTCCTTGTATTCCTAGCATTGTATATAACTAAAACTGTTAAAATAATACCTTTTTTTTTTTTTTTTTTTCGGTTGGCGCATTAGACCTAATGAGACCTTTGGCCGCGCAGTGTGGTCTTCTTACAGACATTTTTTTTACCTGCGGGAGTATATACAGCCTGGAGGGAGTAGCCCAAACCTTACTGGAAGCCATGGTGCTGCCTGCGGCAGACTGCCCATAATCCCATTGTGGCCAATTTGGCAGTTTCCTTCTCACCGATGGCGTCAGCTCTCTCGGGTTCAAGGACAGTGACAAACTGGTTTAGGTCCAAGGATTATGGTAGCCCAGAGTCAGCAGGCCCCGAGTACCTATATTTCTTTCCCTGAAGTATACCGTCCTTGTACCAAACCTCCGGGTGGTTACTGATGTCCTGGAAAACCACACCACGATTCTCGATGGGATACACGGGGAAGGTACATCACTCCTACGCCCGGTCGGTGTGAGTCGCCTCCATTAGGCTGACGGGCCTCACATACCGCTTGACCTGCGTGGCGTTCAATGGCGGGTAGTCACCCGAATGGAGCGGTCACCCATCCATGTTCTAAACGCGCTCGACGTTGCTTAACTTTGATTACCTATTGCAAGCGCCTTCGTCCTCTCTGCCATCCCTGCCCCAAATTATGCCTATATTTAAACATTAATATAATGCTGTCACTTTTCCTCAATATCGGAAAGTGAATGTAATTTTCGTAAAGGTGGTATTGCAGTAATACTGTTGAAGCTCAAGTTTTTCTTTCGTTGTTCCCTTCGGTCCCTTGTCCTATCCTATATATGCTGTCCCTTCTTCATAATTCCCTTTATGGCACCTCCGAAAGGAAGGGCTTCAAAGTGAATTCATAAATAGCTTTAATAATATTTATGTACTATCCTAGTGTGTGGTCCCTTTGCG
The DNA here is from genome assembly GCA_911387785.2 of Aelia acuminata. Lineage (NCBI taxonomy): Eukaryota > Metazoa > Arthropoda > Insecta > Hemiptera > Pentatomidae > Aelia > Aelia acuminata. Next base: position 100,319,824 of record OU426982.1, on the reverse strand, counting down.
CCTGAAAAACATCGCATTAGGATTTAACAACGAGCGTACTTATGATGCTTACCGAGACGGAAATAATTCAGTGGCATTTTTGTAGCTGTCAAGTTTCTTATCTCGAATATAAACCATCTCGCTTATATACTAACCGATTCTCGTTCGTTTTTATGGAAACTTTTAACAAAATAACAGTATGTAGTTCTGATACCAAATATATTTGTGAAAAACTTTATGCTGCTAGAAAAAAAAATACATAACACCATAAATAGATTTAAAAAAAAAAACCAATTTTTTCGTGGTTATACTGTTTAGATTTCTTATCTAAGTATTACTACTTTTATTTTTATTATGAATCAATAATGGCTTGAGAATACGAGGTAAATAAGAGGTTTATGCTGTGGAGACCAAGCTGAACCTAAGCCAAAAAAGTTTTAAATATAGCATCAGCTTCTTCGAGGTTTATTTTTACTTGTGCTTGTGCCTTGGGGGCAAACTTTTAAAAGCATCCTTATCTGCCCAATGAATGGTGACATAATGAGAATGGATTCTAGTGATAACTCAGAAACTCAGATACTTTCTTTATTTTTTAGATTTAGATGCATTTTTGATTTAATTGATTTTAAACATTTATTTTTTGGGGTCACGTGGGGTGTAGTGGTTAGCATGGCAACCTACAATACTAAAGGTCGCAGGTTCGCGCCCAGCGGTGGCTCTAGGATTTTTTAATAGAAGTAAAAAATCCTTAGCCGTGCCGTCCCTCGGATAGGACGTAAAATGGAGGTCCCGAGCCTCCGAGATGTCAGGTACTCGTTAAAGATCCCTATCCTAATTATACCTGGATAGGCAAAATTTAGGACTCCCACTGTAGCATCGTCCGATTAGCCTAAGTGGTATAAAGTGACGTTAATCAAACAAACGAAGATTTTTTATGTATGTATATTAGAAAAATAAAGAATTCTGCTCTTAAGTGAGAAATGTTACTGGACCCCCAATAAGTTTGTTCACGTGTTTTTGAATTAAATATTTGTAAAATGATTGTTATAGATCAACGGAATTGAGTGTGTCTAGATTTTATTACATATTTATTTTAGCTATTTTAAAGATCTTTAGATAAAGAACATAAAAAAAAATTAAGTTAGATTGAGTTATTTTGAAAGTAGGCGCCTGAGTTGATATTGAAAGCCAGTGAATAAAAATCCCCATTTTTTTTGTTTATTGTTTTGATCTTTTTTGTTGTGATGTTATGTTTATTCTTGTATTTTTCTTATTTTGTAAGTATCTACTATTTTTCTAAATGGACATCAGTTCCAGGATATTACGACTATGTTTAATTCATTCGCAATCTTATTCGTAATTATCTCTCTAATTTGAAATTCAAGGAACCAAAAGAAACTAAAATTACATTGTTTTTATTTTTGTTATGAATTCTCAGTCAATTTAGGTCAGTAGTTTATGTCGTTAGTTTAGGACTTATTTCTATTTTCATATAAATATAGATTATTCGAACACAGCTTATAAACCAATTAACCTTATAAATAAATAAATTATTCTACAGTATTATGGTTTTTTTTTTTTTTCTTCGGGAGCCGAGATTACCAGGAATTCCTTATCATTTCAAAATAACAAAGTTGTAAAACCCCAAAAAAAAATTCGAATCCAATATATTCAAATTAACGAGACTTTGATAAAAAGTACTTATGTATAAATATATTATTTGATTTTTATTCATAAAAAAACAAACTGATATTTTTTTTTCCTTTACCTTCGTCTCTACCCTAAAAGGTCATTGGTGGTTACAATATTATTTATATTTAACCAAAACAACAAAATTTAATTAAATATCCTTATAGACTTTAATTTTATTGAGTTTTTTTAAAGATTATTCTCATGATAATCAACCTTTTTGAACTTTATCTTTCAGATAATTTTCATTTTTTCTTATTCAAAATATTTTGAGAATTTAGGGCGTTTTTACCAAGTAAGGATTTTATGTTCTTTAAAAAAAAAAAATAATGACAATAAAAAGAAAATTCAATCCTCAGCGATAATTGTATTTAATTAAATGAAAGCCATAAGATATTGAGAGTAATTCTTAAAAGGGACATGAGAAGCTACACATAAGTATTCCCAAATATTGAAACTAAGCCGATGTACTCCAACAACTTAGGAACTTGGAAGGGTAAAACATTTCCCAACTGAGTTCTCTTCGTAAACAACTCTTCCTCATGTAGATTTATTCATGGTTGTACTCATACAAGAACTATATTCATCATTTAATATGTGAAATTTCTTGAACAGAAATTCCGCCTTACGGTACAAGTCCCCTGCGTGCATGTTAAAGTTCTTGAGATGAGGAATAACTTTTTAACAGTTTACATTAGGCTGCGAAGGAATACTTTAAAAATATCTTTAAGGTTATTTCCTCATTCCGAGGAATTGAAGCATTTTGAAGTGAAATATAATGGTGAATAATAATCATCATGTTATATATTATTTCTCAAATTTTGTCGGTACGCCATAACTTCCTCAATACTTCATCAAAGTTCATGAATGAGGCATCATTTTAAAGCTTTCCTTAACCGCTGCACCGGAAAAATATACAAATCACTCACTTCGATTGCAAGTTATAATAGCAAAACCATGGTTCGAGAAAATCAAAATAGTCGTAGAGGTTTCTAAATGGTGTAAATCTTTGCAGGTTTTCAGTTAGAGCAAATTTGGTAACAAATTATAATTTTTCCGATAAACCCCTTCGTTTGTGAGTAACAAGCAAAAACATGCGATTTCAGCCAATAACTATTATATCATATATTATTTCTCAAAGCCTTTTTTTTTTTGTCGGTACGCCATAACTGCCTTTATACGTCATAAAAGTTCATAAATGATCATAATCAATCAATTTAAAGCTTTCCTTAACCGCTACACCGGAAAAATATACATATCACTCATTTCGCCTTCGATTGCGAGTTATAAGTGCAAAACCTCGGTTTTGGCAATAGACGTTTTGTAGTAGAGGTTTCTAAATGGTGTCAATCTTTTCAGTTTTTCAAGGAATACATTTTCGGTCCTATGCATTTTTCGATTAACCCCTTCGGGAGTTGTTAGCGAAAAACCGCAATTCTCAGCGAAAATTACAAAATGGTCGCAGGATTTTTTCGAAGGTGCCATTTGTTGGGTTTGTCGAGAAAACATTTTTGGTTATATACACTTTTCCGATTGTCGCCATCGTTTACGAGTTAAACGTTTTAAAGCCGAAAAATGAAGCGTTCACGACGAGTAAGTTGTTTCGGCGGTTTTAGTGAATTCTCTCCATTGCGCGCCTCCCTCTCTTCGACCGAGCCGGCAGCTTCCCCCTCCAACCTTCCACCTACCGGAAGCTCCGATTCTACTAAATCTCCTTAACATCAGTTAACACATTATATTAAATCAATACCAAGATAATGATCACAGAATTGATTTATAAGGCTCGCGGGCAAAGCCGCGACGGGGAATGCCAGCAAAGACATTCTTGCCTGACCCTGTTTTTTTCACAGAGGGTGTGCGCTCTTTCAGTGACATCTATGTCTGTGTAAAACAAACCCACCTACAAACATTCACAGATGACCACATTGTAACTTCTAAAGAGGTCCTGTAAACAGGTAAATACTCTGTAAATACCTTAAACTTATGATTCATAAAATAAATAATTACAATTCAAACACATCTGTTCTTTACTTCAACCCTCAGCTAAGCAATGACGCACTAAATACGCACTGTACGGTACTAAATATACGGTGTGTACTTTAAATTAGTGGGATTTGATTAGGTTAGAGTGCGAATACGTCGCAAGGGCCAGCTAGTAATTTAATAATGTAAAAAGCGAATTATTCTTGGATTTAAACTGAGGTATAAAATAATCTTTAACAAAAAAATTGAATGAATAATATATAATCCCATAGAGTTCAGTTAGTTTTACTAATTGTTTATTGGTATAATTTGATGAACATAAAAAAATTTGTTTAACTAATATATGGACACACAAAACCAATAAACGTAACAGATACTATGGAAAATAGGACCTTTAATCGTTGGCAAATAACACCATTCAAGCAATCCGCAACACGTGGAATAGCAAGCTATGGGTCGTCGGAGTTTTGGCGTCAGCTTGCCCTAACATTTAGCTTGTGGTCAAAACAACATGAAAAAAGCAAAAACAACTTATAGCTTTAATGTGCTGTCACACGTATATTACGACACCAATATTGTGAGGAGACCTCAAATGTAACACAAGGTATAGATACAAATTTAATTGCCATCTAAACATTTTATGTTTTAAAAGTATTATTTATTATACTACTGCTATGAGAAACAAAATAGTATTATTATGTCTCTAACATTGAGAAAGGTTCTGGACATTTGTTGGATCAGTTACATAACTGTTGTAGTAAATGTTCTCGATGATTCGAGAATATTCTACATCCTTCTAGAATGTTCTATTTCGGCCTAAATATAAGAAGTAATGGAGAGGAGTCGTAGTATGGACTTGAACGTCGAATCAGATGGTTAATTTTTTGTCCCTGCATCGTCAGTAGTAGTTACTTTTTGTAATGTTGTTAAAAATTTTTACTGTTTGTTCGGCGTTGTGAATTATAATTTTCGTAAATAAACATTATTAGTGTTGCACTATGAAGCATCATAAAAATTGTTAATTGTGATAAGCGATCAGAGTTGAAGATAAGTGATCGAAATTGATTCAAATAAACTAAATCTAACAATTCTGTTGATATATGATAGTAAAAATGTGGTTAATAAGTTATTATTAAGGGCTCCGAATTTCGGTTAGGCTTTAACATTTTTGTAAGTTATATTCTAAAACTAATGGGGGTTTAAATAATTGTTATTTACCAAAAATTATAATTCACAACGCCAAAATAAATAATAAAAGTAATAAGAACGTTACAATAACAATAAAAAAAAATAACAGTAACTACTAGTGACACACATGCTTCGATCTTCAGAGCAAGCCCAAGCCCCTGGTCTATTGCTTATCATATATATTCCGAAATCGAACATTCCAGAAGAGCTTAAAACATTCTCGTAAAATCTAGAACATGTAACTGTTCCAAAAAAATTCTATAACTCTTTTCAATGTAACAGACAACATCATATGATTTTGTTGTTGTTGTTTGTTTATCGTCACTTTATGCCACTCAGGCTAATCGGACGATGCTACAGTGGGAGTCTTAAATTTCGCCTATCCAGTTATAATCAGGATAAGGATCTTCAACGAGAACCTGACATCGAATTGGCTTGGGACCTCCATTTTACGTCCTATCCGAGGGACGGCATAGCCTAGGAATTTTTATTCTCATTAAAAAATACTAGGGCCACCTTGGGACGCGAACCCGCGTTCTTTAGTATTTTAGGTTGCTATGCTAACCACAACACCACAGTTGACCCCCATATGATTTTGTTTTACGTTAATTAATTATCATCGCCCATAGTTATTTTTAAAAAAATATTATTTAATGAAGAAACGATGAGATGATGTAAATTGCTTTCTTTTTGATAACTATTTTTTAAATTAGATAGACTATTTAAATTTTAAATAAATTCACCTGTTTTTATTATTCGAGAAATTCTATACTGCACCACTATAAATATAATCTAAAGGGAGAATTGCTTCCCATCCCAACCCCACTCCATTCTCTGTTCTGCGGTAGGTAGAGAGAAAAGAAAGCTCTTAAGTGTATTTGTTTTGAATGAGGTAAAATAGTGTTTCTCTTATACAGTCTTTCAGGAAAAAAAAAATAAAGAAATAAAATCCAAAGACTCGAGAAGGAAACTAAAAATAAATAATGATAAAAAAGAAAAGAAAAAAAAGAAAATGAAAGTAAGGGAGCGAAAATGGAAATTAGTGGAAGGTAGCCGTGCAATAAGTGTAAAAGCAGAGATGGAAGCGTCTCCAGAGCTATCAGCGCCTCGCCTGAATCTTCTATGTAATTGAATATATCTGGTTTCTCAGCTTTCCGCTCCGATATATTAATTTTATATTTTGAATAATAATTTATATTACTAAATTTTATTTGCAATTGACTAAAATAATATTAAGCTTTTCAATAATATATTTTAATAATAAGGTGGGTTTAAATAATTTTTATAAGTAGAAAATTATAATTGACAACGCCAAACAAACTATGAAAGCTCAAATTATTAACAACGTTACAAAAAGTAACTATTACAAACAATACAGTGACACAAAAGTAACCACATGTTTCAATGTTCAGAGAAAGACTAAGCCACTAGTATATTGATTCTTATATTTAGTCTGAAATAGAACATTTTGGGAGGACGTAAAAAATTCTTGAAAAATCTAGAACTATATCAGTTAGGTACCTATTTCAACCTAAAGTATAGAACTCGTCTCAATATAACAGATAAAATCATATTGTTTTGTTTCAAGTTACAATATTTTTCAAAAATGACATCACAAAAAAAAATGACGTTTACTCTTTGAAAAAAATACTTACCCTCCATTTCAAATAAAGAAATGTTCAAACTTTTCAAACAGGAAATGTACATTGAAACATATCCGTGCTTAATCTTCACAGATATTGGTACAACCAAAACGACGCCCTTACAGAGGCTTTAAACCTTTCAAGCAAAAATGTTACGAATCATACCAAATCACCATTCTATGTGACTATGGAAACCCTACTATGCTGACTTACATGGCAGACATGCCCATAAATAGGAGATTGAAAAGATTTTCGATGAGGAATCTCCTTCATTAATAAACCAGAGTAAATGACACAACCCAGTGTCTGTTGCCATCTATCCTCACGCATAATGTTATCATTGCATTAACATACACTCTGAATCATTTGCTGATTGTTAAAAGTTCGTTGATAGACGCAATTAAAATTTTTGGTCTCGGAGTTTATTGTAAGAACAGTTGCATAAACATACGACCTCAAACAGCTTAAATTAATTTATATACCAGATATCCAGACTAAAAAACATTTAGTGCTCTTTTGAATATAAAAAACTATATATTTCGATCTCTTTTTACTTAAACTCTATAAGATATTTATAATATAAATGGAATAATAGTTGAACGATCACAAAAAAAAAAACGTGATTAATCAAAAATAAAACAAATAAGTGTCGTTACAGGACCTTTTTTAGTTGGAAATTTTATGTAGAAATGATAGAATTTTTATATCTGTACTTACTTGGAAGACCCTAAATTTATTGAGACAACTGTAATTGTAATTTTAAAGTTCGTATTTAAATTGTATTGTAATTGTAAAGTTTGTAATTTAATTGGATTGTCACTGTTTGTTTGTTTGTTTGTTATGGCTTAGAGGCGTAAAACCCTCAGGTCATCAACGCCTATAGATTACGTTTATTCCTAGACTTAAGAAATAGGCAGAAATAAACAAACAAATGTAAAGTAATGGAAAAAAAATAAATAAAAAATAATAATAAATAAATAATAATAATTAAAGATAAAGTAATATAAGTATGTTGTATTAAAATAAAATAGTTATAAAAGATTATAAAGAGCTTTATAATTTAGAAATCAGCCGGTTCTCTTTTAGAAATCTCAACATTAATGTTACTGAGGCTTCGTTATCACCAAGACAAGCTGTCAAATTTGGGGCTAATCCGATTTTTCTGATTAACGGCACAAAGTGAGAGCATTGTTCAAAAATATGCTTGACCGACAGAGTAGACTGGCAAAATTGACAAGTCGGGGGAGGTTCTTTAGTGAAAAGGTGGGAATGCGTGAGCGCCGAATGTCCGATTCTTAAGCGGGTCAGGGCGACCTCATCTCTTCGGCTGCTGCGGCAGGATGTAGACCACGGTTTTACTGAATTTTTTATTAGTTTTAATTTGCTGGGAGGGCTTTCGTCCCAAATTAACTGCCATTTGTCCGATATTTCCTTCTTTAGTGGTTTACTAAGATCTGATGGGGCTAGGGCGACGGAGCCTCTTCCAGGCATCGTGAGTGCATCTCTGGCAGCTCCATCGGCGAGCTCATTGCCCACAATACCCATATGGCTAGGGATCCAAACAAAATACACTAAATTACCCTGGTCTACGAGTGAAGAAAGAAATGATTGTATTTTTATGACTGTCGGATGTCTCGGATACATAATGGTAATACTTTTTAATGCGCTTAAGGAATCAGACAGTATTATGATATTCTTTTGGTGTATAGACATACAGAACTTTAGGGCTGAAGCTATTGCAAATAATTCGGCAGTGTAAATTGAGCATAATTTATTTAATTTAAATTTATGGGTTGAATGGTTGGTGACAAACGAGCAAGCAGTAGAGTGTTCAGATTTAGACCTATCTGTATAGATCAAGAAGCGGTCTGGAATATTTTCAATGAATCGATGTAGTTTGGCTTTATATTCACATGGTGTGGTGTTATCTTTGTGGACATGTGAGAGACTTAAAATTGTTTTCGGTGGTTGAAGTGTCCGAGGTGGAATTTCGGTTTCGGGTTTGGGTATGGTAACTGCTTTGAGTTTTGAAATATCTGAAGAAAATCGTTGTGCTAGAGGTGGGGTAGAATTAGTTTTTTGTCGAAAGATCGTAGAGTATTTTGATTGGAAAATGTATTTGTATGTTGGATGACCAGGTTGTAGATATAGTTTAGAAAAATAGTTTATCGCGAGTTTTTGTCTTCGAAACATTAGGGGAGGAATACCGGCTTCCGAACAGATGCTAAGGGTAGGACTCGTTCGAAATGCACCGATTGCAATCCTGATACCGGCGTGATGGACTGTATCCAGTTTAGCTAAGGTTCGTTGACGCGCAGAGCCGTAAACGAAAGAACCATAGTCTAATTTAGAACAAACCAAAGTCCGATATAGTTTCAGCATGGTGTACCTGTCTGATCCCCAAGATGTGCCACAAAGAAAACGAAGAATGTTTAATTTTCTGGTGACGGCTGTCTTAAGTGTCGAAATATGTGGATCCCAACTTAATTTCCGATCAAACGTTAAACCTAAAAATTTATGAGAATTTGAGTATGGTATCGAAAAATTTCAAAGGCGTAATTCGGGAGACGTAGGAGTAGTTCTTTTGCGATTAAAATGAACACATACGGTTTTTTCTATGGAGATTTGTAGACCAGTAGCTATGGAACAGTTGTTAATTCTGTGGATGGCTTCTTGTAATTTATTACGCGCGGAGTCAATACTGTCGCCTGATCGGCAGACAATCGCCAGGTCATCAGCAAATAACAACGGTATAACCCCTCTTGGCAAGTTCAGCCCCAGATCATTAATAGCAAGTGAGAACAGTGTTGGGCTGAGGACGCATCCCTGTGGCACACCGCTAAGTTGTTCTTTATCCTGGGAGAGTTCGCAACCGATCCGGACCCTATAGCGACGATTCGCGAGAAATTCCTTAATGAACCGATATATTAGTCCAGTAATGCCCACCGATATTAGTTTACGGAGTATAGCTTTATGGTTTATGGAGTCAAATGCTTTCATTATATCAAAGAAAACCGCGATAGTTTGTTGGCTGTTGATAAAACCATATTGAATTTCGGCCTCCAATGCTACCAAATGATCTATTGTTGACCTTCCCTTACGAAATCCAGCTTGGAATGGCTGAATAAGACCATATTTTTCTAGTGTCCATAATAACCTTTTATTCACCATCCTCTCAATTATTTTACAAAGGCAACTTGTCAGAAAAATAGGACGGTAGCTATTAGGTAGCCGCTTATCTTTTCCGTTCTTTAATATCGGTATTACTACAGAATTTCGCCAGCTATTCGGCAGTTTGCCTAAAGACCAGATATAATTATAATAATTAAGAAGCCACTGTAAAGTGCCGCGTGGACGATTTTTTATCATGCTGTAGTGAATGTTATCGGGGCCAGGTGAGGACCCTTTTACTGCATTTAGGACATTTTCAAGCTCCCACATTGTGAATGGAACATTATAGGGGGCCACCATATCGTCATTTAAATTCCGAGTTTCCCCTTCTTCATATTCAATAAGAGAGTTTTGGTCATGAGAGTTATAAATTTCGGAGTAAAAATGGGCAAATTCATTTGAAACGGACAAAGGATCGTCTGAGAGTTGACCGTTAACCAGGAGGGTATATCGGGTATAAGAGGTGTTATTTGTTATTTTGCGCACCTTATTCCAAACCTCAGCTGAAGGAGTCGAGGCGCTAATGGAGCTCAAAAATTTTTTCCACGATTCCTCTTTGTGTTGATTGAATATTCTTCTACATAAAGCGCGGTGTTTTTTGTATTCAACAAAGTTTTCAGTTGTCATACACCTTTGAAATTTTTTGTAGGCCTTGCGACGATTTTTAAGTGCCTTCTTACATGTGTCGTTAAACCACGGGACAGGGGGTCTCTTCGGTATTCCTTTAGTCGTTGGGATTGATGCATTAGCTGCCTCTATTATTATATTCGTTATTGATTCGCATCCCTCTTCTACACCCAGCTCACTTGGAGGAGTTAGAGGTGGGGAGGCCAAGGAGCTGAAGAGGGGCCAATTCGCCTTATCTAAAATCCATTTAGGTTTGGTTCGTCACTGTTTTATTAATGTAATTGTATTTTATTGGAATTGTATTGTAAGGTATTGTAATTGTAATATTAATATTATAAATATCGTAACATATCTGAAAATATCTGAAATCGTAACGTAGATGAAAATGACCCAGGTGGTCGAAAAGCCCAAAACTTTTATACAAATAAATAAATAAATTTATTGAAATAACTTTTATTTTTGAACTAGCTGTAAACACCGGTTTCACCCGAAGAATTTCATTTTTTAAAAACTATAAAATCTATTAAGTAAGACTTTTATCGACTCAAACGGTAGATTTCGTAAAAACCAATTTAAAACGAGATCAAAACGATTTTTAAAACAATAAAGAATATACCCAGAGATTGGCTGAAGTTATGCAATTTTAATATGGACAGGTGTTCGCTCCTGGTATCAAAGAACCACTGAGCGTAATTCGGAGAATTTGCGACAAACGGTATGAATTTCTATAAAGAACAAACAAACAAACATACTTTCATCTTTATTTAAATAGATAACAATGCTGTAATATGCAGAAATAATTTCTAATTTAGATATACAAGTTCTCACTTTTTTATTACATTCTACTGTACGTCAGTTTATCCTTTTTTTATCCTGCACCCGGTAAATTGATGAAACAAAAATATTTGCTTTCAAGTCCTAACCCCTTGTTTTCCGTACACTTTGTATTAAGTCAGAAAAAGTTTAAAAAGTGATGAAACGAGTTGTTATTTTCTCTCGATTGAAGCAAATAACCATTACTTTCTACTCTTTCACGGAAAATAATGAAGGCTCAACATAGCTCTGTACATCAAGTTCTCTCTGATTCCGAGAAAGTTAAACTTGACAGTACAAAGTTTTATCCATTGAGGAAAAAACAAAACAAAAAACTTTTAAATAATGTTAAATGGGAACTTAATGGTGGAAAGAAACGACGAAATGAGGTTTCCATTTAACATTGGAAACCTACTACTTCTAAAGATAATAAGTAACTTGTTATTAATAATAATAATTAAAAACAAATTATGATTTGTGAATTGAATTTCGATGGAAGTAAAAATTAGGTAAAGATTTCATTTTAAAAAGCAGCAGATATATTTTAAATAAATGCCGGAAATCGGATAACATAAAGAAATTAGGAAGATTTTTTGGTTTACATAGATATTATAGGTTCAAACGGGCATGCATACCCATCTTTTCCATCGAGTTGTCCAACCCTTTATAGAAATAATGTCTAATTTTTCTAGTATTATATTTACAATATTCAATAAAATATCCTTTAATTTCATCGAAACTGCTCACTTTTTTTTTTTTTTTTTTTTTTAAACTTCTGACTGAAACATTTGTAATTCCCTAGATATAGTTATTTATTAATAATACTTTTTGTTTGTAATGCTGATGTATTGAATTTCAGGTAGATTTTATCATGATAAAAAGGGTTTTAGAATTGTTGGCGCTCAAATGACGAAGGAAAAAATTCTTCCTATAAATTATCTTTAATTCTGTTTATTTTGAGCAATTTATAAAAAAAAAAAAAAAAAAAATAGAACATTTTGATTGTTGTTTAAAGTCATTAAGGCTAATCGGACGATGCTACAGCGGGGGTCATAAATTTTGCCTATCCAGGTATGAATACCGTCATCTTATTATTATCAACGAATACCTGACATCTTACGTCCTATCAAAGGGACGGCGTAGTCCATGATTTTTTACTCTCATTAAAAAACCCTAGGGCCACCTCGGGACGTGAACCCGCGACCTTTAGTATTGTAATTTTCTATGCTAACTACTACACCACAGGTGACCCCTCTAGAATATTTACCAATTGGAAAAACATTTATAGCTATTAATGAATACAATTTAGTTAATTTTCGATTTTAAATGATTTTCCAGCAACATTGTTAAGTAAAATAAACAGAGGGGTCATCTTTGGTGTAATGGTTAGCATGGCAACCTGCAATACTATTGGTCGCAGGTTCGCATCCCGCGGTGGCCCCTCCCTTTTTAAAGGGAGCTAAAAGTCCTTGCCTATGCCGTCCCTCGGATAGGTCGTAAAATGGAGGACTCGAGCTTGTACGATGTCACGTACTCGTAAAAGATCCATATCCTAATTATACCTGGATAGGAAAAACTTTGGACTCCCACTATACTATCGTCCGATTAGCCTTAATAGCAAAAAGAGACGTTAAACAAACAAAACAACATGACCTACCTTAGCGAATTTGAATATCATTGTAGTTTTCTGAAGAAGACCTAAGCGCTGAAGATGGAAGCAAACTTTTAATTTTTCGAAGAAATACTATTTCTATATAAAATCCGGTTTATTCAGTAATGTTTTAATTCCTCCAATTCAAAAAAGAAAAGTGGGTTTTATTCAAACATGTAATAGCACTTTACAATGTCACTATGCACTAATACTTATTTTAAATTAGGTCCTTCATTACTCATGAAATTTAAAAAAAAATCAAGTGCCCCTTAGTAAATTTCTGGATCCGTTGCTGTTCTATTGTTACCTTTATTCGAGGTAGTATGTGTACAGCAGAATGTACCTTTCTAGGTTGCATATATGTTCTTTACTTTTCCATTTATTTTTTCTTTACTGTCTCAATTTCTATTCTCCTTACATATATTATGCGTGAATATAATGTATGGTTAACACAGGGAAACAATAAAACCCTTAAGAATTACAAAATGAAAGACACTCCTTTAGACTTAGAGTACCTCCCTTATAGCGGGACCGTTGTTACCTCAGAGCTGAAAGGGTTTGGGACCCTGCATTAAGAGAATCGCCTTGCGGCCTTACGGATTTCCAATCTTCTCATGAGATAGCAAGATGGTTCCTTTGGGGCCATCCAAATTCGTAATAGATTCTTGGTCTTTTTACGCATGTAGTCTGTTGCTATTATTAAAAAGTGAACTGTATGATATGCCATGCGATTAAACTTAGATAATTTTTCATTTACGTATTCACATATATTTTTTTAATTTAACCATTCCTTTTTTTTGGTTTTTGGAAATCGGAAACAATACTATGCAGTAAAATAGGATTAGCCAGTAATCTAATATTGAATTTCGAGTTCAAAATTTACTAAAGTAAAATTGTTGTATTCCTTAATATGAAAAAAAAGTTGGTTTCGGACACAGATTTACCTATATGGTTAACTATATTAAACTAATTCCATAGTGAAATAGGATAAACGCTACTTTTTTTTATTCTTTGAAGACTTCGTATACCATAAAACAAACTTTTAATTTCCATTTATTATTAATTTATTTTCGATGTGGGAACAGCGTTAGGCAGAACGCAATATTACTATATAGCATGAGACTGGCATATCAATTAATTTTTTTTTTTAATGCATGCGACTATGTCGAAAATTTGAAAAGGAACATGTGTCCATCAAATGTCACTTTGATATAAAATTTGTTAAGGTTTCAATCACAAAACATTGCAAAGGAATAAATGAACTTTTAGATTGCCCGTACGTAGTTTTTTCTCCATACCTACACCTTTTCAGGCTTAAGCCCTCTCAATTGAAAATATCGAAAGTATTAGCTTCAAAAGTTAACAACAAATTATTTAATCGATTATTGATGTTATTAACTTTGGAGACCATTTCCGTTTCAAGGGAATACCAAATACTGTCATAAATATACATTTTTTTATCTCTTCGAATGCCAAGTAATCCGAAAAAGTAAGTAATATGATGAATTACTTTGATAATGTGGCATTTTTTATTTATTATTTTTTTAATTTCTACTAGATTCTTTGCAAGGGCACCAAATCTTAATTTTGATGTCGAAGTACATGCGAACAAGTGTGGGTATTTTTTTTTTTTAGCCTTAGACATAATTGTAGACTTTTCTTACTGTATGGTCTTGTGGTTAGAATTAGTGGCTAGTATATTTATTATACTGAAAGATCTCTTGCGCCTGAATAAAATGTTGATTTTTCTATTGTTTTTTTTTTTTTTTATTCCTGTCGCTGTATAGAACATTTCCAGTTAATGTTGTGTTGGATTATTTTTTATATAAAACACTCTTGCCATAATCGTCCCGTGGGGAACTTGTAAACTGGATTTTGATATTCTGGTAATAATTCGAGTGGCAACTTTTAGGGTGAAGGTTCCCGTTCCAACTAAGGCCCCAGTTTAATTGGGGTCACAATTACCGCCCCTTGAAAAGGGGCTGCCAAAAGGGACTTCCTTTAAGTTTTCTCTGGATTCATTTATCGCCTGAATTTTCTAGACTACGAAATTGTTTAGGCCGACTTTCCTTAGTCATTTGCTCTTTTAGTAAAAATTTATGTATAACCGATTCTCCTGAAATATTTATTTTATTGTGTTTAAAATGAAAATTGGAGGGCTTGCATCAATGAGGAATAACTCCATTTTAGGCTTTTATTTCATTTTTTTTTTTTAACCAGTAATTGCTCTTTCATGTATTTCAATAAAGGAACAGCTTACTAATTTCGTGATGCAAAAAGATGACAACTGCTGGAGTTAAAACTGCCTTTCACCACCACAGAGCACCAAAGAGTTCCTTCTTCGCCAGAAATGCGAAGTATTTGGTAGGAATGCGCTAGAGTCCACCAAAAAGCAAATATACTAGAAATGTGAATTTAAAAATATATTTTTGGGGAAAAAATTAGTTTGCAGGCATTGAGTCGTCCTGTAAATACGAAATTCTTTATTTAATACTATTTTCAACTACTTAATTTTCTAAAGATCATGAATTGAATGAAACAGGAATATGCATAGTATCAAGAAATAATTACATTAAAGGCTAAAGCTGGTAGAATCAAAATATTTATAAAAAGTAAAGGGTGAAAAAATAAGCACTAAAAAAAGGCTACTAGGTCCCAAAGCTGAAATCCCGGTAATGGATATGAAAAGAAAAAAAAGGAGTGATGGATCAGTTTTTGTTGTTCTTCTTTTGAAGTGTGGGATTCTTCATGATGATGGTCATGCAATTTGTAAATATTACCTATATTTGTAAATTATGAATAATGAATATTGTAATAAATTATTATTGTAAATATGTATACGCAATAGCAAGTAGTTTATAATAATGCATTTCGGTTTCACATTCTTTTTTGGATAAATTAATTTTCTACTCAATTATATTCATGACATATAACAGAATGAATACATATGCTTGATAATAAGATTAATTACATAAAATAAAAACCTGGTGCGTGCGCGCAACACACAACTTTCACTTACCAACTTACTTAGATAAGAAATTGACGTGTTTTGTTAAATATCATTTCCCAAAGTCACACATTTTTCTACATTCATATCTTATTTTTGTTAATCGTTAAAGCCGTTTTTGAGTAAATAAAAAACCCGTGAAAATGATACAAAATTTATTAAGTAAAGTCCCCCCTTCGGTTGATCAATTTTGATGAAATGTTGGCTATCACATATTTGGCATATACATACATTAAATACCCAGTTTTATCAAAACCTTTAAAGCCGTTTTTAGCTAAATAAAAAAAAAACACGTGAAAATGATACAAAGTTTATTAAGTAAAGTCCCCCCTCTGGTTAATCAATTTTAATGAAATTTTAACATTCATATCTCGGGCATATACATACATCAAATACCCAGTTTGATCAAAATTGTTCAAGCCGATTTAGAGTAAATAAAAAAAACACGTGAAAATGTTACAAAATTTATTAAGTAAAGTCCCCCCTCCGGTTAATCAATTTTGATGAAATTTTTACAGTCATATCTCAGGCATATTAATACATCAAATACTCATTTTAATCAAAATCGTTAGAGCCGTTTTTGAGAAAATCGAAAAAAACCTAAAAAGTTATTAAGTAAAGTACCCCCTCCCTTCAAGTAATTTTGATGAAATTTACGCTGTCACATCGCGGGCATATACCTACACTTAATACTCAATTTCAGGATCGCACGGTTTATAGTTTTTGAGCTAGTCTGTTCACACACACACACACACACAGACACACAGACACACACACACACACACACACAGACCATTTCGCGGGACTTGGTCATTTCGACTCAGGGGACCCCAAAACGTGTATTTCCGTTGAAAACCGGAAGTCGATTTTTTTCACGATCGCAATACTTCCACTTACTATATATTTCATATATAGGTAAGTGAAAGTAAAAATGCAACAAATAATTGTGAAATATGATAAAGTAACGTTTAAAATTAATGAACACGTGAATAAGTAACTGTTTGTTATTTTAAGTTTTAAAAACATAATTTTTAAGAATATCGTGAATATGTTCGATTAGGTTACATAATTTTTATAATATGCTAAGTTAAGGCTGAGATATGCTATACTAAACAAACATGCTATTACTTATTTAAATTATTAATTTTAATTTATTTATTTTTATGTTATAATTCAATATTCCTTATGTGCTCCATTAAAAACTTAGTAATAGAGAAGATTTTTCTTTTTACGACAGGCCAAAAGAATACATTAGAAGTTATCGACACGCCTTGAGTCGAGCAAGATTAACGCAAAGCAGGGATTTAAGTCCTGCGTTGTTCCGAAATCTGGAGTGCCAAACACTTCATCTTTGAAAGTTTCTTAAACATCTTTGTGTTCCATAATTTTGCGTTTAGAACAAACATGGGGGAAAAGTTTCGGCGTGATTGGATAACAGCTTTTCTCTTTGTTTTGTTGAGATAAATTTATGGCTATTGCTTATGGAAACATACTTGAAACTTTTGTTGGAGGTTCTATTCATAAATAATATGAAACTCTCGTTTTAATAGTCAGGATTTCAGCTAACTGTTTAGTAATAATAGTAGAACATTTTAATACCCGTTTAAGGAACCCACAGAGACACATTGTATAGGTTATTGGATGCTAGTGCAGGATGGAACGAGTGTGCTAACGCGCTAGAATAAACGTCCTGACAACCGAGGATAACCCGAAGTTTGTGAGTTCAAACCTTGAGTGCCGGGGTTTTTTAACAAGTCGTCATTAATCACTCGACATCAACCCTGGCCCTTAAAACTCTCATAGCCTTAAATGATCGAAAGAGGTGGGGAAAAACAGCAAAAATAGAACTGTGAACGTCCACCATATTTTGGTAATTTGACTAAATACAATTAAATTTTCTAAAGTGTAAAAGTAATAAATAAACTTAGGTTTGTCCAAAAAATGTAAAAAAAAAAAAAATTATTTTTACTTTATGACAATGAATATTACTATACTTCCTTTAGAAAATTAAGCTTATTGAATTTTATCTAACCTATTAAAATTTTAAATAACATTTCTTCATTAATTATATTTATTGTTAAATAAGATAATAAAAGTAATCTTCATAAGTTTTTTTACATCTAAGCTTAAACACCCCATAGTTTGTGAATCGACTATTAATGAGGTCTTTAAGAAAACGTTGAGGGAGCCTTCAAAAGACCCTTTTGTTTAAGCAACGCATAAATATTTATCAGATATTCGGTTTGAAGTATGCCATTATGAATTTAAATTAATTTCTCGCCTACCGAAATAGAAAACCAACTGAATCAGCATTTTTCAATTAAGATGACCATTCTTAAGAAATTATTAATTAATTTATACAGTCAAATTACTAAAACATATATGTTTGAAAATATATTAAGTTAAATTGAAAATCATTAGATATCATAATGCTAATTCTCGATTATTTCGATTTTCTATCAAGTTTAGCAGTAATTGAATATCAATTATTAATTTCAAAGTGAGAAAAATGTTTGCTCGTTAAAACCGAGTAAAAACGTCATGTACTCGTCTGTCTAAATAAATAGGAAGTCTCTCCGGAAAATATCAGTTCCTAAATAAGAGAAGGGAAGTTCGTATTCCGAAAAGAGGAAAGTTTCCATTTGTATTTCTCTCAAGTTTGTAATTCGTGCTCAAAAGCTTTATAGTTGTGCGAGTGGAACCGAGCAGAGCATTAGGAGCTTAAAATAAAATCATATGAATAATGTAGGAGGGGAATAAATTGCCGGACCGATTTTAATTTACAAATAAATTTTGCTTAATATTCCAATAGTAGCTACAATTTTCCTCAAACCTTTCAGTTTTATTACTGATGACTTCGCCACTCATTTATTCACTTTACCAATGAATAAACTAAATTAATAGATTATTTATGATCCAAAAAGGAAAAAAGTAATTCCCAGTATGGTCAAATAGTATTTCAAAAGCCTTTGCTTACTTGGGATGTACGAATGACTTGTGCGGTGTATTTTGGTAAAAATTAAAATCAATTCCAGTCGTAGCAATCAAATAAATCATTAGTACAACAATACTAATATGCACGGTGGACCAAGTTTCGGCATTGCCATGATTAAAATAATAATAATTCCATGATAAATAAATAATTCCAAAATAGCACAATTGAAAATATAATAAAATAGACTTCTTTGCAGAAGGAACGAAGAAGAAAGCTCAGTCCAACGCGAGGTTCATTTATATGGAATAAAATGAATAACTTTATTTGAGAATAATTTTTAGTTTCATGCGCGGCAAGCTGCCTCTATGCCACTGAGATCGCATTCAAGGTGAGCCAATCTCATCTACCATCATTTTCTTCTGAAAACCTTCCCTGATCTCGCATATTTTTGCGAACCCTAATGGGGGAGGTCTGGAATATTCGTCCAAGTAGCACAATCTACTGAAATTTCGTCTAGTTTTATTATTTTTATATAATAATTTATTTATTTTCTAGTGGGTGACCACATTTTACATTTTTAAATATATTATTTTTAAAAAGGAAAATTTTTCATCGGACGTAAGTCGAAACCAGGTCTCCCGCTTTTTTACCAAGCGAACAAGAAAATAATTTTAAATTCCTATATTTTTTAACACTAGTGAAAAGGATAACATTGGATATGCAACTCAACTCAATTGGGTGACCATTCAATTAGATTAAAGTATTATATCCTACTATCTGAATAGTAAGGTATCACCCGTTATTAATATAATTTCTGTAAATATAAATAAATAAATGAAAATAGTAGGAATTATTAAAATATTTGACTTCTATACTCTGAAGATTTATTATCCTTTTATAAAATTGTAGCAATTTTCACCCTGTAATATTGGCGTTGATGACTGCACTACGGTTTTATGCCTCTAAATAAAACCAACCAACCAAGAAAAAAATCTGTATCTCTTGACTACAGCTCGGAATTCCGTGCAGTAAAAATTTGAAAACGTGCAATAAAAACTTCAAAACGTGCAAAAACATGCATTAAAAACTTCAAAAAGTTCAAAAATATGCAATAAACATTTATTGCTTGAAAACCAGGCATTTAATTATTTTTGTGGATAAAAAATTGGTACTTTGGAAAAAAATAAGTAGCGGAGAGTAAATTGAAATAGAAACTCTTTTATTTTTACAGATTATTTTTATAATAGTGGTTTTGGTATAGATTTCGGTAAACTCACTGAATTTTGGATCTTTTTTATAATACCATTGATGTATTTTTGAAAAAAAATTTGGTAAAAAATTCGAAACATAAAATATTTACTTGAAAAAGTAATAGCAAGATGAGGAATACAGAGTAAAATACAAGCGTGTGAGCTGTAATTACAAATATTGGAAATAGGAAGATCTTAAAAAAGGAAAGATACTTCTCTAATTGTGGAATCACTAGATGCAATATCCGGTGCCGAGGCTTATCTATCACTCTGCACAGGCACTAACCCTGTTACCGTTCTAAGGTTAAAAAAAATTGGGTACTTACTTGTGCTGCAGCGTGTATCAATTTCTGATTTCCTCTCATATCCAATTTTTAAATCACAATATTTATAGAACACTACACATCCATCCCTATTGAGTTCAAGATATTTTTCAATCCATCCCACAGTTTTCGAAGACACACTTGCTCCCATTTTAGGCATTTTTAGTAACAATATACTCCACAAAAGCTAGTTTGATACTTACAGAACGATGGGAATTGAGAAACAAAATCTAAACATCCAGGAACCACTGAACCGTCATATTTCTGGGAAATCGGAGGTTTGTGTTGGTTCACATCTCCCAAGTTCCCTTAATTTTTTTTTTCAATCATATTCACATTTATTTTTCCACTATTGTTTGGATGTGTATTAAAGAAAATTACAGTTTGTAATATTTTTTTCTTCAAAATATCAAATGATGCAATTTCGGGCAGTAAACCCCAAAACGTGCAATTTCGTGCAGCATAAAATTTCATTAAAACATCCCATTAGGCTTGATTCGGATAAGTAACTTGAGTTCGCTCTATTCTGACTTTCCAAAAAAAAGATGCAATTGCACGGGAATCCGAGCTCCACTCATGACTATTCAAGACTCGGGAGGATTTATGAAAAATCAGTCGACCATTTTTCCACTTATAGAATATCAGGATTTAATATTTTGTTATTGATTTTTTCCGATTAACCCCCAAGGATTGATGTCTTAAACTGGATAGATAACTAATAAGATAGGATCAATATTTTGTTATTGATTTGTTTTCCTATTAACCCTCCGGCGGGCGCGCTGCGGCATTTGGACCGCAATTTGAACATTGGTCAAAATATTAGGAATACTAATTGAATCGGTGAGCTGAGGGTTCCATGTATTTGAAGACCGACATGTTCTCACAGGATTAGATGGTCGTGCCCGCCGTCTTCCGGTTTTCCTCAGTAGTTATATTGCCTTCTTTGCAGTAGGTCTGTAAGTGCGTTCCAAACACCGAGGCGCGCCCTTTCGTGTTACAGATTCAGACAATCTCTGCTGAATTATTTTATCGTTTTCTGCGCTCTCTTCACAAATTAAAATGCAAATATTTTGGTTTTTACGTTGTCTAATATTGCTTAAAATATTTTTACACATAAAATTATTTTTAGTCTTGTCTTACTGAATTAGTATTCGTGAAACATTTACCATTACATCTATGACAATGTCTATTATAACAATTCGAGCACTTATGAACGAAACGTTGGCAAAAATAAAATATGTGATTCTTACATATTAATGCTATTTACTTTGACCGCACTCCCGACCATTTCCTCTTCACAATAACAACGGTCAACCATCCCCCACCATTATTCCTATGTTCATATGAGCAACATTTATTATAATAATTAATTTATTATTATATTATCTCTATACATTGTTTCAGTTAAGGGTGTCTCCTGCGTGAGACCATTCCCTCACATATCCAATTGTTAAACTTTGTATATAATTGTTATATAAACCCATGTATGGCTTTAAGAAGCCGAGCTGGAATAAATAAAGATTAATAAAAAAAAAAAAATATACATTGTTTTTTTTTTTTTGTGTTTTTTTATCTCCAAAGCTATTTTAATTTATTTTATTTTTTGTCATCCTTTTCTTTATAATCTTATAATCTTCATTCATTAGAAATAGTATAAACATAAGCAACAAGTAAATAACAAAAAAAAGTAAGTTATTACTTATTTTATAATAAAATATATAGAAAACAAAGATGCGGTCCAAACACCGCATCGCGCCCGCTGATGTAACTCAAATAGGCGTGCCGGAGGGTTAACCCCAAGGATTGATGTCTTAAACTGGATTGATCCTATCTTACTAGTTATCAATCCAGTTTAACGCAATCATTGCCAATGTCGGTTGAAAATCCCCCCCCCCCCTCATTTTTGAACTATAATCTCGTTTGATTGGTTTGAAAGCCAATTGAGAAACTTTGTTGGAGCCGTAGTGGATGGCTAGTCCTTCAGAAGTAGAGCCCTGCAATGCGACATTTTTGTAATCAGGGGCCGAAATGGGTTCGCTCCCGAGTCTACAAATAGAATGTTTTAATTGAGTAGGGCTAATTTGGTGGGTTGTTTGCCATTTCCCTTTGTGTGTGTGCATGTAGCAAGCACACTTCAAAATTAAAGCAGGCCCCTTTCCTCGGGGATAAATGAGATGCGCAATTTTGCTGCGATTTTGTTGGCTATAAATATTGTTTTATTCTCTCACGTTCTTGTTTAGTTAATTTATTTTGTTTGTTTTTTATTAAGTATCGGTTTCGGGGAAAAATATAATTTTTATTTCCAGGCCATTCTATACTCCTCTATATAAGTACCAGGTCATTCAAAAAGTCCTGTCGTTTTTCGTTTGTTCGTTGTTTATTTTGATACTAGAGTGTTTGCTAATTAATTCCGTTCAATACAACTTTTATCCATGTAAACACAAATGTTTATACTTTATGAATAGGAGGGTAAGGAGGATTAATTTAATGCAGTCACCATCCAACTGTCTAGTTAAAATGATTCCAGTTGAAACTCAAATTCGGTCGATTTTGCTCTATGAGTTTAAACTTGGCTCAAAAGCTGCCGAAACTGCTAGAAAAATATGCTCCGTGTTTGGGGAAGATGTGCTGTCTGAGCGGAAGGCACAATTTTGGTTTTCAAAATTTCGTGGAGGCGACGAGACACTAGAAGACGAGGCACGCTCGGGTCGACCAACTGTAGTTGATAAGGAGGACGTTCGAAGAGTAGTAGAGTTGGATCCGCGTCAAAGTTGTTCAGAGATAGCCTCTCAACTTAATATCTCAGCCACCACTGCCTGGAATTACCTTAAAGAACTGGGAAAAGTGAAAAAACTGGATAAATGGATTCCTCATAAGCTTTCAGATGCCAATATGCTTGTTCGCTTGACAACTGCATCTTCGTTAACTTCCCGCTTGAATAGGCTGGGAAGTTTTGCCTCACCCACCATATTCCCCTGACCTGTCACCCACTGATTATCACCTATTCAGAGATCTCGACAACAATCTGAGACAGAAATGTTTTCAAGACCGTGACAACCTAATTCACGAACTGACCACTTATTTTTGCAGTAAAAATCAACAGTTTTTTAAGGAAGGAATTTGGGCTTTACCATCTCGTTGGAAGAAGGTTACCGACTGTAACGGTGGATATTTTGATGAATAAAGGTGATTATTTGAAAATATTTATTTATTTATAATTTCCCCCAAAAAAACGACAGGACTTTTTGAATGACCTGGTATATTCGCGCTATACTGACTAAACAGTACACGTGGATTTTATATATATCGAATATGATTTTATTTCTCTTAACCCATGTCATATGATTATTATTTTATTGTTGTTGTTTTTTTTTCTTGCCTTTTTTTTTTTTTATACCCACAAAGATATTTTGTAACGCGATGCTATTAAAATCTATGTTTTTGTGATGTTTGAGGGAATCGAAGAATTTAATGCTTCTTGTATTAGTGAATTAATTGACATTATATCTGTTGCCCGAAGCGACAAAACATTTCCCTTTAACTAAGTGATTACTCCTAAATATAATTTAGCCCAATTGGTAAGTATAAATGAAATTTGACTTCATCCCTTAAGGTTCATCAATTCAAAATACAATACAAAAACATTCCTTTTTTTTCTAAATTAAGTTAATTAAAATAGACAAAATTAAGTTAATTGAAATAGACAAAATACAATCGTATAATATTAATTTTCAAGATATATTTAATATTCATATCTGACGTTCAGTAATGCACGTTTAACTACATTTGAATTAACCTTTCATCTAACTACAAATGACCTCATTTAACTATAAATGCATGTTGGATGAAATGCCTACATTGAACTTAGAGTTCATTGCTTGGAGTAGAAGAAATTCAGCTGTTGCTGTTTCAAATAACTCACTGTATCGTGGACCGGCTTCAGAAGTTGATGAGTTATATATCGTGTTACAATTTATGAATTTCGTGAAAAATCTATCTACCCTTATCTTTTTATTATCGTCAGATTATTAATGCAAACATAAAGGAATGTAACACAGTGAAGCTCGAACTTTCGTTTTAGGAAGAACGATTTTTTTTAATCACATTGGGTCTGAATGAGGTATATGCCTTCTAAAAAAATAAGAGTGGCACTATTTTATATGGGTAAAAATTTCGGAGAAAACCATAGTTTTTAGTCATTTCAATTAAAAAAAATTCTTAATCTGAACAAAGATCCCTCCCTACCTTAAACATACCTGAATATGCAAAATATATTGCTATATCTTTACCATCGTCCGATTAGCCATAAAAGTATAAAGTGACGTTAATTAAACAAAGAAAGTGAACCATAAAACATTTTTTTCAGATTGCGCAAGACAGCAATGTATAAAATACAACCACAAAAATTGTTAAGGCGCTTCCGCTTATTACATCTGTGACTTTATAAATACAACTAGACATATACATATGGGTGTGTGTGTTTGCGTGTGAATGTTTTTTCATTATTCACACGTTAAGCCCTTATAACGATAGATCCGTTGATTCTTTGCTCTATAATACTTACTTCCTTTTCATTTCCTTTTGCGAGGAAAATTTTGAAGCGATTGAAAAGTAGAGAAGTACTTCTTCCTCGGAGGAAAGAAAAATGACTTTCTGGAAACTTTGAGAATGAAGTGGCCATGAATTGCCAAGAACAGCAAACAATTTGAAGTTGATAGTGCCCTTCAAGACTCTGCCCTATAGTATCTCAGGGTTCAGCATTGTTCTTTTCCCTACTTTTTTAAAAGAAAAAATAGCAGGAAAACATTTGTCAAGGCACACTTGCTTTATCGCTAGACAATGATTTTTTTTTTACTCTTTTTCCCTTCAGAATAACCCTATTGGGTTTTTTGTGCAGGGAGGGTTCACAAAATTAAAAAAAATCAATGGTTATTGGAATAAATTTACACGTCTGATTCTTACAAAATTTCAAGCCCAATTGCATTTATGTAAACTAATGTATGTAAAGCCTATTAAGTTATACATCATAAGCACCTATTAAAGTTCCTAATTTAAACGCCTTGTTTTTTTTTTTTTCAATAACAGTTCATGAGGTGTTTTTAATAACAAAAATTATTATTTTCACTGCTGTTTTTCTGACACTGGATGAGAGGTAGTTATTTAAATGACAACAACGTCATGAAATGTGTTTTTATCCATGAAAAGGCAACAAAGCAATAAGTAGCCTCGTGCGGCATGGCATGGCTTTTCTTAAAAACAGTATGTTTTAGAATTAGTTAAAATTTTTCATCAAATCATCACTATCGAGGTCTATTTGCGTGCTTGCACAAATATTACTGAAGATAATAATTTAAAAATCTCCAATTCGCATTCTTACATGTCATTTATTTATTATTATTTTTGTGGCTAGAAATGTCTTGTACTAAACAACGGTACATAGGTATGTCATCTTTTATTTACGAAATGTAAAACGTTAAACGGCATCCTTATTGTAAGGATATTTGACATTACAAATCTGCATTATTTCAGGAAACGTGTCATCATTTCCTCTATGTCCACCTTATTTTCTGTATTTGAACATTAAATGCCAAAGAAACAAAAAAAAGTTTAAATCTCTAAGTTATAAATAATTAATATGTTTAATTGGATCGTTAAATCAATGATTCACCTTGCCATCTTGATATCATAGAACTTCATTAATAATGTATAAATATTACAAATGACGAATAGTCTTTAGATCAAAGTACTCGGACGAATAGTCCCGTATAAATTAAAAAAAAAAATATGCGAGATGGGGAGGGGTAAAGAGATTACATTGACATGGATAGGGTTCTTCTGGTTCTGGAGCGGTGGGAGCGTACCGCGCACATAGGAGAATACACATAAAACATACCGTTTCATAGGTGAACGGGGTTCGAATCGCAGCCAAGGTCCATCTTTTATCTTGAAAATGTTTTTGAAAATTATAAGAATTTTATTGATAGTAAAAAAATGGAATCTGGAACTTAAATATATATTAATGTGTGAGTAACATTAATCTGAAAAATATATTTTAAAATGCACTTCCTGTTGAAATAAATAAAACAGAAAAAATAACCAAAATCATATGTTTTATCCAAAGAATATCTCTGAACACAAATAGTTTTTCTTCGGAAAAAATCATTATCATAAAAAAAAAAAAAAAAAAAAAAAAAAAATCATCTATCTCCATTTTAGTTCCTATATAAGGCTTTATCTATGCGATTTTTTTTTTTTTTTTTTTTTTTTTTTTTTTTTTTTTTTTTTTTTTTTTTTTTTTACATTATACAGATACCGATCATATTATTGATGAACGATATTAATTATTAACTAATCCCTAATGAAAATTTTACATAGTGCGGCTGTTATGAAGGAAAGCTTAGAAGTTGAAGGGGATGGAAATAGGGGACATTTCTTGGTTACCTTGGCGACGCGTTTGAGCCTTAAAGTTAAGTGGCTAATAGCCTTCCCCACTTTTCCTTTGTCTCCTTTTTATTCCCCTCCACTTCGTGACTGGGGGGGGGGGGGATGAAAGGCCACTGCTGAGCTTAGTGGCTGCTAAATTACAAGGTCTTAATAAAAATAATTGCCACAATTCAGACCACTTTAAAATCCTCCAAGAAATTTCTTGAAAAAAAAATTGTGTAAAATTTGAATTTTATATCAATGCAGCGTTTAACTTATATAAAAGCCAAAAAATGTTACTAATGGAATAGACCACAGCGCTTCGAATAATAGATAAAAAAAAATTATTTTTGTGCGAATTTTTCAGATGAGGTCAGACCAGTAAACAAGGTGAGTCAACAAATATTTAAACATTGCAATAAACAGATAAATAAAATAAAATATGACAGCGATCTAATAAATTAAAAATTTATTTGATTGAAAACTACTGAAATGGTTTAACATCGATTTTTCATTAGTCGATTTTTTATCAGCATTTTACATTAATAACATCGATTTCGCATTACTAATCGAAGTACCTTCTTCTTCTTCCTCTAACTCCTTTGTGCCGTCAAGCGTGGAGTTGCAGTTCCAGTCCATCTAGTCCACTGGTCTCTGTCCCTAGCTAGTCTCCGGGATGGTGCTTCCTCTTGCAGTCCCCAGTTTCCCAATGTAGTCAATGTATGTGCTCCTGTGTCTGTCACGAGGTCTTCTTCCTTCCGGCCTGGCTTCCAAGTACCACCTGGCCTTTCTGGTGTCGTCCATTCTGCATACATGACCATACCACTTCAATTGCCTCTCTTCCATGGTTTCCCGCACAGCTCGTACTCCCAACTCTTCTCGAATTCTTTCATTTCTGATGCAGTCTCTTTTGGTCTTTCCCGCTAATCTACGGAGGAATCTCATCTCAGCGGATGTTATCCTGCTTATGTGCTTTTCCAGTATTATCCAGCTTTCAGATCCGTACATAAGCACTGGAAGGAACACCGATTTAAATATTGTTGTGGCCAACACACTTTAAATTATTTTTGTTGATTTATCTCAATTAACTTTAATTGTTTTTTAATTTGTATCAACTAGTCATACTAAGTTAAGTGACATTGAATTCGAGAGTGGTGCGAAGTCAGCTTCGGAAGCACTACGAAGGCTTCGGGTCGCTTCGGAAGACTTAGGGCCGCCTCGGCAGCCCTCGGCTCCTCTCGTTCAATCATATGTTTAAATTGAAAAACAAAAGAATTATTAAATTAAAATTACACACAGGCGGTGTGAGTGTTGTCCGTGAATGTTGTCCGAGGAGATTGTTTTGAACCAGTTTCAACATCGAGGCCTCAAGGCACATTAATTCTCAAGAGGACAAGCATCTATGGCCCAGCAGCCTAAGCAGGTTTTGGATTGCTTACTCCCAAAGTTGTCAGCAGGTAACAACTTTTATTACTCACGGTGAACAATTATTCGCATTGAGCGAACAGATAGTGACCTCGGACCAGTCTGGGTGAGGTGTAATTAGCCACAGTGGCTCATTGATATCGAAGGAATCTGATTAATAAATTGTTAAGGTAAAAGACTTTAATATTGACATTAAAATATTTTCATCAGCCAATGAACAATTCATATTAATGTTAGTGCACATGCAATTTTATCTAAATATTTAGGCAAATTTAAAGATATCTTCTCTAATTAATTAATGTTAATTTTAGTATAATGCTGTTTATAGAAATTTCTTTCAATTACTATTTTTCCTAATTTTGTTTGTATTAGCTCATGAGCTTTATTTTGTTATATGTTTCCATTTTTTGTCATAATTGTACATAGCAAGGTTCAAAATATAGCCATCCGGCATTGCTTTGAAGTTTATTTATGTTTATTTATTTTTTAATTTATTTTCTTTAACTTTAAATTTTCACTAGCCTGTGGTGAGGTGGTTGGGCTAGGAAAGGCTCACCCTGAACCTCTACCCGCCATCACAAATATCCTCAATTTGGCTTCTCTACTTACTTCTTGCTTGCCTATGATGGTTTTAGATATTTGGTAATATAGTCCATTGGCCTTTATCACACAGTTTAGTACCTCCTGGTCTATTTTACCATTTTTACTAATAGTGGTCCCGAGGTGATTGTAAGTATTCGCCAGTTCTAGAGGTTCGCCGTTACATAGAATCCTTATATTCTCATTTTCTCTTCCAACGCACATGATTTTGCTCTTAGCTGGGTTTATCTGTAACCTTCTCAGCTTTAATTCTTCATTTCATTCCTCTATAGATGACTGGAAAGCATGCTGCGAGTCAGTTATCAGCACTACATCATCTGCGTAAATCATGGCCTGAGCTAGTACTGGGGTTAGATTCCAGTATTCCACGACTGCTCTCGGTGTTCTTCTTTTGCACACCTTCCATATTTCGTCCAGTAGTAGGATGAAAAGCGGTGGGCTAAGACTATCTCCCTGCTTTACTCTTTTATAAAAATGGAAAGGGTGTGAAATTTGCCCATTAAGTCTTACTATCCCCTTTGGATCTTGGTATGCGGATTTGATTGCGCTCACGAGGTTTGCTGGTACTTTTCTTCTAATCAGTGCATCCCAAATCTCCTGCCTTGGTACTGAGTCAAATGCTGCTCTCAAGTCAAGAAATCCCAGGTAGACTACCTTTCCGCGATCCCATGCTTTTTCGATGATCATCCTCAGGGAGAAGATATGGTCTTGGGTCTGTCTTCCCGGTCTAAAAGCTGCTTGCTCCTCTTCAATATCCTGCTCTACTATATCCCACAGTCGTTGCTCTAAAATCCTTGTGTATAACCTGTACACGACCGATGAGAGGCATATTGGTCTATAGTTTCCACATTCACTTTGGCTGCCTTTCTAGTGTATGGGGATTATGATGTTGTTTTCCCATTCTCGTGGCAGCATCTTGATATCCCAGATCTTTTGGAAGAGCATTTGCAGGCATTTAATCATTTCAAGCCCACCATATCTAATGTATTCCGGAGTTATGTTGTCTGGTCCTTGAGCCTTTCCCAACTGGATTGTTTCGACCGCCAATACCACTTCATCCTCTCCGATTGCATTATCCATGTCTTCAGGATAAGCCTCAACTGCTCTTCCTCTCCTTCTGCAATCCCTACGGTTATATCGTCGACGTTCTTCCGTGTTAAATTTTTCTTGGAAGAACTTCCTCCATACCTCCAGGACTTCCTTTTCTTCGGTCACTAGTTTTCCATTCGCGTCTTTTATGTTCCTGACTGGCTTTGCTCTTTTACCTTTTAACGCTTTAGCAACATGCCAGAACTTCTTTTCATTTTCTCTATAATTTCTTTCCAGCTCTTGACCGAACTCTTCCCAGGTCTTTGTCTTAGCCGCTCTGACCACTCCTTTAGCTTCATTTCTTCTCCTAACATACTCATCCCAGTGAACAGGCAGTTTGGTTCTACTGTATGTCTTCCAGGCCAACTTCTTCAGCTTTACAACTCTTTTGACATCATCATTCCACTATTTTGTTTTCTTAGTAGAGGGCCTTATTTTCTGAGTACCACATACTTCGTTAGCAGTTTTGAGTATGCAGATCTCAATTTCACTCCAAAGGGGATCTAGCTCTCTATCGCCATTTACATTTTGGAGGCGACTTTCAAGTAATGACCGATACTCTTCTTGTTTGTTTTCCCTTTTCAGCTTGCTAACATCAATCCTATTGTATGATTTGCTGAATTTCTTTCTAGGCTTGATGATTTTCGTATCGGCAATTAGTAACTTATGGCCTGTGCTTAGTTCTGCCCCTCTTATAACTTTGATATCTGTGAAGAACCTTCTGAGTTCCCGATCGATTATAAAATAGTGGATGACACTCCGCCTTATTCCTTGCCTTCGTGCACTCTCAAATGTGCAGGAAGGCAACCAGGAGTTGCCTTGGAGCATATTATTTTCTATACAGAATTCTATGAGTCTCACTTTCTCCTCCCCAGGGGCCCATTACTCCATGTGCATTGTCTCTTTCATTTCTAGTTCTTGCGTTGAGGTCTCCGCAGATCATTACCATTCTGCCTTTGTTTCTTGCACAATCTACTGTTCTTTGTAGATCTTCATAGAACTGTGTCTTGTCAAAGACTGCCGCATCCTCAACTGGGGCGTATACCTCTATTGCAGTAACTTTACCGACTGATAACACCATATCAACTTCAATAATCCTTGATGAAATTGGTTGGCAAAAACTCCACTCTCCTGTAAAGGTCGTCACCCATAACAAAAGCGACCCCTTCCTATGCTCTATCCTTCTCATTTACCCCAGAGTACAATATATTATATCCATCGGGTAATGTCTGGTGTCCACTCCCTCTTTTCCTCACCTCACTCAACCCTACTATGTCAACTTTATGCATCTTCATTTCCTCCACCTGTTCCTTTTCCTTTCCTGCGAGCGTTCTTATATTCCAGGTGGCTAATCGTATTTCCTTGTCCCTGCCTTGTCTGTAACCGTTAGACTGTCCGAATCCGAGGCTGCATGAGTTCCTTTGAATCGTCTATACTCCATACGGGCCCAGTAAATGGAGGCCCCTTGCCCAGGGACAACGGGTTTCTAGCTTGTATAAGGATCCGATTCCCCTATGCCTTCACTGGCTGATGACTCCCATCTACCCCTCGCAGTTCCCCAGCCTTTCTGCTGGACTCCTGCTCAGCCCGGTGATGTCTAGTCATAGACCCAACCAACTCCTACCGTCTTCGGCTCCATGCCAGTACTGGTGCTATTGCTGCCTCACACCAGGGATGTATATCGACCTCCCAGTCTAGATCCGCCGTGTTCCGATGAAAGCAGGGTCACCGAGTCATCGAGCAGGGTGCGGTTCCTTACCGCGCACGGACGGTCTTGGGTTTACAGCTTCCCTAAGACCTCCCCATTATGGTTCATAAGTCTCTCAGCTACTCCCCTGGTGCCGAAGAAGGACCAATCAACAAGTCAACCCTGTGGAAGGTCCTACCTCCCTCAGCCCCTTGGCCCCCTAATAGAAGTACTGAGATGTTCAATTGACTCTTACCCATCATAAGTTACACTTACTATTTTAATTATATTTCGTTTATGAAAATAATATCATATATTGTCAAGAAAACGAAACATAAATCATCAATAAAAATGGAACCAAAAAACAAACAAACACAGTTATTTTTGATGATGATTATTAAATTTTAAAACAAATTACTGCCAAAATAACAATTATTCTTTGTTTTTTTAATTTAACGCCATTTTATGCCACTAAGGCTAATCGGACGATGCTACAGTGGGTCCAGGTGTTATTAGGATAGGGATCTTTAAAGAGTACCTGACATCGTACAGTCTCGGGACCTCCATTTAACGTCCTATGCGAGGGACGGCTTAGCCATGGATATTTCACTCCCTTTAAAAATCCTTGGGCCACCACAGGAAGCGAACCTGCGATCTTTAGTATTGCAGGTTGCCATTCTATCCTCTTTACCTCAGGTGACCCCAACTATTATTCTTTATAAATTATGTCTATAAACAAGAGAAAAGTTTTTTATAAGGAAGAGTGTAAAGAAATACATGAATTAAGGCCATTACAAAAGACCTTGGATAAGATTATAACTGAATATGTTTAGGTAGTTACAGGTGGCCGGTCCAATACTCACAGGACTAAAACTAATAATCATTAGTACAATAATTACTGTCGACAGAATAAATTACCAAAAGCTATTCGGCAAACTAATTAATAATTTTTTTTTTGTTTTGTTTTGGCAAATTACAGTCAATAATTTGCAAAAACGTTGGCGAATAATAAATAATCTAAATGTACCAGCGGAAATTATTAATACATAATAATTAAAATTTGTTCCTTTTCACATTATGTTCAATTAAGTCTTGCTTTAAGTCATGTTGTAAGTAAGGAATGTTAAATTCTCTCTTTACTTCTTTTGTCTGTATTTTTCTCGTTTCTTTTAATAGAAGCCTGCTGTTAATTAGGTTTTTAATTTTTTTTTCTCTGACAGGAGATTAGTAACATTAACTGCCTCAGGCTACTCCTTTTTCAATTCCACTCTTAAGTCAGTAAGTGAAAAAAAGAAAAAAAAAAATTCTGCTCTTGTGATACACGGACCAGTTTCCGAAAGCCTTCTAAATATTACGGTTAGTTCATTTTCAATTTGATGTATAGTTATTGTTGGTTTTGTGATTGTTTTAAAGATTTGCTTGAAATCTTACCTGATTGCTTACTGATCTATACACAATATATTTATTTTTGATCAATTGGCTGATTTCAGTGAAGGAGTGACATTGAATCATTGATTCAAATCCACCACCATAATTCAATGTTTTTTTTTAATGGTAAAATTAAGCCGATTTGGCCGCTGTTAAAATATTAACGATAAAATAAAACAAAAGACTTATGTACATCAGTAATATAAAGTTCCCTACAGTTTCGGTGATCATCATATATATATGTTTCAGCATTTACCATCATAATCTAAATCATCAATTAACTACTACAGGCAGTGTGATTTTTTTTTCGATAGAGCCTGGACTAATCACCATGATCCTCTCCTAGTTCTATTCCTTTCCAAACTTCTCCTTCCACAGAAATTCCATATTCATTTTACCCAGGGTTTGTTGGAGTTTTCTTCGGGATTTTCTTCCATCAACCTTACCTCATCCTACACTCTTTGTAGGTAATTCTTGTCCGTCCCAAAACATGCTTAAACTTAACCTTAAATCTTGTAACGTGTTCTTCCGCGACCTTTACTGCTGTTTCGACACCCAGATATTGTTGGATGTTGGATTACGGGTCCTATCTCTTCGGTCATTTTTTTACTTCTTTATGTTTCGTACTTACTGCTCATTATTCTGAGAAATAATATAGTATGAGTCCAAAATTGATAAACACTCTGTTTGGAATCTATGGAGGCTTCTGAATCGTTTCTATCTAGATCGTAAAATATCGTTCCAGTCGAGGGTATTCTCTTCTTTATTTCATTCTCTTTGAGTGCCAATAAACTGGTAGCC
Organism: Aelia acuminata; assembly: GCA_911387785.2. Taxonomy (NCBI): domain Eukaryota; kingdom Metazoa; phylum Arthropoda; class Insecta; order Hemiptera; family Pentatomidae; genus Aelia; species Aelia acuminata. The sequence goes on along the minus strand of OU426982.1, from coordinate 100,286,112 downwards.
ATTAAAAGTGAAAAATATTAAAAAAATATGTGTAACTATAATTGTATTGTGTCAATTGTAAGACCCGACGTTTTTTCTTAGTGCTGAAAGCATTCCGAGACATTCCATTCAAGAGAATCATATTTGTAAGTTGTACCGGATCATCATATTGTATATATTGGATAAATGTTGAAGAAAAGAATTGTAGTTCAGAGCATCTTTTACTGCAAAAGTAGAACATAGTTCTATATTGAACACGCTTTTATTTTTAATATGGTTTTTTAACTATGTGCTAAAGTATTTCTTTTTCACCAGTACAATATAATTCAGGGTTGGTTTGATTACAAGGTCGTAGGAATGAGAGCTTTTAATTAATTAGTGTTCTCATGTTGGGAGTAATTCAATACCACATCTAGATCCTGATATCCTGCCTATCGCGGTAGCCGCATGAATATTCCGATTTTAATTGAAGGGGTTTTAAATATTACCGAAATGGTTAGAACGGTATCCCATTAAATGGAAAAGGGTTGCTCAGAGGAAGCTAATCCCATTGTGAAGGTCCCTTGGTTTCCATTAATTCCCAAACCCTGTGCGGGCGGGATCCAGCGCTTTGGACCATCCTTCAAGATAAAATGCCAGTCGATTGTTACCCTGTTTGCTGGGTGTTTATGAATTAAATCTGTGAAGAGTTTATTTAAAATCTTCTCATTCATTTTATTGTCATATTTTTTAAATATTATACCTTGTGTTTGCTTTATTTATCATAGCTGTCTGTGTATCCCGGTTTCGCTCGGAGAATTTCATTTTTCTACGACTCAAACAGTCGATTTCGTAAAAACCAATGTATAGCGAGATCATAACGATTTTTATAACAATAAAGAATATACTCAGAGATTGGCTGAAGTTATGCAATTCGGATATGGTATGAAAGAACCACTTAGCGAAATTTGGAGAATTTAGGACAAACGGTTTGGATTTCTATAAAGAACAAACAAAACAGAATTTCATCTTTATTTATATAGATATTCATATTCTATAGTTATTAGTGGCATAATTTCTCTCTCCCATGAAGTCAGAAGTCAGGTTTTTTTTACTGGTCTGACGTAAAGGGTTTATGGACAAAAAATGTCCTCGACTAGAAAGATTGTTTACGATGTAGAAAGAAACATTTAAAACAGATTATTTACAAGTTGATATAAGTGCTCATTATTTCTCAGAATAATGAGGAGTAACTACGAAACAGGGGGGGGGGATCAAATGTAAAGAAGAAAAAAACAAGACCATAGATAGGATTTCTAATATTAAATTCAAAATCCTAAGGTTAATAGAATGCGAATGAAACGTCTTCAGAGGAGAAAAGGCAATAAATATAAATTTATTTTATATATCTTGTTATAAAATATATAATATACCCCCCCCCCCCTCATGAAAATGTCAAATAAGTAGGTATGTAACCTGTCTCATGCACCGAGAGGGTACAATGTACATATGTGTAAAGGAGTTGAGGAACGGGGTTAGGGCTTCCCTGTGCAGGACTCCTCCCCACCCCCATTTAGCGCCACACAGTGAATTATATTAGCTCCTAGCGCTCATCCTTAATGGATGTGGAATCTGGGAGCTGAGGAAAACGTCTTCCTGCCAGCTGTTCCGATCCCTCCATCTTATAGCATTTATTGATTCAAGTAAACTTAATTGCTAACCCGGCACAAACTATCTCCAATCTAATCGATCATGTAGAACCAATTCAACCTTAAAAATAATGAATTAGAATATGCTTAGATGGCATCTGAAAATTTTGCTTTCTAGCCTCTCTTTGAATATTATTTTAAATAAAAGGTTTGGATCACGCTGATATAATAATGTGTTGAAGGACCTTATTGCTCAACAACTAAGTCCAATTAGGTCTTACCGTCCTATAAATGAGACTTTTGTAGTACATTGGTAAGTGATGATAGATAGATAGATAGATAGATAGACAGATACGTTTATTTACAAATTTACATAAATTACTAATTACTAATGTCTATATTTTTTTCTCAAATGCAATTGGACAATGGACTAAGTCCGTCTGTCGAGTTGTCCATATTCATTTTATGTGTACATAAAAAAGTAAAAATATATAAAAATAAACAAAACAGAAAAGTTTCCTCACAGAACAAAAAGATAAAAAACAAAGGAAAACAATGCCTATGTGCATCTTTTATAAAATTTAACAGGTAAATAAAAGCTTTTACAAGATAGATAAAGGACAATTAATCCTACGTTTATTAAATTATATAAACCACTACAGATGTATCTATTACATGTTCTTATACCTAGTAGAAGCTATATATATTTTTTTTTTTTTAAATCTCTCTTTAAAAATATGTTAATGAAATATATATACTGCATATTTTAAATATTAAATTCTTTAATAAGTTCTGCTCTATATCTTGTTCCTACTTGTAGGTATAGTTTTAATTTTCTACTGTATTTTGCGTTTAAGATGTCTATTGTCACGTTTAAAGAAAAAGTAGACTTTCTAAAAATGTTTTGCCTAAGTTCCGCTAATATAGGACATGCTGATATGAAGTGATGAGTGTCTTCCGGGATGTTTAAATTGCATAAAGAACAATTTTTATATTTTTGAAGCCATGGTTGGTAATTTAAGCTTAGCAGTTCTCCTCTTGCCTTGAATATGAGACGGCTCTACTGGATGTTTTTATTTTCTTGAAAATAGTCATAAGAATAATCCAGAAGGGCATAGATACGGTGGTGTTCTGCTGCTCTGGCTCTTTCTATGTAGCTATTTCTTAGTGCTTTAGTAACATTTTCCAGAAAAAGTGACCGGGAATTTTCTATTTGCTCTAAGAAACTATCATTTTCCAGTGTTAATCCTAAATGTTTTAGAAATAAATTTTTAATGACAGATACCCACGAGACATTGTTTTTTATGGCATTTCCTGCTATAAATTTTGGAAATCTATTATTACCCATTTTAGAGACCTTCACAAGATAATCCAAGTGTAATTTCAGGGTATCAATGAAGTTAGTTAGTGATGATGCAGTTCCAGAACTTTCGGTCTGTTATGGTTTATTAAGTATAATTATATACAGAAAAGGGATAATTGCAGAGCTGGATGTAAGCTTGGAGAAGGCTTTTCTAGAAATCCAGGGTCTCCAATATCAATCAGGTGTCTAAAACAAAAACAAAAAAAATAATTAGAAACAGACTTTTTAGAAAACAATTTTATGTTGTTTTACTTCGTCATTTTATTTAATATATTAGTTGACATATTATCTGGGTAGACTGCTTTACTTATTTACAATAATGAATTAACAGCATCCCATACAGCCTCATATTATATATGTTTGTATTTTTTCAATTTGGTGGACGTTTCGGACCAGTGTGTCCATATTCATCACCATACATTAATTGAGCACTATACACACAGGTGATGAACGTACCAGATTGAAAAAATATAAACATATATAACATGAGACTGCAATGGGATGCTGTTAATTCATTATTATATTAGTTAGGTATATTATATTATTTCATTCATTATTATATTATATTAGTTAACTTAGCAACAAGAAGTTGCTAAAAGTCTACTTCCTAAAATATAAATAACAAAAATATGATATCCTAATATAAATAATAGCCGGAATGAACGGGTGGGTTAAGAAGTTTGCTATAGGTAAATGATGTTAAGCAACGTCGAGCATGGTTAGTAAGTGGATGGGTGACCGCTTGAATCGGGCGATCGCCCACCGATGAAAGCCTCAAAGCTAGAGTCCTAAATTAAAAATAATATATTTAGAGATCACTTGTTAAGTCATTGTATTTACTCTTGTTTAAAAGACTGGAGACGATGTTTTCGAATTTACCAATTGCGTGTATAGAAAAAATAAGCAGAAGTTTTGTAATATATAAACTATTCTAATTGTTGAATTATTCTTAGAGTCGTTCTATTTAGGAAGGGGATTATGTTAATTTATAGGATATTCATATAGGTAGCTACCATTCTCTCTCCCTGAATGTTCCTCCACATGATAAGCTAGCATTGAAATTCCTCGAAGCGGTATACTCCCAGGAACTGGCCCTATCCTCAAAATTACCTATTCTTCAAATATATCGAGGCTAGATCAATAGCCGCGGGAGGTGATGGAGGGTGAGAGGGGGGGGGGGTTGCATTACTATTCATAGAGGAGAACGTGCTAGGCTCGGTATCATCCCGCAATTTGGTCCGGAGTAGATTGATCGCAGCGGTGGCATTGACTGAACAGAGAGAAACAAGACAAATAGAGATAGCGGAAATGAGGCGCTGAGGTCACTGACAGCTTTCCGATAGGGACAATACAAACTTGGCGTTCTTACTGATGTCTTGTTTTTATCTTAAAACCTTTCATTGCTCTCTTAGGACGCCAAGAGAGGGATTCCAATAAAGTTGAAATACTAACTGCGAATGTTTCACGTTTTGTTAAAGACACAGACACACAGAGCACTAACCTTCCCTAGTAATTTTTTTTTAAGTCAATCTAAATTTCGTTAATGGTTTAAATATAAATGAGAGTGACGCAAAAGTAACCTTCTGCTTCGATGTTCAGAGCAAACCTAAACCTCTGGTCCATTGATTCTTATATTTCGTCCGAAATCGAACATTCCAGAATGACCCAGTACATTCTTGTCTCCTCTAAACCATGTGATTACGTACGGTGATGTAACTGTTCTATCGTTATAATAGATTTTATGTTACATTGAGTACTGAAACTATATATACCAACCTCTCAAATATTTATGTTTGATACATGTAACACACAACATATATACATTAGAAGGTTGTAATAATATATATTGTGGAAGGTAGTTATTACACTAATGATCTTTCTCATTACCCTAGAAAAGGGCTGGATTCAACCGGCATGAATTCGGTTACGGTAACTGTAGGTCAGCTATCGCGAGCTGGAGGAATATTAACCCTAAATATAAGGATAATTAAGGGCGCTATAAAGGAAGGGAATAAAAGGGGCGGATAAGAGGGAGTATCCATTAATATGAAAAGGGGGGGGCTAGCACTGATGGTGGCCATCCTAGCACTAATTATCGCGGGCTCAATGGACCCCCCGTGGAAATTTGACGAAACTCTCCGATGAAAGGGTGTAAAATTAATGAAGATTTATGAAGGAGCGAGTCGCCAGGCTAACAGGGCCAGCCCATTATGGAGGATCGGTCTCGTAGTCCCAACGCAGCCAATCCTTCCTGTCTTAAATTGCATTTATGCGAAAGCAGTTATCATTTTATGAGGTATTACCACTTTAGGGTCTACTCCCATTTGATGCCACTCTCTTATTTATAACTCGTCATCTTCTCGAGGTACCCATTAACGATTTAACATTAATCGAGAACGAATTAACTGATCCCTTAGTTTGCAAGTTGCTGATAGTTTGTAGAAAGAAATGCAAATAGCAGATAAGCAAATGAGATGGCAGGAAGGTGAGAACAAAAAATAATATGTAAATAAAAAAAAAAACTATAAAATGACCGAGCATACTTACAGTTAATTTCTTGGCCATCACCTCAACATTCTTCTGGTAGATAGTAATAGCTTCTGGGATGAGGGCATGAAAGCGATTCTTGACTGTTGTTTAGACGCAAGAAATGTCCTTTTGATTAGAATGGCTCCATGGATTTTATATTCGACTTTTAATACCATAAGTTCAAAATGTTTTAATTATTACATTATAAACAGTAAATTTATTATTAAGAAATAACATTAATGTACAAATCTAACGTAAAAATCATTATACTGAAGATCAGGAATCGCAGCGTGAATAACAAGTACGTTTAGTTATACCTAGAAGAACAACCGCTGGAAGCATACTATATGAAAATAGTTTTAACATCAACTTACATAGGTCCTTCAGAGAGAATTCCTCCGATTGGCAGCAGTAGGGAACGGTTGGATTAGGGTTTAATAAAAACTATACATAGAATTATGGATTCATCACGATATTCCGTATGTCTGGAAAATTAGTTAATAAACACCTCAAGAATAAATGTTTGTATTGTATACATACATGTGGACAACTTTTAACATCTTATTAAGGATGGTGTGCCTTCAAAAAAGATAAACCTGATATTAAATGTTACACAAAACTTCTTAGGACATGGTTCAGCGAACCCGTTATATTTCAGTGCGTAGACTAATTATTAGGTTTTATAAAATACTCGTTGGTGCTTGTTTAAAAAATTGTCCTTCGAATTAATCGTGACTAAAATTAATATAGTGTAGAAATAGAATCAGTTTTCAAGTTAATGGATAGTTTGTTCGTTTGAACGTTAGATACACGACCTTTTGTAAATTATAATAATAATAATAATAATAATTGTTTATTTGTTTACGGGGATGTCCCCCATATAAATAGAGTGTGTACAATTACAATTAATTAGAGTGTATACAATGAATTTTTTTTTTCAATATTAATTCCTAGTGCCATCTTTTTAACATTTTTTTTTTTTTTTTTTTTTTTTAATGCAACGACCAAACAAAAACAAAACAAAGAAAAATAATAGCAGACGAACAAGCAAGTCAATAACAATAACAAGCAATAACAAGAAAATAGCAATAAAGAGTAAATAAGAGGCACCAAAATAGAATAAATAACATATAGTGATTTAACAACAGTAAATTAAAATATCAGGACTATTATCATGTCTTCGGATCTATTCTTCTAGCATAAATCTTCGGAGGTTGAGACTTCGCACTGACCTTTTGTAAATTAACGAGATTGATTACGTTTTCGAAATGATCAGCAAATGTCTTGAGCCAGTGAGTATTGCTAGGTGCAACTTGGGCCATTCAAGTTTTTTCATATATTTTTACTTTTACTTACCTGTATATGAAATATATAGTAAGGGAAATTATTGCGATCGTGAAAAATTTTGACTTCCGGTTTTCAACGGAAATACACGTTTTGGGGTCCCCAGAGTCCAAATAACCAAGTCCCGCGAAATGGTCTGTGTGTGTGTGTCTGTGAACAGACTAGCTCAAAAACCATAAACCGTGCGAACCTGGAATTGGGTATTTAGTGTATGTATATGCCCGCGACGTGACAGCAAAAATTTTATCAAAATTAGTCAAAGGGAGGGGGTACTTTATTTAATAACTTTTTATGTTTTTTTCGATTTTCTCAAAAACGGCTCTAACGATTTTGATTAAACTTAGTATTTGATGTACGAATATGCCCGAGATATGACTGCAAAAATTTCATCAAAATTGATCAGCCGCAGGGGGGCCTTTACTTAATAAATTTTGTATCATTTTCACGTTTTTTTTTTTTATTTACTCAAAAACGGCTTTAACGATTTCGATCAAACTGGGTATTTGATGTATGCATATGCCATAGATGTGACAGCCAACATTTCATCAAAATTGTTCAAACGGAGGAGGCACTTTATTTCATAACATTTTTTCCAATTTATAACTTTCTTTCGTTTATCTCAAAAACGGCTTTAATGAGTTTGATCAAATTCGCCATGTTTAATGAAAATAAGGTGTTCTTTAATATCAGGTAAGCTTTATCGTTATTAAAATGTTCTGAGGGGGCTTAAATGGGAAAGGGGCCTTTTTTGTTTTCCTGTAAAGTACCCTTGTTTTTATTTATATGGAAAAATTAACTGTCTCTCATCACGCCTAAAAATAAGAAATGGCTAAATATGAAATATGAAAAAAATCAAGTAAACATATAGAGGATAAAAAAAAGAAATATATTCCGTTAACTCATAAAATACGTTGAGTAAACGCGTGCGGCGGAGTACGCCTTTAATGACAGACCATTGTTCATAATTAAAGCCGTTCTGTTCATTTGATGGAAATTATTTGTTTTATGGTAAATGAAGTTTTCAACAACTACATAGAGAATTATAAAATCAGACAACTTGGAGTATTATGCTTGCATTGCTGAATTACCACAACTAATAACTATTATTTAATAATAAAAAATAGTGTTTTTTATAGAGCAAATAAAAACAAAAATAAGAAATGAATGTGGAAAAATGTGTCTTTAAGAAGTGGCAATTAACAAAACACATCTACTTATTTCTAATTTAAGTAACTTGGTAATTGAAAGTTGTGTGTTGCGCGCACGCACCAGATTTTTTCTTCTTTGGATCAAACTCATGAGGAAGTACTAGATCAAGTTTTAATGTAACAAAGTAATATCATTTCAAGTAATTTATTTTAAGTTGTAATTAGTCACTTTATTTAAAATAACTAAAAATTAATTTATTCAATGGAACATCTAAATATTATCACTCAATATAATGTTTTATTTTTTTTTTTATTTGATGTTGTTTAACGTCACTTCGACTGCCCAGGCCATTAGCGACGACTGCGCTTCTTAAATGTAGGACATTAATTTTGGGCTCCTGAGGTACTTTAGGGTTTTTTGATTTTCGTTGTTTGCTTTGTATGGATATGAAGTAGTAATATTGAAGTCGCGGCGTTCCTTCTAGTATTTTTGACACTGAAAAAGGTGTTCCACTGTAAGAGGGGTATTGTCGCAGATTTGACAAGTAGGCCGGTGAAGTCCAATAAGCAGGTAGATTTGAGTAAGCTTCCTGTGACCAGGTCTTAGCCTGGTTATTATGGTTGCTTCCTTTGGAGTTAAGTTCTTTGGAGGCAGCCAAGCATGGTTATCTTCTTTGATCAGGCGAAGGCGATTACGTGTGTTTTGCCACTCTTCGGTCCATTTTTCCTTTACTTTGGTTTTCACCTGTTTCGCCTACTCGGAAGGAAATATTAATTTTAGCTCAGGAGGGTCTGAGCTCTTGGCTGCTTCTTTTGTCAGTTGGTCCGCTTGTTCATTTCCTTTAATCCCGACATGAGAAGGAACCCACAGCATCGATACTTCCCTCCCGATCTTTACTTGTTCGAAATTTAGTTCCAGAATTTTTTTATGTAATTCATTGTTGCTCCATAAATTTTGTAGTCCCTTAATTACCAAAAGAGAGCCAGTCACAATAACTGATTTCGGAATACGTTTGTTATTATCGCCTTTTACTTCTCTGTTATTTTGAAAGTTATAATTGTTAATTATTATTTAATAATATATTTTTTTCTCTTTTCAGGTAAGAAAAATACAGCACAGATAAGAATGTCAAGTACGTATTTGTATTTTATATATTTTCTTTTTAAATATAGTTTACCGATTTGCTGTTTATTGTAATCGTATTAATTTTTTAGCAAAATAAAATTTGACTTCCTTACTGGACGAAACCGAAAGTAAAATTAGTATTTTTGAATTTAACTTAACAAGCGAAGTATGATCTATTATATACGTTAACCGCTTAAACCAATTGGTTTCTCGCTTTGATTCTATTGTTTATAAGGAGATTTTTAAAATTAGGGAAGACATTTGTGAATGGAGGGACACATTAACACAAATTATAAATGTAGTATGTCTTTTCAAGGCATGGGATATGTTAAAAGAAAAAGAAATCAAGCATATGCGATTATTAAGTTATTATATTTATGATAATTTATAATATGATAACTATAAAAATTTATCGGTTTGTTCTAAAACAGTCACATCACTAGTAGTGAATAACAATATTCCCAAGCTACTATAGTGTTGAATGTTTTAGACGAATAATGTTTCAATTACAATTTGTGAACCGTAATCGAAAATGCATTGGTTTGCAATATTTATGCGTTTCACTTTCCAACTTACAATATCTGGTTGAAAATAGGTCAAATTCATATAAAATATCAATGGAAATAATTGGTCAAATCAAAAGGAAATAATTGTTGATTACTAACCAGGCCTTCGATTTATTTACGAAATCATTGCTTTGTATCAGGAAGGACTACAGTCTAAACAACCAACAAACAAAGATGTGTTACGTTTAGGGTTTAATACTTTTAATTCAGGTTTTAGTTCTAATCGCCCTCTATCATATATTCCCTTAAAAATAAAAAATATAAATAGCTAAAATATTTGCAGAGAGGGTGACATGATTCGCTGACCTCCGCTGAATCCATACATATAAATATCGAACATACAGTCTTTGTAAGGTGTAATTTTTTGTTTTTCTCTAGAGATAGGTCTTTTATTTTATTTCTTTATTGATGCCTTTTTTTTTTCTTTTTTTTTTAATTGACTTTATTTGAATAGTTGTACAATAGTTGGTATAAAAAGAGGAAAAATGCAATAAGACGAATAATTTTATTTTAATTTGTACAAATACACACTAATTGTTAGTAAAAATTATTAAATTAAAATATTAAATACTATGTTCAATACAACACAATCTTTTCGGAGGCGGAGCAAAATTTAAAATTTTTAACACTAGATATTATGATAATCGTCTAAATGGATCTTCTCATCTATTGATTTCAATGCCTACCAATCTAATTGTATCAGTAACATGTCATTTCTAATTTCGCCGCCTCCGAAAAGATTGTGTTGTATTGAACATAGTAGTTAATATTTTAATTTAATAATTTTTAGTAACAATTAGTGTGTATATGTACAAATCAAAATAAAATTATTCGTCTTATTGCATTTTTCCTATGCTTATACCATTTTCAATTTTGCTGTGTATTCATAAAAATCAGAAGGTAATTATTTCATACTTTTCAGTGAATCTATTTTCCCTGATTCCTAGGTTTCGAAGTCGGTTTAATTTTTTTTTACATGTTGGAGGGGATAAGGGAGCTGGTAAAATAATTCATTTGACTGTGATTCTTAACAAAAGTGACTATAGTTTTTAACTAGTAAAAAGATTTTTAATTTTTGACAAGGGGTAATTTATTTGAAAAATTGTGGTCACAGGTGGGTAAAAGCGTATTTCATCAATTAACTGTGTGTTTATTTTAATTTGTTGAGTTCAAAAGTATTGAAATTCTAGATTTTAGCTCTTCTTCTTGAAAATGGCTTAGTGCTGAAACGTTGAACCGACTATTGTAAAAATAGTGTGAGGTTAATAAAGGATTAAAATGGAATAGTAGTTAATATTTTAATTTAATAGTTTTTATTAACAATTAGTGTGTATTTGTACAAATCAAAATAAAATTATTCGTCTTATTGCATTTTTCCTCTTTTTATACCACTTTCAATTTTGCTGTGTATTCATAAAATTCAGAAGGTAATTATTTCATACTTTTCAGTATCAATCTATTTTCACCGATTCCTAGGTTTCGAAATCGGTTTAATTTTTTTTTTTTTTTTTTTTTTTTTATAATTTTTATTTTTTTATATTTACTATTAATATATTTTTGACGTGAATAAGAAATTTAATTAAAACAGTTAAGCATTGATAGTATAACTGTTCCATTAATCCATTTTTTTTTTATATCTTCTATTTTTTAGACCATTCTATACAAATTAACATTATAAATTTAATAATAAAGGTAATAAATTATCTGATTTTACTATGCAAAAAATGACACGAGTAGTCGAAGTGCCTTGGTTGTTGAGTGTAGATTGATTGTATCGTATATAATTAATCTGCAGACGAAATATTACCTTATGTTTATTCCAAATTAATTAGCTTCCATGTTCCCTCTTATCTCTTTGTAGCCTTGAGACATTAAAATAGTTGTTGAAACCCACCAGCTCTTCACAAGTAATTCTGAGCACGTGTAACATTAGAGAACAGATCTCTACACGGGACTCAACAGGTTTTTAAATTCCCTCCTCCGGAAAAGGGCGATGAAATAGAAGGGGGTAAACATTTCTATCTTCAATCCCCAAGGGCTGAAGGGAGAGGGAATGAGGAAGGGGGTAATTGAAGTGACCTAAGCTAGTAGGCGGATTTACGAGTGTTTTTTTTTTTTTTTTTTCAACTCCCACCTCTCCTTCTCTCTAATTTTGCGCTGCTCGAGGAAAACTTAATATTTCACCCGAGCCGCGTGTGGGAAGTCGGCTGCCTCATAAAAGATTCTATGGCTAAAACCTCACATATCCTTCATTATTCATCTGACTTATCTAGAATTTCTTCCGGAGCTTTTAGCGGATGGTTTAGACGCTGTTGCTAGGCTCTACAGGATATTCCGTGGAGAAAATATTTCCCTCTATCACCGCCTCGACGAAACTTTATCTCGTATTTAAATTCGAATGTATATATGTTACCGAATAAATGTTTCTATTCTATCTTATAACATTTATGTTTCAAGATAATAATAAATAAAAATATTGGCTCCTCATGAGTACAATTGAACAGTGGATTAACATTTTGTGCATCGAAATAGATAAGTCGAGAGAATTAGCTTTTCACACATTACACGTGCTATTAATGTGAGTCGAAATATCAAAAAGTCAAATAAATGTTATTAAAAGAAATTTTAAATAAATTACATTTGAAGTGGAATGTTTAATGAGTTGAGTAATAGGGTCTCATATTCTGTTCACTTCAAATGACATTTCCACCACCTTCATTCACTCTTGCCCAAGTTGCACTACAAATCAAACATTTACTCAAAAGAAAAACCCCTGGTTATGACTTAATAACTGCCGAGGTGCTCCAAAAAATGCCCAGAAAAAAAGACAACAATTTACAACGGCATACTAAGGACATCAAAATTCCCACTACAATGGAAATATTCCATGATTCAAATGATACACAAACCAAATAAAGATATCTACCACCCTTCTTCGTACAGACCTATCAGTCTTCTTCCGATATGTTCAAAAACATTTGAAAAATTAATATACAAAAGAATAGTTGACATATTGACTGACAAACATATAATACCAGACCATCAATTTGGATTTCGCAAGTCACATTCAACGACCCACCAACTACACAGAGTTACTGACTTCATTGCTGGAGCATTAGAACAAAAACAATATGCAACTGGTGTATTTTTTGATGTTGCTCAGGCGTTCGACAAAGTTTGGCACCTCTTTAAACTCAAGAACATACTACCGTACAAGGCGTAATAATCGCGATATTTATCGCCCTAAAACCCCTAACCTATCCTACTACCGTACACCAACTATCTCATTCTTCGATCCTTCCTTTACGACAGATTTTTCTCCGTTCGGCAGGGATCAGAAATTTCTTCAATTCATCCAGTCCTAGCGGGGGTACCACAAGGTTCAATACTGGCTCCCCTACTCTACATTGTATACACCCATGACATACCAGAAAGTAATGAAACATTGACCGCTACTTACGCAGACGATACAGCAATACTAACAAAACATCAAGATCCGTCACATGCTTCACTAACCTTACAAAACCACTTACATAAATTAAATGACTGGTGCAAATTGTGGAAAATTAGACTTAATCACGGTAAATCACAACATAAACTTTTACTCTCCGGAAAAATACTTGTCCTCCAATTTATATCGAAAATGTCCAAATTCCCCAAACACACACAGTACAGTACCTCGGACTAACCCTCGATAGAAGAATGACATGGGGCCCGCACGTTAAAATGAAAAGGGAAGCTCTAAACAAACAACTAAAGCTACTTTACCCACTTTTTTCTAAATCCTCAAAATTAAGACTAAGACAAAAACTAAATACTTACACATACTTACTTAAACCTGTATGGATGTACTGTTCACAGATTTACGGAATCGCTAAAAAAATACATTTACAGAAACTCCAGACCTTTCAGTCAAAATTATTACGACTCATTTCAAAAGCGCCTTGGTAAGTGACTAATCAAACCTTACATACTGACTTCCACATGCCAACAGTCGACCAAGAAATCAAGACTCTTTACAAACGTTTCCACACTAACCTACACGGACATATAAACCTACTAATCAGAGATAAGGCCACAGATGAAATGCCCTTAAATGTGAGGGGGAGATTAAAAAGACGTTGGATGAGAGATCTCCTTCTTTAACAGACCTGAATAACTGCATCAAGCCAGGGTAGAGGTACTGTTGGGTGCCATCCTTCCCCATGCCATTGTTGACAGGCGCGGATATACAAATGAAGTTAAAAAAAACAAAAGATAAAAATAAAATAAATTACAATAAAGAATGAAAAAATAAATTTATGAAACTATATATAAAAAAAAAAAATAGGGTATTCGAAATTTACTTCAATATGTATATGTAAATAAAAATTGATAGGGATGTGTAATTAAAAATGAAGTTTTTAAAAACAAAATCTTAATTGAAAATTTTATTTTAACTTTATTGGAAATTATTTCATTTTTCCTTCAATTTTAATTTAAATAAAGATAATGTTAACGATGCTTAGAAGTTATTGGTTGATTAATTTAATTAAAGTACTGTAACACATCTGTGGGTTAAACAATTTTTGTTCAAAGAAAAATAACAATTTCCAATGTCACACATATTATGAGAACACAAATATTAAAATAAACAATTAAGAAGGTTACAAAAATTATTATTATGTAACACAGGAATAATCATGTGAATTGAGATTCAGAACAAGACTAGCTCTCCAGTCCATCACTTCATATATATATATATATATATATATATATATATATATATATATATATATATATATATATATATATATATATATATAAAGTCGTAAAGAGAACAGTCTAGAACTTCTAGAACCGGCGTGGATGGTACTCGAACATCGTAGTCACAAACATGTGCTATGATAGTTTGTTCAAACTGTTAGTTCGTTGCAACAATAAGTATAGAACCATTCTAAACCATATTTTTGTCATTTGTTTTTGTTTAATATTACAATTCAGTAGAAAAAAATGTAACTGTTTTATTAAACTTCTTTATTTATGATGCCTTTTTATTTATTTCTTTTTTCGATTTTTTAATAACATGTAGTTAAAGCAGGTTGTCATAAATATGATTAATCCAATTAAGTAGGTATTTTATCATGCTAAATCACTAAAATTTAAATGGGTTGCTGATTAGAATCTCTTCTGATACACACATTTTCATTACGAAAACTCAGCATTCTGAAAATTGCTGAGGAATTTCCTTCGAAATGTATTAAAACAAAAATAGTCATAATAAGTGACGTTGAACGTTTCTTAAATATATAATAGGGAATTGAATAATAATCCAGTTTATTTAAAAAGTTGAAGGAGTAAATATTTCATTCGGATCCGATGCTACATCATCCGATTGTGATGGATACAATCCGCAGTGGTATTCAGATTGAAAACCTTTTACGAATTTATTGGCTTGTCAGATGGACTGCAGCGACTCTCGTGTTGTTTTTTTTTTCCTTCTTTTTTTTTAACCACAGAATTTTTTATCCAGCATGGCTGGCGATGGAAGGAATGCTGGTAGCTGAACCACTAGGGTCCTTGCTAAATGCAAATTCACACTGTTGGTCGGTTAGCTATCCCACACAGCACGTCACCACATTGATACATTAGGTTACTCCCCATTATATTCATTCATGGGACTTTTTCGTAATAGTGACTAGCTTTTTAAAATATAAAACATATTATAACTTATACTGTCATTTAAACAATCCCTGCAATAAGATTGAAAAGCTGCTTAACTTGCAAAGTTGGTAAAACCCAGCACACTCTTTCAGTCCGAAGAATATAAGATAAAGTAAAAACTAGTGTTCTGTGGTACCAATTGAAAAATGTTCTGCAAAATAAATAACAGATACTCAGGCAAGACTCTAGATTAAACTTTAATTGTCAAAATCATTATATTAAAGATACTTTCTACTAAGTCTCAAGGACTAAACTATATGATACATGACTCTGTGTGTGTTTCTATCTGTCTATACTCTCTATCTATTTACTCTTACCCTTACTCCGACTCTGTCTTGTGTGAATTTTTGGGGGGAATATATATATTCAGAATTTGGAGATTTTTGTGAGGAGAGGGAGAAAAGTCTTCGTCCGTGTCTTCTGATTGGTTAAACAGGCTGGGGGCGGCCGTAGAGGACATCAAGATAAATGAGAACCATCCGTGGTCACAGGATGCTGAAGAGAGTAGTATCAAATTGTGGCAGTGACACTCCTTTTCGGTGAGGGCACAGCGGTCAGTCAGCATGTGGGGTTGGCCTGGAAGGCCTTAGGTCACATGGCATCTAATGTAACAATAAGAAGGGCGAAAATAATGACCTGGGTTCACTCACTACTTAATTTTATAGTTTATAACAAAGACTACCAAAAAATAATTATTAGTTATTGAGCATTAATAGTGTTATATTTAATTTGAGCTATTTTGTCCATTTAATTTGGTTAATTTTAATTCTAGTCTTCCCAAATTATAAATACTTTTATTCATTAGTTCAACATTTTCTATTTAGTATATGGTATACACAAGAATACCAGGAAAAAGACGGAAATCAAGTAGGAAATTCGGTATGCATAAAAACTTTTTTGTATTTTTAATTATATTTATTTAGATTATTTATGAAGATGTCACGCGTATTTTTAGTTTGATGTTGTTTTCTGCATCTTAAATAGATTATTGTTATAACAAAGATTTCAAAGTGAAAATCTCGCCGGTATCCATATAAATTTCAAGTATTTGAACTATACTAAAAGGAAAAAAGAGGAAAAATTGTAGCGACGGAATTAAGAAAATGACAAGGTGGCGCTTGGATGCCGAGGGCTGAATCAGGTCATTGTCTGTTGATTGTGAGGCTCAGCTGTGATTGGTCTATTCCAGGCTTAACAATGTCCCAGCAAAGTCTGATTGCACGTTCTGTTTGTCTTATATAATTCCACGATCTTGTTCAGTTGTCATTACTTGATTCCCTTTTTTGTTGATATGAACTGAAATTGATTCTTCTGTTTCGGGTTATTTAAATTTGTGACAGCTTATCCAATGTCCTTGATGTCCAAGCTCTTGCCTTGGTGGGTGGCACATTGCGAAACAGTACGCAAATGTATCACAGATTTTGTGATACGTTTGGCGGTTACAACACAAGGCAACAAGCTCTCTTGAAATATCTTATCATAAAAGTCTTGCTACGTTTCTGGTTATCCGCTTTTCTAAGCCAAGATGCATTTACTTATTTATTTATACGTTACCAATGTATCAGTAATTAATCACAATAAAATTACGGATAACAATTCTTATTTACTCAGAACAAAGGATATCTTTACATCACAGCAGCGGCTTTTCAGGTAAATTATATGGAGGGCTCCCTTTATCTAATGAATAAAATAAATTCGTGTAGTTGATACGAAATCATACTGATTTATGTGCGGGCTCAGAGAAGGGTCTAAGTCTCAAAGACGTAGAGGAGCCTACCTTAATGAAAATAAGGTGGCGCTCTCGTATTTAGTAGGCCCGATTTATTTTCTTTAATTAATATTTCTGCCTTGAGCTGTTTTATCTGTTCAAAAGGTAACCTAAATGAAGATTGCCTGGCTGAGAGTAATATATAATACTGAATATATTATTAATTTTGTATATTTGAAATATATTTTAAATTCTGCAACAATCATACTGTACTACGATAGATTTATCCTTTAATTATATATTTTTTTAATTATAAGTAATAAATTTTGTTAAAAATTTTCTACTGGTTAAACAATTGGTAAGACATCAGGAATGTTTATTATTATTATAAGTTGCAATAGCCTGTTACAACCAGGAAATCAAACTTACTAATTAGAAATATTATTAATAAGTAATTATAATTTATATATAATATAATATATATTAATATAACATATATTAATATATATTATATTAATAAATAATTATATTTATTATAATAACCATTCCAGGCAATTCTAGAAGGTTTACAATGTAACGAAAATAAACATCTGTTTTGGTTTCACGTCATAATAAGTTTAATTTTTTTACTAAATAACAAATCATTCGCACTCTAACGAACGTAAATCCCACTTAATTAAAGCACACAGCGTATATTTAGTATCGTATAGGGCGTATTGAGTGCGTCATGAGAATAGGTGAGGATTGAAGTAAAGATTATATGTGTTTAAATTGTAGATTATTAATTTTTGTAACATAAGCTTAAAGTATTTACATATTTACATGACCTCTTTGAACAGTATATTTGAAGTTACGATATGGTTATCTGTGAGTGTTTGGTGTTGGGTTTGTTTTACACAGACATAGATGTCACTAAAAGAGCGCGCCATGGCCGCATTTAAGCCGCATACTTAAATACACGTATCGGTTTTGCGGACCGCGAGTAAAAAATAAGGTTCTATTGATTGAAATCGCATGTTTTTGCTTGTGACTCCCAAACGGTGACAATCGGAAAAGTGTATATAACCAAAAATGTTCGTCTCGACAAACTGAAAAAGTAATGACACCTTCGAAAAAGTCCTGCGACCATTTTTACTGAGAATTGCACTTTTTTGTTTACAACTCGCAAAAAAAGGCGTTAATCGAAAAAATGTATATGACCGAAAATTTTCTCTGTGACCTGACCTCGAAAACCTGAAAAGATTGACACCATTTAGAAAGCTCTACGACCATTTTTCTCGCAAAAACCTCGGTTTTGCGCTTATAACTCGCAATCGAAGGCGAAATAAGTGAATTGTTTATATTTCCGATGTAGCGGTTAAGGAAACCTTTAAAATGATGCCTCTTTCATGAAATCTGATAAAGTATTAAGGTAGTTATGGCGTAACGACAAAAAATAATGACCTTGAGAAATAATATATATGATGATGATTATTTTTAAAAAATCAAAAACAGAATTAGCTGTTTTTGTTAATTTCAATTTACTTCAATGATCTTGAATCTAATGGCAGGAAGTTGGTAAGTATAAGGCTATTGTAAACAATCAAACTGTATTCGACTCCCCTTGTTGGATCAGTAATCCAATATAAAGACTGAGAGATCAGCCCCGCTGTTGCGGAAAGGTACAACCTAATTCGCAACCTTTGAATTGTCGAGTTGTTTGTGTGGGATTGAGTTTGTTTGGTCGCGACAGAGCTGAATGCAAATTAATTCCTCAGAGGGAACCCTGGCCTCAACGTCACAATGAAACTGGAGTGGCATTTGTTTCCTTTATACGATTTCGAGAAGTCTGAGCAAATAATTAAGGAATAAAGGCCACCGTTAGATCGATAACTCAATAGTTCTCTACCTCAAAAGCTGAGGTGTAAATATATAAGTGGATTTTTCAAAATTATTTGTATAAAAAAGGCATTCTATTCTTTGGAAAATTAGACAATATTTCTTAAAGATTTTTCTCTATATTCTTATAGTGTATAATAAACAAAGATTTTTTATTTTTAGTATTTTTTAGCCCTCTGAAAAAAAAATTTCAGACATTTTTTTCAATATTATATTAAGTGAAATAAACAAACCGCGGTATCACAATAGTCTCGCTACAATGCACATAATTATAGGAAAAAAGTTTAACAAAAAAATGTGAGTTAAAAAAAGTTATTTCGGTCACACGTACAATACCTACGCTGAAAACGTATAAACATGTGTAAATTTTTAAATTCATGGTTTTGTTATAAAGGTGCGTTTAAATTATTCTATTTTACTGGCGTTATTGCACAGCTCATTTTATTTTATTTTTTCACTACACTTTTGTTTGTTTTTTCAAATAAAGTGGACGAAGCACAGGAAAAGCGCTTAGGAAACTATATACTATTTTAATTATTTTAACTACAATGAAAATGTTCAGTACCTATGTAAATAGATAATGTTGTATTTAAATAATCTTAATTAGAAGAAAATTATAATTTACAACGATAAGCAATAACAGCTCGAATTATTAACAACGTTACAAAAAGTTACTAACTAATTGCAACAGTTATCGAACATTCCAATAGGGCGTAGAACATTCTCATGGTATCCAGACTATGTACTAATACAGTTAGGTAACTTTTGCAAGTCTAGAACTTTTTTCAATGTAACATACAAAATCATATGATTTTGTTCCACGTTACAACATATAAAATAAATTGCCATTATGATAGTGAAGTATCCCTAAACATGGTCGAAATTGTATTGGTAATTTTTCAATAAATTAAAAAATAAAATTATAAATGATTTGGGTAATTGTGTATCTAAAGATACAAACTACTCTGTAACTAGTGTGTTTAACTTAGCTTTTTTTTATTTTATTTTTTAGCGTTTTTTCAGTCTTGTGTTTTCTGATGACAGATAAAAGTGTGTATTATCTGTGTTCTGTGATGGTAGCCGGAATTTTTTCGTAAATTACGTTTCCATAAATACCAACAAGAACCTAGGCGTTTCACTATGTACCAGATTATAATTTAGGCAGGCATGGCATAATATGGTTAATTACTTGTATTCGTTAGTTGTAATAGTCATGGTTCAGAACCATTCATAATTTTCAATTTAAGTTAAGTTCATACAATTCAAGAAGTGTGTAGCAGTCTGAATTCTCTGGTTGATTTTTTTTTTTTTTTTTTTTTTTTTTTTTTTTTTTATACTATTATTATTTCTTTTTAAAAAACCTTATGGAGTTTGTTATTCCTCATTTTCTTAGATGGCACTACAACGCGCGGAGTTTGTTATCAGTTATTGAAACAGCCAAGGTTCCACATCTGTAAAGAACTGTGAGGATTATAAATGCCTTGCAAAGTTTAATTTTTTCTAATTGTTATTTACCAATAAAAAAATCAAAAGCTTTTATTTTAAAAATTGCTCTTAATTTAAAAGCTTTTAATTTAAAAATATGGCAATTTCTCAACGCATTCAATGCCACACTTCATTTCTGCATATATATTCAAGTATATTTATTCAATTTCATATTATTCAAAAACAATCAATTTCACCTCGGAATCGAATTTCTTGGGGAAGAGACCCCATGCGATTATGGATTATAGTCACGGAAGAGTACGTGAGGATGCGAAGAGAATGCAATATCCCTTTATCGATGTACATATATCACATTCTTAAGGGTCAGACGAAGGAATGATGAATATAAATATAGAACTTCATTTTGTTTACGACTTTATTAAATAATAAATAGAAAAATAGGTATAATTTTTATATGCAATAAACTAGCAAAACACATAAATAATGTATATACATTACATGATATTCATGAGTATTTTATATGAAACTATACATACCTACTAAGGTTCATTATAGTCATATCTTATTTCAACATTTTCAGGTAAATATTAGTCGACTAATCATTTCGACATCTGACACTATAAATAAACCGTAGATTTATTAACTAATTATCCTTCAAATGAAGCGTCTAAATTCAAAAAGGGATAGGTATTTTTTAAGCTATATTTTAAAATGCTTATAATATGGCAGAAATAATCATTTAGTAAAAAGGTATTTCAGTCTGCAAAACACAAAGCTCAACAGAAGAAATTTAGTATATGATGAAATTGAAGTTTTAAAATTAAGATTTAAACAATTTTAAAAGGATGTTATTCAATATTAAAGGAAAATACTATAAGCTCATAGCATGACTCGCACTCATAGCTCCGCAAAGCCGTTTACCTATGATACGGGCATTGGTAGTGTAATTAGGGGTCTGCAGCATTTATGCAGAGATCCGGTATCGAGTCCTACTAGCTATGGCTAATCATTTTTCTTCAGATAAAATTATTTAAATAATGACTATTGAATTTTATAAATATTTTTTTCTCTTTTAATTTTTCAAATATTGGCAGGTAGTTCATGTTTGCCATTTATAACCATGAAAAGACTTTTATAGGTTTTACAAAGTTATCTTTGAGTTCAAAATGCTGAACTTCACTCAGGTAGGCGTTTATAAATTAATGTTATGGATTGTTCGAAACATTTTTAGATAAAATTTGATTAGTGATCTTTTTGACTTTTAAAATTATTTTTTAAATCAGTGTGATCTTAAACTGTAGGAAATCGATAACACTAAATATATAATAACACACCATTTTTTACTATTTTAAGTTTACATTTTATTATTTCTAAGCACTCAAAGGATCTTTGATAATTAAATAACTGGTACCAAGACGCAACATCAAATGGACAATCTTAAAGAACTACTTTTAGTGCGGATTCGCTGTTATACATGTTTTTTTGTTAAGTTTCCTTTTTTTTGTACAGAATAATGTATCTTTTTTTTTATATATATACCGTTTATGACAAATTTTGCATCTTTTGAGTCTATAATCTAGAATATATTTTTAAAATGTTTAATAATCATCATAAGATTACTGTTAATGACGTTATTTTTTCAATATATGCAATTTTATTTTATTTCTACAATGTTGGTATACTTCTTTAGCATATCTTAATACATATTATTTGTTTGGATGTCACATGACCACTTTCTAATATTCTAGCATAATAAGCTCTAAATATATTCAAACTCCTACAGATTTTTAATTCTTCCTATTACAAAATATATAAACCCCATAGGAGCTCTGGAAAGTAAGGGCTATGCCCTAATTAGAAATTTGGCTTCAATTAGGTACAAATTTTCGGAGAACGCCGTTTCCATAGGTGGAGGTAACTTGTTTTCAGAACACCATGAATAGGTAAACATGTCATTTCAGTGGCACACAGCGCTCAGCGTTGACAATAAATTATTTAAGCATTTACATAAAATATTTTTTCAGCACACAATGTTTCAAATCATTTATAATTATCAGACGTTACGAGAAATAGAGAAGTTTTTTTAATGAATATTTCTTTTCAAAGAAATTTCGCAAGGTTTTTACTGCGTAAATATTTAAATCTAAGTTTAAGGTCAACTGTGGTTTAGTGGTTAGCATGACAACCTACTTGACCCCAGGTATTGGGGTCGTAGCTCTGTTCGTATTTCTAGGTTTTAAAGAGAGTAAAAAATCATTAGTTATCATTGGTTAAGTTGTTCGTAAAATAAACGTCCCGAGCCTTTATTATGTCAGGTAATCGTTAAAGATTCCTTTCCTCTTTGTTTCTGAAGAGGCAAAATTGTCAGTTAATATATCAAAAATTGTATAATAGGCATTCGAAATTTTTGGAGCAAATAGGAAGTAAGCTTTTTGATAGGTTTATTTTTGTCCTTATTTAGCTTTTGAATTATTGTAATCTAAAAGAGCATTTCCATTATAATGGGAATTCGATTCTGTGTTATTAATGTGAAGATAAAGGAAATTAATTATGTATGAATAATAATTATGAAACAACCTCCTATCGAAGGTTGTTTATAACGTTTTCTTAAAATTCTTGACTTTGACCACTTTCATAATTAACACTAAATTAATTCTATATAAGGTTCTAATTAAAATCACTATACAATAGCTCATGACAATTTATTAAAAATCCCATTGTATGATTCTATTTTAAAGTAATGTGGTGTAAATTATTTGATTAACTATTTATTTTTTACTTTAACTTTCACAATTATGGGCTCAGATAGCCAGGTAGAGAGTATTTGTCTTTTAGTTTGTCTTTGGTAATTCAGACTGAGTACACCTAACACTAATTATTATATATATTCAGCTAGTTAGGTTACTGATAAGTACTTATGGCCTGGTTCTTGGTGTAGGGACGCTGTTAGGGGCAGGTTTAATAAATAGCGTTGAGACAACAGAACATGTGTGCCGTTAGCACCAGCTGAACGGCCCCTATATTTGGGTCGTGTGTTTCTGCATACCCGCCCAACACCAACATGCCCAAAATGTTCAAAGGAATATAAAGTAGCCATTGCATTATGCATTATAGACATTATTCAGGACTCATCTCGATAATGGCTCAATGCTTCGACCCGTCATCAATTCTCCGGTTTCAACACCATTAAATTAATTTAATGCCATGATACTACTTTTATAGCTGCTGTAAAAATTGATTATTATCGACTCAGTTCGTCGATATCAATTTCGTACCAATTAACCTTGCTACTACCTCAATTAATTTTAAATTTAAATCGTTTCAAATGATGCTGCATTATTTTATTTATATTATGTATAATTAATATTTTATGTATATTATTTGATTATTTATAATTAATTTTTATTCTTTGAAAACCAAATGATGCTTATCCTTTGGATGTAAGCAAAATTTCGCATTTTTATATTTTTTCATGAGAGTGAATTTTTTAGAACTTTGAGCTATTACAATTTTTTTGTTCGTTACTTTAAAAGACAGACTTAATGATTTTTTTTTCACATTTTTTATCGAACTTTATATCTATATGGAAGTATTTATAATAGTATTTAAATTAATAACATTTTTCATGTTTAATCAATTTTAGGTTTTTCATACTTGCATTAGACTAGCGAGATGTAGGTAATTTGTTTACATTAAAATTTAAACCGTTTCCTAACCTCTATTCGAAATTGATAATACCGCCTTTTTTTTAAAAAAAAGAGTCTTCTCTAATTGAGTTCTCTCTTTTCTTTGAGTTAAAAATTTAAAAACAAATATCAAATATTTCATTATCTTAAGTAAGAAAGTAACTTACGATGAGATCATTAGAAATTAGAATGATCACAGCAGCTACTTTTACTAGCAGTTTACACGTGCTTTAAGCCAATTACAAAAAATGTTTTCTGATACGTCGTAATAGTAGTTAGTAGAGAAGAGTTCTGGGGGTCCCTCAAAGACTTCTATCATCCAATCCTTATATTCTGAAATCTTAGATGATACTTATTTTGTAACAAATATAATCATCCATATAGCCTTTAGATATGGAGTCATGGAGTCATGGCATGTCACAGAATGTCACCTTTATCAATTTATCATTAGTTCCAAAGTATTTTAGCTTAAATAACTGAAAAGAAAACGAGATAAAATCTTGGAAATTATAACTGTTGAACAGAAAAGGAAAAGATTACATATTATTTTGGCAGATTGTTTTCCTTTTTATTACTTAAATTTAAAATAATAACATAAATATTCTGAATGTATTAATTTATGTATAACGCAGCAGTAACATATTGTGCATATTTATCACCTTTAATTCACAATGCTACACTACACACAAAATCCACAAAACTAAAATTAAATAAAAAACCAATCAAATGACAAGATTGCTAATCATCCCTTTAATGAATATTCCTTAACGTAGGCTCTTCAAATAAATAACTTTTTACTGAAAATCCTGATAATTAATCATCCTATTGTTTTAATCTTATATTTTATTTATTATCGCGTAGTAAAAATATTTTTGAATATTTCAAAAACTTAATATTTCTGAATCTTTTTATGATTAATTAATTATTTTCCTTTCTTTTGGTATACTAAGTCTTTTTGTGTAATCAATGGAATTTTATCTGTAGTCAGAATATTTTTTATTTAACTAATAGGTTTGTAAAAATTAATTTGTCCCCTAAATCATATTATATTTTTATTTTTATTATTGTTTAATAAGTTGAGATAATTTATTTATATAATTCAAAGAACTATATAAAAGAAAATTGAAACAAGAAAAATAGAAACGTCCACTACTGTGTAATAAATAACTGAATATACTCGTTAAAGATTCCTATCCTAATTACACCTGGATCGGCAAAATTAAGGACTCCCACTGTAGCATCGTCCGATTAGCCTTAGTAGGTCCGATTGGCCTTAGTAGGTCCGATTGGCCTTAGGCTATAAAGTGACGTTAAACGAACAAACAAACAATACCTGAATATGGAACTATTTTACATTTAAGAAAAAAGTTTTATATCGATAATACTTTTTTTACCACTAATCTTGCCTTAAAGTATTATGTTGAAGTGGGAAATGATAAACTGTCTTAAAAAATTTTACGGAATTTTAGCCACACACTTATTATTTACTCAAATAGCCTATGTTTCGGCCCAAGCATGTGAGATTTTATTTACTGGGGTTTTCGGTAATAACCGGTCGGTAATTAAAATACAAAGCCCATTATGCAAATGTGTAACTAGGATTATCATAGTGTTTTATTGATTAAAACCTTCTATGATAAAATTGCATTTCTTGCATGATACCATTTTTTTTAAGGATACTAAAATGTATTTTGTGGCCTCCCTATTTCCGTAATATTAGAACAGGGTTCCGGCGAGCCTTTGTAAGGGAAGAAGCCTGCAAACTGATCCTCTTTGGGCCTTCTAGATCAAAACAGGTCAGTCTAGTCACTGCGCCCTTCAAACTTGCACAATATCCAAAGATTCTTGCTAAATATATCCTTTTACCTAATAAAAGGCTTTTAGGTATGTCAAACTCTTCCATTTTTATTTAAATCTATATAAATAAAGATGCAATTCTGTTTGTTTGTTTGTTCTTTATAGAAATCCTTACCGTTTGTCCTAAATTCTCCAAATTTCGCTCAGTGGTTCTTTCATACCAGGTGCGAACACCTGTCTATATTAAAATTGCATAACTTCAGCCAATCTCTGGGTATATTCTTTATTGTTATAAAAATCGTTATGTTCTCGATTTTAAATCGACCGTTTAATTCGAAAAAAGTTTTATTTTATAGATTTTGAAGAAGCCAAGGCCCTGTAAGGCCGTTGTCCCCAGTGATATGCCCTTTGATTTCAAAGGAGTATAATTCCCAGCCCAGTTCGGGTCGCATTTGTGATGACTATAAATAAGCTCAAGGGCTATCACTGAGGGTAGCTGGTATCAATTTGGAATCCCCATGTTTTTCTCATGGTCAGCTTTAGATTGCATGGTCTAGAGTAGGTTCATCTAAAGACTTAATTATATATACCCCAGAGGGTAAAAATAAAAATATATTATATCCTAAAGCTTTGGAAAAATAATCTATTAGTGCTATTTTTGAGGTATTTTTCTTTTTATAGATTTGTTCTGGTTTATTTGAAAAATTAAATTCCCCGGTTGAAACCGGGATATTCAGCCAGTATACCTATACTTATAAGTATTAAAACTTACATATATAAGTAGGGGAGAGCGGGGTTAGTTGGCATAGGGGGTAGGATGGCCATTAGCTTATAGTTTCCGTCACACCTGTTGTGAAGGCCCCACCATTGTACCATGTGACCCGCTCGACCTCGGGAGTCTTGTCCTGAGTTTTCAATCCAATGCTAACAGTGTGGATAAGAGTGTGCTTCATTGATTGATTTTACAACATGTAAGCAAATTTTTATATTTTCAGTAAAGTTGGTTTAAAGGCATGGAAAAACATTTGACTCCGATTCTGTTCATATAGCCCCAATCTCCTTTGAAAAACCTAACCTTTCGACCTTTTCAAAAAACCAGTTTCTTGTTTGATTGTTCTCCCCTGTCCTGGCAGTTATCTTTCATATGATCTCTCCTTTAGGGTTAGTTGGCTCTCTTTAACTTTTTTTTTTGGCGCAGTAGCAATTCACAAAAGCAAGGTAAACATAATCAAAGGTGAAACTACCAATTCAAAATTATTATACCATTATAGTGCAGCTTTTAATCGCAATAATATGTGTCAGGCAGTACTTGAATGAGATGGCTAAACAACCCCACCATCTAGGCCAACCTGCCCCACATAGGGGGTTAATTGGCATACTCTGGATTGACGAATTCTTCAATTTTCTGTGATCTTAGTATTAAATATTATGTTGTGAAAAAAATACTTGAAGTACTCTAATACTTGGAGTTTACAGTGGTATCAGCCCCATTGGGATTATATTAACAGGAACGACTCAACAATCAAAATAGTGAAAACTGTTGCCAACCAACCCCGCTCTCCCCTACAGATTTCCAAACAAACAATTTAAATTTCGCGATTAATAATGATTTTATATCAATTTAATCGGATATTTCATAATAATAAGAAATGTGACATGCCCCTTAATCATACTCTCCAAGACTAACCAAAGGTCAATACTGCAATAATATGTGTATTTTTTATCTGCTCACAATTTTTTATATTGTAGGACGTGGAACTCATTTTTTTATAAATAGACCAGGTACACATAAGTAAAATTATCATTGATAAAACAAAAAATTAATTGAATTAAAAAGGTACAATGCTGCTTTAAAACATTTATTAAAGTTAAGAATCATTCCAGAGTTTAGTTGAAACCTACTTTTTTTTACGTTATTGCAAATATAATTTTTCAAGGTAGACTAGACTATAAATATGAAATTCTCAGTTGATCCAAAGTAAAATACAATTGGAGACATACGTACCTAATCACTTAGAAGTATCACTTAGGTCAACCTTCTTAAGCTTTAAATCGGCCTATAATCCCTCCAAATGTTTTAGTATTTTCTTAGAGTACAAGAAAAATAGAAATCGTCCAATATTAGTATCGTCGAAAGCAGAGAAAATTTTATTCGGGGCATGGAAGGATAATTATAAAATCCCCGACTGTTGACAGACAGGACTGCACCGGCTTCGATAAGGAAAGCTCTCTCTCGAACTTGTCCCAACTTTGAGGAAATCGATTCAGCCTCCTTAGCCTTGTTCTAAATCTAAAGGATCAATTGCAACCTTATTAAGTTAGCTCAATGGATTCCCCAACATTGGTCTAAAATACTTGCGATGAATATGGTAGAGATGCGCGTTGATGGGTTACATAGGGTTTTTTTTAATACTAGCTAGGGTGCCCGGCTTCGCTCTGGTAGTTGTGTGGCAGTTTTAATAAGAGAAAAACTTTAAAATTAAAGGAAATATAGAACAAAATTAGCACTTTCTTGAAAATTTTAACATTATATCAATATTAAGATTCGAGTTCTGCAGTGTCCGCCCAAATAAGGAACCCTATATACTTTATAGGGTGTTGAAAATGGTGGATGAACAATTCATTTTGCTGCAACTTTGTTGAGTCATGCATCATTTTTGATGGTTTCTGTGATTATGAATCCTATAAGCCCATTCCTAGCAGTCAGCAGATAATAAGTTATTAGATTATTAGTTAAAAAAACTATATTTGGAGTACAACTTAAGCGCCGACTACTGTGATGGTCCCATTAGATCCAGAAGTTTAGAAAATACCGAAGATTCATAGAAGCTTTTTTTGTAAGACCTTTCTTCCAGTTCAACCTCCCTTAATATATCCCCCCACCCACCCTAATTTGGCCGAACTCTGCACTTCTCCAATCTTACTACTGTTACTAAGTGAAAACCAAAATATCATGAGGGCACAATTTTTTCATCATATTTCTTTTTATCCTGAACTATGAGCGGTGATATAAGCTTATTGAAAAAATTGTATTATTGGAGTCAATTCATCATTTTGTCAACTGGAATGCTCATCATACATAATAATAAAACCATTTTTCATAACTACATACAATAAGAACACTTCAAAGTTGTTATTTTCGGTTTATAATCAGTCTATTCAGCTCTTCTTTTTTGTTTTATGTCTGTTATTATTCGCTCACTCATATTGCATTAAATTTACTTAATTATATGTTAGATATTGATTAAATGTAATGTGTTTATCAATTAATCTTCTTATGAGAAAATTAATTTTGTCCAGTCGGTTTTCCGAATTTATTTTAAAAGAAAAGGTGAAAATAATTACTTTCGCTTGATTTTTAAGTAATATAAAAAGAACAGTTGACAAAATATATAACCTTTACAAATATAACGGAATGAATGAACAATAAACATTGAGTGAAACACACCCTAGCGCTTCCTGGTGGTCTGCAGCTCGAACTAAATTTTTCATTCATAAACTCGTATGTCATTCTCAGGTAGGCTAATTACATGTTGCGAGAGGCTTAAAATTCCAGTCCTTTTCTCTTCAATTTCACACCCTTAAGAGAAAAACGGAAACCTTATTCTCCGTTAGGGGACATACAGTTACACGCTGACATAAATCTCTTAATCGTATGTGGAGTCGTTTCTGAGCCTTTTCGGCACGCACATTGTACACTTTGCTTATATATTGATTGATCATTTGCGTTGATTGAGGTTAGGTTGAAGTTGTGATTATCTGATATAAGCTCATTAATTTTTTTTTTTTTTTAACGGTACATACAATAATAATATATTAGAAAAAATCCTTAGTAACACAAAAGATAAAATAGAACTCCTGCAAAATTTGTCATTTATATTGGCGAAGCATCAAAAAAATTAATTACAACAGTAAAACAGCATATAGCAAATTGCAAAAATATTAAAAACATAAATGTCACAGCTTTGGTACAGCATAGTATTTTAAATAAACATTAAATTTAATTTCGAGGAGGTTAAAATTATAGCAACGGAAAAAAGACACAAAAACAGAAAACTAATAGAAACTATACATATTACTACAAACATTGAAAATGCAGTTAATTATAAAACAGATTCATTAAAAATAAATAGCCACTATGCAGATATTATAAAAAAATTAAAATAAAAAATAGTGAGTGAAGATATGAAAACAAAAAATAAACTACAATAACATTAAGTTTGTTGAATATATTGTTATTAAAGGACAAAGTTCAGTAGATAATGATTAAATAATTGAGATTATTGGAATATTGACATTCACCAATCTATCGTTTTATTTATTATTAATGTAGAGTTATTTGAAAAATGAAATGATTATGACATCAAATGAACATTGGTGCACGGAAAAGTTGAAATTTACCTTACAACAATGTTCGAATGTCTTTTTTTTCCTTTTTTAGAATTACGTGACAAACAAACTTTAGTTACAGACACATTCAAAATATACAAAATATGGAGCTTTCTACAAAATGTATTATTGGAAATTTTTTTTTGTTTATGCTAATTTTGTTTTGTTTATGCTAATTCAATTTTCATTTTTTTCCCTCATATCTCATTTTGCAAAAGTTGTTTATCTGCAATGTAAATACACTGGCCATGAATTTAGGAGTTGCTTAATTTTCTCATTAGTTATGATGTATTTATATTATTTAAATAAATCTCATTCTGTAAGAGTAGTTATGAAGGGTTTTCTCTGATTTCTATTTCAGGGAGGACTTAGGATTTTTTTAAATTTCTATCATATGTTGCTTGCTACTTTCAAACAATGCTATATTTCGAAAACGATGTTTTTCAGAATATTAAAACCTAAGTTTAAAGGCCTATTAATAAACAGGAAATCACTTTTGATAATGTCTGATTTTTTCTCTGTTTAAAAAGCATAAATATGTATCGTTTTAATTGATGCTTGGATTGAGTTTAAAATTTTTCGATCTAGCAAAAATATACTCCTCCTATATCGCTTTAAAGAAATATTTTTGAATTTTTTTATAATTCAGTCAAAATATTTATGAATTTGCTGAAAGGGGTGAGTGATTATATATTTGAAATTTTATTTTAAATATATTATACGTCAATGTAAGCCTAAGTACTACTACTAAACTACTAAAAAAACTGCATTAGTCGAAATCTTATCCCATTTAAGATAATTGGCTAATAATTGCACATTAAAATATTTGAAGAACCTAATAAATAATCTGATCGTGTACTACTCTTAAGTAAGAGGGGTGGACGTTTCTTTAAAAAATAAACAGATCGGAGAAAATATATTAAAAATTCGATAATTTATTATGTTTTCCACATGATGTAAAATTTCATTATTCGAATTACACTATTCTGTGGTTTATTCTGATATGGTTACCATTACTGTAGCCAGTTGGAACATCATTACGAAAGGGTCGTGTCGAATGAAAATTGATAGGGGATGTGAAAACGAGGCAACCCAATTGAGCATTCTATTAAACGGGCAGATTACGTCAGTTGAAGTTTCGGATTAGTCGACGGCAGCTTGCTAAATTACAAATTTGCCGCTCATGCGCCATCACAATTTCTCTCTGTCCCATACTTCATCATACCCACAACCTTCCCCAAGCATTATGCAAATTTTAGACCATTATGCTCTCAAATCGACGGAAAAGATTTATTCCGTTGATACTGTTCCCAATATATATTATCTTCTAGAACAGGGTCGTTCAACGTACAAAGTCTGAATGAAAACTTTGTTCCAGGTTTTGATTTTATATTGAAAGTTATAAACTTTAAAGTATTAATGAAATTAGTGTGAGGTAAAGATATTATAATAACCAAAAGTAGTCAAATTTGTTTATATTTTATTTAATTTTATATTCTCAAGTCTCACACGTGTTCATGTTCTCATGTTTGGATTAAAACATAATTATTTAATGTCAATAGATCCTGCAACTTGGCGGAACAGTCCACCCCCGTATAAATTAACACAAAAATATGCGAGATCATTATATAACAGGTTGTCACCCAAAATATAATGACTAGGTATGACAGATTAAGCGTATCATGACAATATTAAAAGAAAATACAATAATAGCTGGGTTCAGAAAAGAAAATTGGACGTAAATTTGTATCATTATCCTTAAAAAAGCTCTAAGCAGATCTGAACGTGTACAATATTAATTGTATACTTAAGTGCGACCTACGATTATGGTGTTGAATTTTTTCAGTTTGAAACTCATAAGTGAGTAAAGTATAAAAGTATTGTAAATATGTTGTCAGCATGAGTTTGATCAATTAAAAAATCTACTTGCTCTACGTAAATGAATTGTTGTTATTAATTGTAGCTTTTATGTAGATCTGGAAGTGAAGAATGTGTGTATAATTTTCTTTCTGCTTTACAAAATAAATCACTAGTGTTTTTAATGTTTAAATTTGAGTCACATATTTGTACTTTCGTTCTGATGGTGTCTGTATTGACTTTTGTTCACATTCACACTCGATACTCCAAGCTTTTGTTCGTATTTTATTAAATGTATCTCTTATCACTTTTGCTCACTCCTTAATATCGTCATCAGATATATAATGATGAAACCTCGGAAGTCCGAAAACTCTACAAGCGATCTGTCACAGATTCGGGCCGAACAAGCTCCTATCAGTTGGGGTTTAGAGGGGTTCCTTGGATGTAACAGACCCCGAGGCTGTGTTACAGACCAAATTACAATGCGGCCGATGGAATTAATTACCGAAGAGGGGGGTAGGGGGGGCGACTTTATTGACGGCTCCGGAGATTACTTTTATCAGCCTCGCTAGGCCCGAGATTTATTTTACATTGTTCGGACCCTGTTTTTTCACCACTACCAGATAAAGCACAATGGATGCCTCTTTCAATAGGACACGAACATTCCACAATTGACTTTTTTGAGACCGAACATTTTTTTTTTTTTTTTTAACTAAACAATTTATTTGCACCTGTACAATTACAATAAGCAAATGTGCTGAAATAATTATAAATGGCATTGGTAGGCATAAGGGAGATAGCACCCAGTGGTGCATCCTCCTGGCATTCAAAAGATTTACGTTGTCAGACTAGGAGGTCCCTCATCCAACTCCTCTTCAGCCTTCGCCGAGGTATGTCAGGAATATCACGTCTTGCCATCTTCTTGTACAAATTTGTTGGTATGTCCATGTAGTTTGTCGTAAAACCGTTTTTAATTCATACGTATATGATTTGTCACAGTCGAAACTCTTAAGTCATTGTGAAGGGTCTCGTTTGAAATGTAGGGTGGTGAGTTCGTAATTAATCTTAAGTATTGGGATTGAAAGGTTTGTATTTTGTTAATATGTGTCTTTTTTGCGGGTCCGTAAATTTGGCTAGCATAGGTTAAGTTTTTGTCTGAGGGGTTATTTTGAACGTCTATGTACGATGGAATATAATAGCCTTAGTCTGAAATTTAACGTTTTACGTTTCATCTTAACGTGTGGGCCTCATGTCATCCTGAGACCGAAAATAAAACAAAAGATAACACGTAACATTATGCTGCTCATTTATATTAGAATTTTGTTTGATTCAAAGAATTTAAATTTTGCCATATTAAAAATATAATTAATTATTTATAATCAACAAGCTACGACGAAATAGATTATTTAAAATGAATTAAACCCTAGTACCCCAAATCTCCCATAATGTTATCACAACTGCACTAGTTTCTATATTCTACTGAGATTTCCCTGAAAACCCATTGTTTTAAAACAAATATTTAAATACTTTATTAGTTCCGTCTATGAAATAGTGAAGAAACCAAAATCATACTTTAAATATAAAAACTGCAAATAACATTTTTACTAGCTGTATTTATTGCCTTAAATATTTGCAAAATAAAGTATGTGGATATATTTTAAGATTTATACGCTTATCTATTCGTTTTGCAACGAAAATTATTAACGAAATATCAATGAATAAAGTATACAATAGCTCGTCGAATGCAAGAGCAGCCTAATACAAAAAACAGCGATTTTTCAGAAGGGCCAATTAAAGTTTATTCTTTTCCCTTTGTTTGTCACTGCTGGCGGCTTTATCCGATTATTAAAATGTTGAAATAAATAAAAAGATAATTAATTAAAAAGGCATAAACAAAATATGGAAAAATTGAGATTTTGAGTTAGACAAAATCCTTCTATCTAGATGGCACCAAAAACGCAAGTAGGTCAGTGGTCGCGAAGCAGATGATTTGACCAGAGTTAACCCTCCAAAGGCACACTAAACTTTTTTTTTCATACATGCCATACTGGGGTCCTACAGACCCCAAAAGTTAATCCTTTATATAAATTATAGTTTTAAAATATTTTTAGAAGCTTTTATTTAGACAATTAACAAAAACGTACAAGATCGTGAAAACAATAACTTGGATTAAAAATAATTATTTTAATTTACGTTATATACAAAAACAATTGTAAAATGCACATTTTTCAAGTAGTTCTTACAGTAGGGAAAAAACGTATTTAGAAATTTCAAATTTTATACAAATCAAGATTAATTATTTTTCTATTGTTACTTAGAATATTTTAAATATAAAAAATATATTTTACAAAATTTATTGCCGACCACTTTTCTTACATTCAGCCCTCATGGACTGCATTCTACGCACAAGTGTGTGGCTATGGCATTCCCTACAAACTAGTTTTGTTTTCCTATCTTTTTGTCTAGAAAAATAAGAGCATCTTCCTTTTTAAACTGTCCTAGGGCCTTTGGACCCATGCCATTGACTCCTAATTCCTTAATTAATATTTTTATTGACCTTTTCACTTTAGGCCTAAGCCATTCTGAAAAATTCTTATTTATCAGAAAGTTAAGCAATAAATAAAAAAATAAAACATAACCCACAAAACGAAATATAAACATCACAATAAAACATTTTGAAAGAAATTTTTGTTACACTTGTCTCATTTGCAAAGCAAATTGTAATAAAAGTGTAATAACAAAAGGAAGAACTTAGATGCCACACTGGAGTCTACAGGACCCCAACACAAGTTTTTAATTTTCTATAAAAACAACAGGATGAGCTACAACTTTTCCAACATAGGCGTTAAGGCGGTAGGTGTACCAACTTCGAATACATAGAAGTCACAGCCATTAGAATAATTTTATCAATTAGATATTCGTACATAATATGTTCTTAGGGTCTGTCAGACCCCAGTGTGCCTTGCGAGGGTTATCTACTATTGATAAGTATGCTGTGTGTTAAAGCAACCCAATGTATTTAGACAGCAGTTTTATTTTTAAAAAATAAAGCATTTCTCTCATGAGGCAAACATTATCCTTTATTAATTATTTTATTAAGAGCATCCACTTCACAGAGGCTAAGTGTGCCAAAGGAGGGTATCCTGACATAGAAGTTCATTCACGGCAATTGTATCAGTGTAGAAAAATACCTTGTCCCAGCCAGTTCGAACCCGAGACATTGTGCATAGTAATAATAGCGCTACTCCCCTCAAAAAAATAAAAATCTGTGATCTCCCCACAAGATATTGATAAAAAAGTTTCAACGAATACAATGGAATGGTAATCAGGAATCGCGGAGTTGAGGATGAAATTTATTTTTATTAAATAATAATGAAGAATTATCGCTCCCAGCGACGATGGATTTTGAATTTCCCCGGGATATGAAAAATCGTCATTCCATCCTGAGTGAGATGAAATGAAAGGGTCAGAAAAATGTGAGGTTTCGAAATTAGTTTCGAATGTGTTGAGAGTTACCATTTTTGCTATTTTAAGCCCTATTAATAGACCGTTTTCGATTAATGGGGAAACATAGATTTTGCTATGGGTTCTTCTGATATACTGTATGTACGTATACTAACTTATTTAAAGAACATTGTTATATAATGTTGAGGTTTATGATATGATAAATGAGAAGGGTATGGATTATTTTCGGACAAGCTATGCATTTTCTAAATTAAATTCCAAGAAAAAAATCTACTTATTATTAATTAAGTGAACTCTAAATATGTTCTGCAATATATTGGTTTAGTCAGTAACTGGTATTCAGAAAGTGTAATAAAAAAAATTCAAAACGAGTGATATTACAGCCTTAAGTTTGTGAGTTTGATCAGTGATTTTTTTTCTCTAGATTTTATTTATTATGGTTCAAATGTATACTAGACGACATAGAAAGACTAATAATTATACAATTATTGTATAAGACTTGGTTGCTTTCATAGATTGCTATAAATTATTACGAACAGTGTAGCCAAAAAATTATATTAAGTAAACTATTAGGTAGATACTTCAACAACACCGTTGTAAGTTTGTTCATTAGCTTCTCAACTAAGCAACAGTATTTGATGAACAGACTATAGCAGAAAATCCTAGATACCTAATGCCTAATACCTAAAGGGTAAACTAGTAAAGTTTAACTATTCTTAATAATGTAATCACTATCTTAGCGAGTGTGTCACGTAGAATAGAGATATCAAAGCGAACGGTTTCGAGACTCAACAAGACTGAACTTCGTTAGTGGAAGGCATCATTTAAGTTTGAGCCGCTATCAAAGGATGAAGCCATTTAGGTAGAAACTATGACCTATCTCAGGTCGTCTCAGCCTACTCACCTATATATCTACCTTATATAGTCTTCATATTAACTACCTTAATTGTTTCTTGTCTTAGCAATTTCTTATCAATTGATTATCATTCCCTCTAAATTATTTTAGACAAGAGATGTTGTACCGATAACTTACCATGAGGGAGGAGGAGAGGAGTAATAAATCCTTGGCTATGCGTCCTTCGGATGTGACGTAAAATTGATGCCCCAAACCTGTGTGATGTCAGGACTGGTTAAAAGTCCTTATCCTAATTAAGTAATTCTGAAATAAAATCTGTCTAGCTGTTTGTAGTTTGTTTTTTTAACAAGAAGGAGAAGAAATGAAAAGCCATTAACCATTACAGTATACAGTATACAGTATACAGATTTTGTTCAATGAAAATAAAACTTTAGTAGGCTGTACAACAGAATAATAATTTGATAAATAGAGGTAGTTTAGATTCTTCAAAGTTAAAAAAAAAATTACTGTGGAGGGACGCAACGTATTAGAGTTATAATACTGTCACGAAGTATAATTAGACTGTATTTGTGGCGGGATGGCACGGTGGCTAGACGCGTCAGAAAATAATACGCGTTGCCACTGACAACCGGACATATGATTTGAGAACCAGAAGATAGCAAGTTCAAAACCCGGAGCCAGGGGAAATTTTATCATACTCGGCATTCATCCCCCACCCTCTTCCCTTGCCTGGGAAACCCCGTAGAGCCTACACGGCGAGGAAGGGGTGGACAAAAAAAAAAAAAAAAAAAAGACTGCATTTTATAATAAATAAGCAATAATTTTCTTAATGATGTTGTAACGTTAAATCGTTAAACAAAAACATATGGTTTAAAAGTCCCGGACCTTTTGTTGGAACGAACTGTCTTAGCACGTGTTTGTGACTATCGAGTTCGAGTTCCATCCACGCCGTTCCACGAGTTTCTTGTGCCGATTGTACCGAAAATTTACTATGCAGGGTCAATTGTGGTGTAGAGCCTAACATAGCAGCTTACAATGCTCGTAAGATCGCGGGTTCGCAACAGGCCCAGATTTACTTAAATGGAGGAGTAATAAATCCTTGGCTATGCGTCCTTCGGATGTGACGTAAAATTGATGCCCTAAACCTGTGTTATGTCAGGACTGGTTAAAAATCCCAATCCTAATTATACCTGGACAGGCTAAATCCCATTGTAGCATCGTCCGATTAGCCTTAATACAAAAAGGAAAATAAACAAGAACAGCCATGCTTATTCTCATACAGTTTCATAATTCATCTATCCTAAAGATGGCTAACATTTATCTAATTTAAATTTAATTTATTTTGAATGCTAGACACCATGGTCCGTGTGTAAATTTGTTTAAGAATATCCTAATTTGATTTTGGAAGCTCTCAATTTGATTTGGAACCATCCCGATTCGTTTTGAAAAATTCTGAATTAGTCTCGGAAGTGCTAAAAATATTATTAAAGCTGTGGGTTAACAATTTTAATTAAAAGGAAATAACAATATTCAACGCCACTCTAATATTCTAAACACAACTAAGTAATTGAACCTGTACAAAAATTATCTTTGTAACACACCAATCATCATATGGCTTGAGCTTCAGAACAAGACTAGACTAAGTCTGTCTAACTGTCCAGTCACTCGCTTCTTATATATAGTCGTTAGGAGAATGGTGTAAAACCTAGTAAAACGGCGTGGATGGTACTCAAACTTGGTAGGCACGTGCTAAGACAGTTCGTTCCAACAAAAGGTCTGCAACTTTGTTGCATGTTTTTGTTTAACGATTTGACATTACAATATCATTATGCAGAATGTTTGAATTTAATTATTATATTGTTACTTTGATTTATAGTTTAAGAAAATTATTGTGTATGTTTTATGATAAATTGCAGTCTAATTATACTTCGTGACAGTATAATAACTCTCATACGTGGCGTCCCCCACAGTATTTTTTTTTAAACTTCTAAGAATCTAAACTACCCCTATTTATCAAGTTATTAATCTGTTTTATAGCCTATTAAAGTTTTATTTTCATTAAAAAAAAACCTGTACCTAATGATGAAGTATCATTTTTTTAAAAACAACAATAATTATTATCTAACATTTTTTATTCATCCTATTTGATTCTGATATGACGTTCCGAATATATTTGATATTTTTTCTTATTTGAGAAATATTTGATATATATTATACAATGGAGAAATATCAAATATTTAAATATTTGATATTTTCTCTTGTTGGCTTTTTTCTGTTTTTTACTTTCACTTACCTATATATGAAATATATGTTAAGTGGTAGTATTGCGATCGTGTAAAAATTCGACTTCCGGTTTGGAACGGAAATACACGTTTGGGGTCCCCTGATTCGAAATGACCAAGTCCCGCGAAATGGTCTGTGTTTGTGTGTGTGTGTGTGTGTGTGAACAGACTAGCTCAATAACTATAAACCGTGCGATCCTGAAATTAGGTATTAAGTGTAGGTATATGCCCGCGATGTGACAGCATAAATTTCATCAAAATTACTTAAAGGGAAGGGGTACTTTACTTAATAACTTTTTAGGTTTTTTTCGATTTTCTCAAAAACGGCTCTAACGATTTTGATTAAACTGAGTATTTCATCTATTTATATGCCCGAGATATGACTGTAAAAATTTCATCAAAATTGATTAACCGGAGGGGGGACTTTACTTAGTAAATTTTGGATCATTTTCACGTGTTTTGTTTTATTTACTCAATAACAGCTTTAAAGATTTTGATCAAACTGGGTATTTGGTGTATGTATATGCCAAAGATGAGACAGCCAACATTTCATCAAAATTGGTCAAACGGAGGGGGCACTTTATTTCATAACTTTTTTCCAATTTTTACCTTTTTTTCTATTATCTCAAAAACGGCTTTAATGATTGTGACCAAACTGGGTATTTGATGTATGTATATGCCAAATATGTGATAGCCAACATTTCATCAAAATTGATCAACCGAAGGGGGGACTTTACTTAATAAATTTTGTATCATTTTCACGGGTTTTTTTATTTACTCAAAAACGGCTTTAACGATTAATAAAAATATGATATGAATGTAGAAAAATGTGTGACTTTGGGAAATGATATTTAACAAAACACGTCAATTTCTTATCTAAGTAAGTTGGTAAGTGAAAGTTGTGTGTTGCGCGCACGCACCAGATTTTTTTCATTTAGCCCTGATGAAGCGGACCTGAAATTCGAGTCAAAACGTATAAATTAAATGTTATACTTACATATTAGTTATTTAGTTTTAACGCACCTCCCCAACCATTCTTGCTCATTATATCTAAGGTCGACTATCTTTCACCATGATTATATATATATAATTAAATAAATAAATAAATTCTTTATTTATTTGTTAAGGGACAGTGTCCCTTAAGAACAAATTTAAATAATATACAAAGGGGGCTTTAGAGCCTTAAAGTATAAATAAACAAATTAAAATGATACAAATTAAAATAACTAAAATAATTAGGGAACCTTTAGTTTAATAGGAGAAAATAAAATACACATTAAATATTTGCTCAGGTGAAAGAAACTAGTTTTCACATCAAATAATATATTCATATTTACACATTTATTTACAGATTGGTTAAATAGTATTTATATTTTCTTAAAGGAGGAAAAAAAAAGACAGATAATAATAAAAAAAATAGAATAGAATATATAAAGAGAATGAGAACTTCCATTGGTTTAAAAAGGACGCTGGATGACTATGAAGTGATGATAGAGACGGGATTTAAAGGTGGAGAGGGTATTGGAATTACGGATGAAAGCGGGAATGGAATTCCATAACGAGGTAGACCGGATAATGAAAGATCTATCAAAAGCTGACGTTCGGTGGGCCGGTGTATATAGATCTGAAGGCCTAGAGCGGGTATTGCGGGAATGTACCGAGGATTTGGGATGAAGGAGTTCGGAGATATATGGTGGTCGGCGGGATCGGATAACTTGGAAAAGGAAGGTTGCCAAGAAATACTTACGGCGGTAGGAAGGATATAACCACTTTAACTCTTCGTAAAAAGGCAATATGGAGACGTCTCTTGGGATCCCGAATATAAATCGGATGGAACAATTTATTAAACGTTTTAGTTTTGCGTCGAGATCCCCTGAGATACCCCCATATACCATGCAACAATAGTCAAAGTGGGGGAATATCAAGGAGGTGACCAGAAGTCTGCGTGTTTCGAAAGGGAAAAGGTCACGGGAATGGTTTAGTTGCTTTAAGGTCGAAATGGTGCGACGGGAGATATGGTTTTTCCAGGAAAGGGTTTGGTCAAAGGTTACCCCAAGGTTTTTGACTGTTGGAAAAAATTTGATGGGATTGTTATATAGGAACAAGGACGGTTTTAAGGAGGTGATTGGGGCCTATTAAAATTGCCTTTGTTTTCTCTGCATTCAGCTTCAACTTGTTAGTCTCTGCCCGGAGACTGATCCGATTCAAATCTTCTTGAAGCTTTTTCGTCGCTGGCACCAACTCGGAACGTGGGAAAGGCAGGTAAATTTGGAAATCATCAGCATAGATATGGTTGGGAGTGGTGAATCAGGAGAGGAAGGTCGTTAATATAAATAGCAAATAGAGTGGGGGATAGAGAGGATCCTTGAGGGACACCGCAGGAGAGGGGAAGTCTTTTATATATATATCTATATATATATATATATATATATATATATATATATATATATATATGTATATATATATATTTTTTTTTTTTTTTCTTTCAAAGCCCATCAACTTGCAATTATAAAACCAAACATCTTCAATGAAGGTAAATTTTGCCAAGTATCAATAAATATACTACTTGCTTAATGTTGCTTTTAAAAAAATTAAAAAGTGTTTGCCTCCTCACTAGTAGTTTAGTTTCTTTGTGGCGTGACACAAGTCCTCCCTGATGAAACATGGCCCATGATTTATGGTTCGGATAGTGATTAATGTTCATCTGCTAAGGAAACGGTTTCGGTCTAGGGAGGTCGGTTATTTGAATCGACAGTGTTTCATTGAAGAAACTTAATGAGATACTCTAAGCCTCGTGGCTACATTTATTGATGGTGAATTTATTTATCGCTGAGCAAACCAGCCCTCATTTCACTAATATCTTATTTTTATTTTACGGGAAAGGTAAATAAACAAAATTACTTATATATTTCTGTTTTTAAAAGAAAGGGGCCAAAAGGTTTCCTAGGGTGGAAAGTTTGATTTAAAGGATACCTTCTCATCTTTCTCATTATGAAGTAAAAATATATAAGTCAATTTCATAAGTCCCAAATGCTCGGTTTAATTACTACAAAACTTTTTCTAATGGAGCGATACGCGTGAATAAATTCTGAATAATAAGATTCCCATTTATAAAAATTATAACGATATTCAAAACCGAATGAAACTTATTGCATAAAATAAGTCTATCTACAAAAAAAAAAAAGATTCAATAGTACTCTTTTCATTTAGATTTTTGGTATTTTCCAGAAAGTTAAAATACTAAATTTGAAGACTTATTATTTTTATCACCACTTTTTGGTGAAATATACCTACCTATTTTCTGAATCCATTTATACCAATGTTGCATCTCACAATTCAGCGTTGTGTGAAGCAGCGATTAAGTTCTGGCTACTGTTTCATCCACTTTTTATAAATCCATAATGCTACACATTTTTAGCCATTAGTCAATAATAAATAAATACAAAAAAAAAAAAACTATCTGCATTCCCTTAATTTTCATGTATAAGGATAAGAAGGACATTTTTGTTTTTATGTCAATTGAACGGGTTTATTATTTCGTAGATCTAATCATTGTGAAAATTTAAGGATAATTACGTGGCAAAAAATTATTTTTCAAAAACAATTATACTGTAAAAAATAGTTTATTTTTATATACAGAATAAAATTTAAAGGCTAAAAGAGCGTAAATTTCGTTATTTAAAGTAATTTCGTTATTCAAAGTAATTTCGTTATTCGCATATTTAATCAGTTCTTAGTAATAATTTACAAAATATTCAAGTTAATAATTTTAATATTCTTAGCAATCTGTTAAAACTATATAATTAAAGATCTTTAGTAGTGCTATATTTTATTTAATAGATCTTTTATATTTCTTGCTATATAATTAATAAGATACAGACTCTTATTACTTATATTAACCCGCCGTTGGTCGCGTTGTGAGCATTTTGCTCACACTTGCCGAAAATCTAGTGTAGTTCGCTTATTTCTTTTTATTTAATTTTGACATTTTTTCTATTTGTCATTTATACATTAACTCACTTTAGGAAGTTGTTTTTGAAAAAAAAATTACCGCGCTAAGCCCCAATAAAACGTTTTGTTCGGAAAAACGGGAGCGTGAGCAAAATGCTCACAGCGCGACCATCCGTGACACAGAACTGGGCCACCATGCGGGCCGCTCTGAGACCTGCACGGACTTGCCATCTCCACTCTAATGAGCCCAAATCTTGTCAGTAAACGTTTGTATTTCTTTGATAAAATATTGTAACTGTTCTGTTTGTTAGTTTAGTTCGGAAAATGAGTGGAACAAGACGTGCTGCGAAGATATTACGGCTTTTGGATGATCGTCCGGAAGAAAAAAATGACTCTAAGTATTTTCGTCTCTTCTCTTAGATTTTTTTAGTAAAAGCTTAGAATAGTTTTTATATTTTTGAGTAAAATGGGGTATTTCGTTTTTAGATTGTTATTCGTTATTGTTTACATTATATTCTTCCTATTCCACGGTACCAACTTTATGCGATTTTTTATATTTCTTTAATTTTTTTTTCAACTAAAAATTTCCTACTTTCCTTTTTCTAATTTTGGTTAATGTATGCTACTGCAGTTTTCTTACTACTTCTTCTTTTAACTAAAAATCGTGTTAATAAAGCATTTTATTCTTGTTATTAAGCATTTTACTCTCTTCTATTCATTCCCCTCCTATAAATAAATTATAATAAATGCATTAAACAGATTAAAACACCTTAAATAGATTAATAATTTAATGATGAACATATTTAAATTAAAAGAAACAAAAATATGACGAAGAATGCTGCTGAAAAATAATAGAATAGCCAAAAATTGAGGTGTGAGCAATTTGCTCACACGCGACCAACGGTGTCCCACGGAGGGGCGCGACCAGCGCCGAGTTAATAATCAGTATTAATTATATTAATAATCAATAATATTAAATTAATAAGATACAGACTCTTATTACTTATAAAATGCAGTCACAGGATACCAAAACCGCCATAACAGATTCAACATAAAAGTGCCCTTTACTGGTAATTAAACGAGAGATAAACTGGGCTAGATTTCCTGATCATGGCCGGTCAAAGTTTTCAAGGTCCTGTGGACCTTTTTTTTTTTATTGTTCAATAATACCATCGGATATACCGAACTTATTATGCATTACTCAATGATCAATAATCGATTTCTAAAATAGTAAATCCTATATGTATTCTCACAGAAGTTCCATAGATACTGGTAAACTAGCTAAGAATATTTATAACAACACAGAAAAATAAACTTCGTCTTGTTTCGTGCAAAGATAGTGGTCAGGTAACGCACGAGAATTTTAAAAAAGAGAAACAGCCTTGTGAAAAATTTCTCGTGACAAGGCCACTCTCGCGGATAAATAATGCCAAGCAATCGAGAAGCACGTAGTAACCTTTTCCTACCAAAGTAAAACTTAGTTATTTTTTATTCTTTTATTTTACCTGTGTCTTTCTAAGACAGTTCGAATTCTAAATTACTCTAGTTATTATGTAAAAAGTGATATTTTAGGAATTTGTTAATATGGGCTATTGAATTTAGTGAAAAAAAGTTAAATATCTTATTATTGAATTATAAACCTCAATGATGATATGTAACTTTAAAAATGTTTAAAGAAACATTGTGATATAGCCAAACAAATCAGCTGATACTTTTCACTGTGGGGTACTCAAAAGTAATACAATTCTAAATAGAAAACATTTTTTATATATATTTTTATCGGAAATTTCCATTGATTCGTCCCTAAAAGGAACTCAATAGTATATATACATTAAAAAAAAAATTAAAATAAAAAAAATAAT
Organism: Aelia acuminata; assembly: GCA_911387785.2. Taxonomy (NCBI): domain Eukaryota; kingdom Metazoa; phylum Arthropoda; class Insecta; order Hemiptera; family Pentatomidae; genus Aelia; species Aelia acuminata. Next base: position 100,241,549 of record OU426982.1, on the reverse strand, counting down.
CTTTATATATCTGCTCAAAGCAATAAAATAAATGTTTGTGTTTTATCCTTGGGAATAAAAGTTACACGATATGAAATCACGCAATTTCAAGATTTATGTTATTGTTTGATCTTCTTCCTGAGTTTTAAATTTTATTGAAGCTATTCTCTTTTATTTTTGATATTTAACGGTTTCATAAAAAAAAAAAAAAAATAATAATAAATAAAAAAAAAACCGTGAACAGCTGATTTCACTTTATCCATCAGTTATAATGTCCAAAATATTTTATCTCATATTAATAAAGAACATGTCGCCACTCAGACTTTTCTCTATAGAGGGAAAATGGACAAGATTTTTTAACATAACTAACAACCTTCTGTTTGTTTGTTTTGAAGACTTTCGATAAAATAAAAACGTATGCCTTTAGGGGAAAATATATTTGAATGTAAAAAAAAAATTCTTAAGACTAAGAATGGTTTTATTATTAATCAATTATATTTAAAATTAAGTTCAGAGAAAATAATGGAAATTGAAGATAACCGTTGATAAAATTTCAACCCTATTTTAATAAAAATATTTAACTGCAATTGGATCTTATCCAAAATTTCACGTAATGTATTCGATTTAAAAAAAAAGAAAAAAGAATAATAAAAAATATCTTATTTTATGAATCCTGTGAACAAATCTGTGATGTATGAATAAAAAAAAAATACTAATCGGGAAGTGTTATAACTTATTTATTTATATTTTCTGATTAATATAGTGAAACTTTCATTGGGTAAATTTATCGTATGTTATATCGATTATTTATCGAGAGGCGCTTTGAGGTGTTTGAAACGGTCTACGGATCCGGTCACACAGCTAATTGTTTCGAACAAGCCCCATCCTTAGTCTGTGCTCGGAATCCGGTATGCCACCCCTTCTGTTCAGGAGATTAAAATTAGCGATTACATATACCTCAAAGTTATACCTACAGACAGGACATCCTTCTCACAAATATATTTTTTCACCAAAATTCTCTTCCGCATTTCAGCAAAAACGAAATTCAACTCTTCCGTTATCAGAAAGAATCTCCTCGGTCATCTCCTTCCTCAAAACAGTAAACCTATGTCAATCCGAAAATTCCAGACCACCTTGGACCAACCAGCACCCTAAAATAATGTTAGACCTTACTAAATATTCAAAGAATAGTACAGATCCAGGTAAATTCCAAACTCATTTCGCGCAGATCATTAAAAATATACCGGAAACTTTCATTGATTACACAGACGGATCAAAATCAATACAATCAACAGCATCATCCTTCGTTACAAATGACTCCACATACGAAATCAAACTACATAAATTATGCAATATATATACCGCCGAACTTAACGCAACATCAGCAGCTCTCCACTTTTGCATGGCAATAAACCAACAAAATATTTTAATTATTACCGACTCATTGAGCTCATTAAAAGGCCTAGATAACATGTATCCAGACCATCCTAAAATCTCCCAAATTCACTCTTATCTAACCGACCTAAAAGACCTGGGTAAGACAGTAAGTAACGTTTCTATGGGCCCCGAGTCACGTGGGCATCGCTGGGAACGAGCTAGCCGACCGAGCTGCAAGAGAGGCACTTACCCTACCCGGTCCTGGCAAAACCTTCCTAACTCCATCAGACCTTACCAAGCCCCTCGAAATGCAAATAAAAGATGCCTGGCAGTCGATGTGGGACGAGAGTCCTCCAAGCAAACTAAAAGATATAAAGAAAGATGTAAAACCGTGGGGTACATCCGTTCGAAAATGCCGTAGAGAGGAGGTCGTGTTGACTCGGTTGAGGATTGGTCATACGAGACTTACCCACTCCTACCTCATCTCAAGGGAAGCACCACCGATATGTAAGTACTGCGGCGCCACTGTCTCCATAAAACATATCTTCCAAGATTGCCCATATTACACAACCAAACTTAATAGCTATGGACTTAAACCAGAATTAGCAGTTCTTGGAAATGATAGTAAGGAAATAGAGTCAGTTTTCAAATTTTTAAAAGCAACCAACCTACTGTCAGAAATTTAACATATCCGATCACTACGGGAAAATTGGTAATGATAAAATAATAATATTTTAAGGAAATAATATTAATATAATAAAGCTGAAAAAAAATGATATTTTAAGAAAATATTAATAAAATAAAGCATAAATAAAAACCAGTTGGCGTTGATGACCATTTTTGGTTTTTCGCCAATAAGCACAAACACACAGCTAATTGAAAATATGATTCAAACATATTATTATAGATGTTCTCATAATTTAAATGATTAATTTTAATGCCGAGAATAAATATGCGCTAAAGTCTTTGTCACTTGAAACTGTTGTTAGCATTTGTTATGGCCCACCATTTCATAACTAAGTTTTATTTCGGAGGTTAAACGCTATTGATGTTTTCTTGGGATTTAAAGTTATGTTTCCGAAGTATAAGATTGGTTTTGAAAACACAGGTTTGCTTACTTTTTGATATATTATTGTATTTCTATCGTTTTTAGTTGGTTTCCTTTAAACACACGTAGCATCGTTTCTTCCCCAATTGCATACTTGTGATCGTTTGATCAGATGATATCGAATGGCCCAAAGTTCATGACATAGCGTTCAGTGTGTGTCTCTGAAGTCCGCTGAGGTTCTGGCTCCTTTCTTGAATACAGGGCTTTACAAGTGAGTCATCAAGCTCATAAAGAAATAATTTTCTTTTGTTTGAATTATTTTGTTTCCATGTTGGCTGGCTCATTGTAAGTCCGCAATTCCGCTCGGCCTTTGAAATTTATTAAGTACGGCATAAAAAAATATATGTACATTCATTTTTCCCCAGTTTCATAATCTACAGTATTTTTCTGACAAATACAATTTTTTTCAAATTTTTAAAGACCATATTTCGGGAAATTTCGGCATTTAAAAATCTACAGGGCTCCAGGAATCCCCCCCCCCCCCCTAGGCCATCCTAGGGTTAAATCGACGAACCAGTGTATATTCTATTTATTGATAGCAATAAACGAAGAAATTAAACTTTATTTGATATCTAAATGATTACTTGATATTAGAAAAATAAGTAATCCTTATGTAGTACTCTAAGTAATCCTCTTCTCAACTTAAGCATTTAAGCACCAAAATACCATTTTTTGTACTTCTTAAATATTTTTATTTTATTTTTTACAAAGTTGTCAGTGAAAGATTCGCATAGGTTTCACACACCAACTACGGCCCTCACTTTTTTCTTTTGTCGACATTACGAGTATACCGAATAAAACCAATCCCGTTCCCACTATATAACTACATATAAATATCTGAAATTCCCATTCCCATTCCTGGTTAAACTTGTATCGTCTTTATAGCAAATGAAGAGAAACGACTCAAGCTATATTGCGAAAACGGTAAACTGTTTCGTTGTACATCGACAACAAAGAGCTTCCTTCACAAATGGTTCCCGTTGTTTAATATTCCCCCCTCAACACCCCTCACCACCACCCTCCCCGCCCTGTCAGGCTACATAATTAATTTAAATGGTCCTCCGGTCGACGATACCCCGGGATGAATATTTCGATAACGGCTTTGTCATTCGCAGATGTTTATATTGCCTGGTTATAAACTGCCGTCCATTGTGTTATAACAAAGAGGTCAAAACAATAAATAAAAAGATAAGTTTTTAATGTGACCCAATAGTAAAATAAAAAAATTACTGTATGAAGTTATTTTTTTTCAATGTATGTATTATTCCACCTCTAACCCAAAGGGTCAATGGCGTATTCAATTTATTTTTTAGGTATTTGAACAAAGTGGAAACTTAATCATCATTTTGTTTAAGAATATCCTAAAGTGTATATAGTAGGACAGATTTTTCCATGTATATTTCGTATTTGCGGCATTCTCCATTTTCGACAATTAGATTTAATTTCGGTTGTTTTGCAATTTAGTCTCATTTTATACTTCTCCCATTCCATTAAGTGCCTTATTTTTTATTGGATAACCCAGACTGCCAGATGTTTGGTTGTTTCTTTATCCAAGGAGGATTGTAATTTTCCGTTTTTTCTAAGCCTATTTCTTTGAGGAACGCAATACTGAGTTAATTCTCTCTGAAAGGAGAGGGTTGAATATGTTTTCTTTTCAAAAGCATTTGCGACTTTTGGCGTAACACGTTCACGCCAGGACTGTTTAATGCTGTTCGCTCTATCGGGCGGGAGCCATTCCAGGGCATTATGAAGTATTGGCAATCCAAGAATAATAAAATAAAAAAATACTGTCCTAGTAATTATGTTATAATACGGTATTAATTATAATTGTTATTAAAAAATTAATGTTTAAACGTTTATAAGTATATGAATATAAATATAAATAAATACAAATAAATATAAAAATAAATGAATTTACGTTACATTTTCAGCTACATACAAATTGTTTCTACTTTCTAAACACTTTGGATTCCATGTCACCTGAAATCGAGAAACTGTTCTCTTGTCAGAGAATTAAATATTAAAATTGTGTCGAAAAGAGAGCGTGACTCTCAGGTATTCTTTTTCGGTAGTCGAAGTGTCAAAGATCTAATTATTTGGCAGAGGCGGCTTTTTAGCGTGAGCCACCGGTGGTACACGCCGGCGTGAACGTGTTCAAAATATATCTATGGGTATAAGGATGCAGCTTATTTATGGCCAGTTTTTTCCTCCCAAATAAAGGAGGGGGTTCTCCTACGTCAGAAAATAAACTAAGACGAAAGTATTGCATTTTATCTTCTTTAGGTATTAATTTGTGAATAACCTAGTAACTTCCTTTAATAATGTTTATTTTAATGTATATTTAGCGTTTTTATCGTTCTCTGAATGATTCTAATACGCATTAAGAGGCTTGAAAAGAGGGTAAAAGGAAATATAAAGCCTTCCCACTTTCTACTTAATTATCGCAATTAATTAGTAACGGTCGTATATAAATGATGTTTTAAGCCTCTATTTAAAGATTTCAGCCTTAAAGCCTTAAAATGCAAGAGATTCAAACAAAAGTACAAAATTATATAAAAACATAAAGAGGTCACGGAATTCTGGTAGCTGATATTTTTTTTCTGAATAACAGAAGAGGGTCTCGAATTCAGAACAGGACATCCCTTAGGGGGCCGACATTACACCGTTGCCTTAATCCTTTGGGGGTAAGTTAGGTATCTTTTAGGACCCGGCTAAGGGCTCGCTTTTTCTTTATAAGTGTGTTGGTAACGCATCTTTGAGATGGAGGGGCAAAAAAAAAAAAAAATTATATAAAAAGAAGATATTCTTTATTCACGACCGTAAAATTTCTTTTTCATAAGACAACGGCCTGGAATTCAATTACATTTTAACTAAACCACTAGAGAGAAACAATTCATATTTAATTTGTGCCTACTTACAGAATGCTGAATAGTTTTGGCTTATTCCGTAATTAAGGTCTAGTGTATATTATAGTGAGATAATACTAAATTTTTAGCAATAATTATTAAAAATGTTTATGTTTAAATTTTATAATGCTTAAATTAAATATGAAATATATTCTCTATTAATGACTCAACAACGTTTTGTGTTTTGGAATTCATTAGAGGTATAAGCTCACGATGACATTATTATTTAATCATAACTCGTTTCTAATTTTTTTTTTAAATATGTTACTTCTGAACGCTTTGAATATAATTATCTATATAATTCGGTTGTAAATACGCCTATATATTGCTTCTCAATTTTATAATTATAATTGTTTGTTTAATTGCTGTGTCTCATTTTAATTACTTTATTTTAACATTCAACATTTTATCATCAATTAGGTAATTCAAATATTCCCACGAAGATTCTACAAGAACCATCAATTGTCTTGCGGAACTATTTATTTGATGTCAAAAAATCGTTCCACAGATGGAAAATTACAGTTATCATGAGAAATCTAATCTCATGAATTTCTCCCTCGGAAAATCCTTATGCTTGATAAGCAATAACACAGTGTCCTCAAACAACTATGTATCTTATCTAGGAATATACTTAGGGAAAAGTCTCGCTTAGAACATGCACCTAAAATTAAAAATACTAATTTATGAGACTAATCTTAGACCTATACGAACAGAATAGAGTACGACTTTGGTATTTCGCTAAAAATTACTAAATCAGTGTCAAGAATGCATTTCAAAAATAAATAGTCTAGAAAATGTATTATATCATATTACACGTTATGTGAATGTAATATAAGCATGCTACATCTCAGATCGCTCTAGGTACACACATTTATATGAAGCTTCGAAATTACAATTACATGAAACAATTATTTTTCTTTTGTCACTAATTTTCCAATAATTTCCAAAAAAAGTAGGACAATAAGAAGAATAATTAACTTATGTACTATGTTCTTCTTATTGTATTTTTCCTTCACATTTTTAGGCTATGTGGGGATCAATGTAATTCTACCTGTCAGCCCGCTTGCTCCACCCCGCCCATGGAAATATGATCTTTGAACCCCCTATTGAAATTAATTGAAGCAATATGAATTATTGAGGCGGTGAGAAAAATAAATTTAATTTTAGAGATATTTTTTTCTGAAGAACCTGAGGTTGTTAATAAAGTGGTGTAATTAATTGGTGCGTCCATTCATAAAAAGAAAAAGTTGTGATTCCTCCACGATAAAAACTTGAAATTACATACTTCATTCAAATTAAACGGGAGGTTCTTAAATTGCGCTAACTTGGAAAGAAAGTTTTTCAAAGTTTTATCTCACCTAATTGCGTTATATAGAGCTTCTCCGACTCGGGGAGTTATCTTCTGGAAACGGCCATGGAGACCCTCTTGGTAATTTTTCATTACTTATAATTAGCTCTTAAATTTTATTTAACTAATTTCGCAGTCTCTTATTTAATTTATTTTTTGGCTGCTTGTTTAAGAATTGTGCTAATACTACGTTTGCTTGTAAGTTTTGCCTTAAACATTGTAACTATTGTCCTCGAACATTTACAGTGGATATCATTATCAGAAGCACTTCAATGTGCTTGAAAATCTATAATTATTATCCATAAATTAATATTAAATATTATAATATCAAATCAATAACTCTGTCATGGAATATGGCGGGTTCATATCATTACCCTTTGTATCCTTGTGTGCCACTGACTTAGTTTTCCTTGAATTTGGGAAGTAGTGTAAGTTTAGTTATGTGACTTTGCCAATTATATCTCAATTAGTAGAAATCTTTGTGAAAGTGTTTTATTATACTGAATAATTATTATTCTGCATCCAGTGGCGGCTTCAATGTTATCCCTGCCAAATGTGGGTCCCTATTTTCGTCGACCTCCATTAGCCTTGGTATATCAGAATTTATCTAGGAGGCGGTGGACTGTATGCTAATAGATACACCCTACCTCGTCCCCTTGGAAACTGTTTAAACAATTTAGTCACCGCAATCGCTCCCTTCCCTACCCTTACCCAACCTGTCCTAAGCTATTTACGTCAAGAGTTCTAAAACATTAATACTTAAATTAACCTTATCAGCGTTTTGATGAATGTGAATGTCGATTTCTCTGCAATTACCTTGATTTAAAGCAGCCAAAAGCTGGGTTTCAAATAATAAAACTAAATTATAAATTCAAATAAGGAACATCTCTCCTGTTTTCATAACATTATTGACTAATTCTCTAGTCCATGAAATTTCAGGCTCACAGAAAACAAGATCCCAACTTTAACCTCTACATCTCTTTACACTGAACTAAAAGTTCCAGCTGCTCAGCTCATTTTATGACCACCATGCTTATTCCCTTGCCGCTTTGAAATACTCCCTTTCCCAATAGTTGCTCTCATTCTAAAAAACACCATATTATCAAGAAATATAGATTAATGCACTGATTTATTTAATATTGTTTTTGTTCAAAATGAAATATATAGTTGTTTATTTTTAAACTTTAGAATCATTTTTTTTTTTTTTCACTTCAGAGTTTAATTTGCACAAGTCCCAACTAAGCGGCTATCAGCAAATGAGGTGTAAAATGAGATGTTGGCATTTTAAGGCATGAGGGAAGATAGTACCCAGCTGCACATCATCCCGGTCTTGTTTCAGGAGAGGAGATCTCTCATCTAACTCCTTTTCAGTCGCCTCATAAAAAGGCTTGGCCATGTCATTAACTAGTTATGTCCGTACAATTTTATATGAAAGCCAGAATAGAGGGTTTTTATTTGTTCGTCGATAGTTGGTAGTTGTAAGTCCGTGTGTTGTTGTTTGTTACAAACCTACGAAGGAGCGTACAAAGGAACGGATTGAGTTATTAGTCATAAAATTTTGGATTGAAAGGTTTGTAGTTTTTGTAAGAGTGTCTTTTTTGCGGTACCATAAATTTGTGAACCGTACGTCCATATAAGTTCCAGTAAATATGTGTATGTACTAAGTTTCTGTCTGATTTTCAATTTTTATGATTTTTAAAATAGTGAGTATAGTATTTTCAGTCGCTTGTTTAATGTCTGTCTTTTAATTTTGACATGAAGGCCCCAAGTCATCCTTCTGTCTTATTATTAGTATTATTATGTATATATTAGTCTAAGGTATCAAAAAAATGTGGTTAGAATAAATTAAATATGTTTATTTTCTTTTAAGCTCTATTATTATTTGATATTTTATTTTTTCCCTGTTAAGTTGTTATACATGTTAATAAATATATCCTCTGAAGTTTTTATTACTTTTTGATTACAAATAGCTATTATTTTATAACAGACTTATGCAATTATTTGCATGTTTAATTGTTCATAAGGGACCTTGAGCCTTTTTTTCTAATCCTATTTTATTTATAGATATTTCTAAATATATAGTATGGTGCAGGTATGTATTTCTTGGGGGCCGTGTAGACTAAGGCTCTTGGAGTAGGCGATAAGCTTACAAAGTTAAGGGACTCAGGGAGTGGTTCAAAGTATATATAGTTCTTGTATGGGTGACCCGTGCGCCACAAGGGTTTGTGAGGCCCGTCAGCCTACTGGAAACAACCGCACTGACTGCGTGGAGTATCCAAACGATAATCGTGATGCGATTTTCCACTATGTTAATACCCGCCTGGAGGTTCTGTCCATGGCAAGTCTGCTTCAGGGTAAGCACTGTAAATCCTCGTGGCCCGTTTTTCTCTGAGCAGCCATAATCCATTGACCTAAACCAGTTTATTCAATGTACTTGGAACCGAAAGAGCTAAAGACATAAGAAAAATATGGTTCCCATCGTATCAGATTCGTTAGGGAGCTTTGGGCAGTCAGCCGCTGCACCTGGTGGACCATGGTTTGCAGCCACGTGAGTTTTGTGCTACCTACAAAGGCAAGGTGTACTTTCGCAAGGAATCTCATGTCCATCGGCACTAACCGAAGCAGAGAAAGAAAAAAAATAAATATCTCAGGCTCTAGTTCCTTCTTGCCTTCCTCGCCATTGCTGGCAAACGGAGGAGGAAGGGGGTTCATTCAGGTAACCGAATTATTTTAGCCGGAGTGAGGGAGTCCAATCTCATTCCGCGGGTCAGCAATGAAATAAATTTCTACCCAACCGAACCAGATTCGTGCTGGAGCTCCGCTTCACACTTGGCGATCACTGCGACATGAAAATTCATTAAATCACAAGCCGGCAACATTATATGATCTCAAATGGAACTCCTTATAATTATCATAAATTTTTATATTAAAATAAATAAAAATAAGTTTATCTTTATAGCCTCTTAAAATAATTATTAAATAAAACATAGTAAAGTTATAATATTTTCGAAATATTTTTGTATAGTTTTCAAATACTTTAAAATTTGGTTTTTACACATGCCAGAAACTAATAATTCATTTCACTTAATGGGAAAAAAATCACTACAGGTTGTGAAAAGAATTTTTAGATTTGGATTTTAAGTACTTTCAGCCCAATTAAATTTGAGTTATATTCATTAAAACGGTTCATCAGCTCAATAACTGTCTCTATGGATATCCTCTATTACGATTAGACGATGGTGAAATGTTACTATTGTCTCCATTAAATATTATTGTAATGTCTAAATTAAATCACCTCAAAATAAAAACTGTAGTGATTTGAAAATAAAATCTCTTATGTACTTCTTCATGAATATTTCAATTTTTTTTTTCTTTTTGTTACCGCTTTTTTAACTATGATTATTTATTTCATTTTCGTTATATTTAGATTTATTTACATTATTATTTTTTCTTATTTATTTAATTTAGTAGGCGTCTGGAGGGGGCAGGGGAACCAACCCCCCCCCCATAAAAAATATGAAAAACAAACACAATAAATTAAATAAATTAGAATTCATTTGCTATAATTGCTTATTAAGTATTATGAAAAAAATATTTAAATTTTCAAATATGAATTGGTTTTATTCTAAAAATTAATTGAGACCCACCCCGGTCATAAGAATTTTACCAGCTCGCCCTCCAACCCTAGTAGAACATTTTCTGCGAGTAGAACCCTCGTATTCGAGGGTATTGCCGTAGTGGAGGGAGAATTTTGTCTTCCAAGATCAACCATTTAAAGCTACAGAAAAATAATAAAAAAAAAAAAAACCTCAGACTGAGGAAGGAATGATCGAACATAATCAATTGAAAAATGTTTGAAATATGACAGTTATATATGAAGTGTAAAAGAACAAAGAGATACTAAATTTTATATTGAACAATGTTTTTCTAATCAGGGTATATTTTTACATATAAAATCGCAATAAAAAAAAAAAACTTTTTTTCCAAATTTTAGAAAAGAGTTATCGTTAAGCTCTCTTCTACTACCTAGTAAAACCTGCCTCCCCCTTGACGAAATCCTACGACGCCCTTGTAGTCTGCATAAATGGTGTTTTTGTGGTGAGTCTGTAGAGCATTATTACGTAAAGCCATTCTGGAAAATTCTGGTTTAGTAAATAAAAATATTTCTTTCACCTATCAAGAGAGCTTAACGATAACGATAGCTCTTACCTATAATTTGGAAAAAAATGTTTTGTTTTTTTTATTGCGATTTAATATGTAAAAATATACCGTGATTAGAAATATAATATAACCCTGAAATATTATAGAATTATAATATTATACAGGGTTATATTATAGAAATATAATATAACCCTGATAGAAATATAACCCTGAACCATTTTCAATATGTTTCCTCACTAACTTTACAACATCTACATAAAGTAAACGACTGGTGTAAATTATGGAAAATTAATTATGGCTAAATCATGAAAAATCAAAACACTTAACTTCATTCTTCGAAAAAATACCTGCACTCCAATTTATATAGACAATGCCCAAATTTCTCAAACTGATGCTGTATATTACCTTGATCTTACTCTAAACAGAAGGTTGACATGGGGCCCGCATATTGAAATGGAACGAAAAACCCTTAAACGATTCAACCTACTTTACTCCCTTTTTTCTAAAACTTGAAAACTAGGACTTCGACAAAAATTAAATACATATTTATACTTACTGAAACCAATATGGACTTACTCTTCACGGATATACGTTACAGCCAAAAAGACCCACTTACAAAGAATTCAGATCTTTCAATCAAAAATATTAAGATTCATAGTAAAAGCATCACTGTAAGTGACCAACAATACCCTACATACTGACTTACAAATACAAACACTAAACCAACATATAAAGGCACTTTACAAACGTTTCCATACACACTTACACGGCCATTTCAACCAACCGATTATAGGCATGGCCACAGCTGATAAACCCATACCCTGATATGCCTTTATTGACCTAGGAAATTAAAAAGGTGCTGGATGATAGATCTCCTTCGTTAAAAATCCAGATTACCTGAAACCATCCAGGGAAGACGTAATGCTGGGTGCCATCTTTCCCCATGCCTAACGTGACCTTATTTAAATTAGCACAGCTCACATTTGCTGATTGTCGATGTTTATTGACAGGCGCAAATTAAAATTATGAAGCAAAAAATATAATATAAATATTCAATATAATAATAAATATTCAATATAATTCCTTCCTCGGTCTGAGGTTTTTTTATTATTATTTCTGTTTTTTCAAGGGGTCGATCGTGGAATACAGAAGTCTCTCTCTACTAAGGCAATACCCTCGAATACTTTTCTTCCACCTCAGCAATAATAAACTAGATACATAGAAACGGGAGAGGTTTGGAGATGGTTGATTGCACCCCTACCCCCCGCTCTAACCCACCCACCCTCCTACAAGACAGGAGACGATATAGCGAGCGTGGCATTAAACGTCTTGTTACTGCCAGGCGAGGTGACACCTGTCTTCTGAGCCTTCCTATCCTCTTTCCGGCGAACAGATAAAACGAGAAGCACCCCTTGTTCCAAAAACTACTGCACCCTCATTTACTTATGTCTCGTTTCCACAGAGTAATTTAAATGAGTGATGAGTCCTCATGCATAAGTATATTGGACAACATCCTCCACTTCAAGGTGATTGCGATTGAAAATGTTATAGGTTATTTGTTGATTGAAGTGTTTCGGATAAGTCTTCATATTATGGCCTGTCTACGATTTGAGGAGGTCATATTATAAAAAGTAATCCTCCAGTTTCCATTATTTATAATTAACACATATGTGATGAGGTAAATTTAATTTTTTTTTTAATTCAGCATTGATTTACTGAACAACATTTATAAGAATGGAGAGCAAGGAGATAATCTCCTATTTAAATGGCGAAGATTATGAACAGGTATGTAAGAGAAGCATCTTCTAAACATAGCAGTTTAATTTCCCAAAAGACCACCCAAAAATCCTTTTCACAACACAATGTAATGATAAAACATTATTTTAAAAATATTTAGTAGATGACCACCTATCTTGTGAGGAGAAGTGATTTTCCAAAATTTGAAAGTTTCAACAATTTACGCTAAAACGTTTAATATCTATGGTTGAAATTTTTTTAAAGACCTTAATCTATTTTTTTTTCACTTCAAACTTAAATTCACACCTGTCAGCGATTAATCCAAATTAAAAAAAAAAAAAAAAAATCTTAAATAAAATTATTCTTACTTAAGGGATGGTGGAAATAAATATTCACCAGGATTGAGTTTTTCCACATTTATGGCTACTTTAAATATTAGTGCCTACCTTAGAAAATCAAAAAGAATTGATTAACCTGTCAAGATTTTAATTTTCTTTCGTTTTTAAATTCAATTAAACAAAAGCTATCTAGATACCCTACGAACTTCAACTCATCTAAACCAAATGCTAGTGGAATCAATATGAAATTAATACATTTAAATAATTATATTAACTAATAGATTTTTTCAATTTATTTTATGAAATTTTCTTTCTACTTCTATAGGTTAATTAAATAAAATAATATTAGAAAGTTTTATTAATAAAATAATATAAAATTTCCTCTTCATAAACAAATATTTATTTTCTGAAAATACCGACTTGTCGCTCTTTACTTTCCAATACTAATGTCAGCTTTCAAAAAGGACATTTTTCCCCCTGAAAATCCCCCATTGTTACCCAATATTAAGTCACATTACAATCCGGTACCACTAGATACCTTTCTCTAATGTTAAGACCTATTTTGTTAATATGCATTATTTAAATATTATAACAGCTTAAAATTTTATTTTAAGTAAATTTTATTTTACTCTTATGTTTTTTTTATTTAACAAATTATTTACAGCCATCGAATCTGCTGATTGTCGATATCTTGTTGACAGGCGCGGATATACAAATGAAGGAAAAAAAAAAAAAAAAAAAAAAAAAAAAAAAAACATTATTGAAAGCAGTGATTGATCTGTCAAGTATTTTCCGTCACCTGTAGGAAGCTGTACTTACTAAAAAGTAAGTTTGATAGTGGACTGTTTTGAAAATTTAACTAATTTTCCTACGATAAGTGGCAGGCAGGTGATAAATAACGGATTAAACGTCGTTTATGAAGCAAATTGATGCATCAAAAGTTTTTAATTAACCAAGTTCGAGCATCAATTTTCAATCTTGCAAAATTGTTCTGAGTTATAATTAAAGTGCTGAGGGAATTTAGTCATGAACGATCACTTTACACAATGCTCCTGAAGAATCTTGATACCGCAGTCTCCATTGTTTAGAATAATTGGAAAAAGCCTGGGTCGGTTTGATACATGCCTCCTGCAATATGGAACGTTAATGAAACGATGGGTCGGTGACGTTTTGAATCGGAAATCGTTTCACAACAACGCACCGGGGACCTGTAGATGTATACATGAATGCCCGTTGTTGCATTTATTTAGTAACTAATAGATTTGTCGCATATTTTTTTTTTCGTTTTTGTTAAATAGAGTGGAATAAGATTTAAAAAATTTGACTTGAACAAATTTTTTAAGATGTTAATCTAAGTTTTATTCATTCTGTTTAGACTTTAATGTCTGCATTTAGGTTATTTAGTTGCATTTTGTTATTTAGTGCATTTTATTTTATAAGAAGAGGAAATACTGATCTTTTTTTTGTTGTGTTTTTATTTATGTTTTTCGGCTGTCTGCTGTAGTCAGTTGCTATAGCAGCTTTCCTTAATCAACATATTATTTACCTATATCATCAAATGCGTGTTCTTCATTCACTCTATTACTAATTTATTATCGGCTAAATTTTAAATAATTGTTACCTAATAATATTTTATTTTACCGCTTCATTAATAAATCAATATATCTACCTACATATCAGGTACTTCCAAATAAAAATAAAAATAAATCATATATCTTACGTTTGTCAAACCAACATTATAGCATGTGAAATCAACTATTAAATTTAAAAGCAATAAAAATGTTTCACATTTCACAATAAGAGATTTTCTTCAATTTTCCTCTTCCTTATTAGAAATATAATTCTTTTGTATTGCATTTCTCAGTATTCTAGGAGCCAACAAATAAATTAAATCGGATTAAAATTTTTAGACATGACCTTAAGATTGTTAGACATGTTAAACAGGATTATTAAATAACTCCTATGTTAAAAAAAATACGAAAAGCTAATTATAAAAAAATACACGCTTCCTTCAATTAGTCCAGTGTAATAATTTATAGTTGGACATTTAGGCTTATAAATTGCTTGTTTTTATTTAGTTGAATATTAACTAAACCTTTCAATGGTGCTAAAAAATATTATAATCTAAATGAAGGGATTTCATTGCTGGATAGGAATTCAGAAAGTCGAACAAGTCAGATTTAGACTTGAGATGGCCGTTTGATCAATCCATTGTTTATTTATTTAACGTCACTTCTTCCTACTGTTGCTAATCCAGCACATGCATATCTGCTAACTTCCTTACTCTTAAACTCTGTTTAATTGTATTAATATTTTGGCCTCTGTTGTGTTATGTAACATGTTTCTACACCGCAATGCTCACAGTTGTTCATCAATACATTGTAAATAATTACTTAATTAGGGTTCTATCCTATTAAAAAAGTTTAATCCCAAGAAATTATGACCAAAGATAGATTTGGACAAAGTAAAGGATATCTCCTATTTTTGGGGCCTGTTTGGTTTCACAAAAGACGGATTCATTTTGCAATCGATGGTTAAAAACACATTTCTTGTTTTAAATACTTGTATTATGGTGTAAAAAAGATGCAAAAAAAAATCATTAAATAATGTTTTATTTTAAAATAATTTATTTGTCTCTTCCTTTCAAAGAACATTGGATTGTACAAAGAAATGAGAAAAGGTTTTCTCTAATGTAAGTAGATGAGCCGTTAGTAAATATCATGGAAAATAATAGCATTATAATAACATTATGAATCTATATAAATAAAGATGAAATTCTGTTTGTTTGTTTGTTCATTATAGAAATCCATCCCGTTCGTCCTAAATTCTCCAATTTTCGCTCAGTGGTTCTTTTATACCAGGTGCCAACACCTGTCCATATTACGTATGGATATTAAACGCAAGCCAATCTCTGGGTATATTCTTTCTTTACATTAGTTTTTTACGGAATTGACTGTAATAATTATCTTAGAACCGCTTTAGAATAATAATCTATTACTGCTTGCTATTTTTGTTTTTATTTTTTGATTATAGAATTGTTCACGTTTATTAGAAAAATGAAATTCCCCGGGTCAAACCGGGATATACAGCTAGTATTTTATAATTAACTATTTATTTACTTTTGAAACATTTCCTTGGGATATATCATTTTCCTGAACATATTAAATATGAAGTTTATTCGTAAAAAGGAAAATACCTTGGATCCTAAAAAGCTCCCAGCAAGACCCACTTCTCTCTGAATGGCTGCCTGATTGACGTATTTGACGTAAATCGGGAGATGTAGGATATGATAAGATATATCTTGGAGTAAGAGATCTCCTTGAGAAGGGTGGGGGGAGGGGGTAATGGTACTTGTACTGGATTGGGCCTCTACAAAGAGCTAAGGGTGGATTGTTACTACCTCGCTTCCTTCAGCTCAGGAGTAGGGGCGTATAAAATGCGAGGATAGTCAAAGCTACAACTAAACAAAAGCCTGCAGAGGGTATCAAGGGGAGATCCTCACATCCAGGATATATTCAGAAATGTTTATTTCCAGTCCGCTCTCCGCTTCAAACTTGCAGCCGTTCTTTATCTATTCTTTGTCCGCACGGGTTCACATTTCACTGCCGGTAATATCATTCACCGAGTTTCATTCCATACATTGAGGAAACGCTTTGAATAGAAAAAAGTTTATTGGGTAAGTTCCCTTTTTAACTTTTTTGTTTAGATTTTTTATTTATTTACGAAGCTGTAATGAGTATCATGCAAAATTTGGCATGGTTTCTGTGCGGGTTAATGTATCAATACTATTTCCATAATAGAATCAGTAGTAATTTCCTATCTTTAAAATTTGAATATAGATACAGTAACAGATATCACAATAGCTATATGGGTGATTCTCAAATTAATTGACGATTTAGTGTCTCCCCGGTCTTAACATTCGTTTTTGAGATATTTTTTCATATCCAAAAAATATTGTTGGATTTTTATTTTATAGTTTGCTGTTATAGCGATACGATGGTAACATTTAAATGAATCTAGGCCTCATAAAAAAAACAAATTATCTCAATGTGAAGTTTGAAAATGTCACGAGTGTTACAGTCCCAAAGCTGGTTATGCTTAGTTCCCCACATCCAGAAATGATATGGTAATTGATTAAATTTGAACAATGAGGTATTTCATTGTAATACGGTGGTGTTTCAAGGTGTGAATGATATGTTTAGTTATCTGTAATACTTCGAATGTGAATCAGGAAAATGCATCTGTCCCCAAGGTTAGTAGAACGGTCATCAACGCCGAATTAATCTTTATTTATTTATTTTTTATTTTTTTTTTTTTTAAAGTTATTATTCTTTTTTTTTTTCCTATTTATATATACACACATACATACCTACACATACATATATACACACGTAGACACATATACACAAGCTTATACACAAATACTTTTTTTTTTTTTTTTTTTTTTTTTTTTTCCCTCCTTTTCTCCTTTATTTATTTCCTTTTTTCCCTATACTTCCGTTCGATTAATCTCGTATGAGGTCAAATATGCGACAGCAAATTGTTTGTTTTCAAAAATTTGAATAGCGATTCTATCTTTCCGTTGTCATCTCTAAGAATATCTTTTATCTCGGGCTTCAACCCAAATCTATTAAGTTGTGAGGTGAAATGTTGGCATTCCTGAAAAAGGTGGTTAATTGTGACGATACTACTGCAATAATTACATTTCGGTGGGAGCTCCTTAGTGATGAGATAAGAGTGGGTGAGTCTAGTATGACCGATCCTAAGGCGGGTCAGCACGACCTCCTCTCTACGGCTTTTACGGACGGATGTAGCCCAGGGCTTCACCTCACTCTTTATAAGCTTTAATTTACTTGGAGGGCTCTCATTCCACATCGATTGCCACGCATCTTTAATTTCCTTTTTGAGCGGCTTACTTAAATCTGACGGAGTCAGGATATCTTTTCCACGGCCGGGAAGTGTGAGTGCCTCTCTAGCAGCCTGGTCGGCCATTTCGTTTCCCACGATTCCCACGTGACTCGGAACCCACACGAACTTGACCGACATACCTAAATTTTGTAGAGTTGTTATATAGGAGTGTATAAGTGATATTTTTGGGTGATCCGGATACATGCTATCAAGGCCTTTTAGAGAACTTAAGGAATCTGTGACGATAACTATATTTTGGTGTTTTTTGGACATACAGAAATGTAGAGCAGCCGCTATAGCATTTAATTCGGCAGTATATATATTACATAATCTATTGAGTTTTATTTTATAAGTTGAGTCTCTGGTAACAAAAGAAGATGCTGCTGATAGTGTCGATTCAGATCCATCAGTATAGATCACAAAGGCTTCGGAATTGTTTTGAAGAATACTGGAAAATTGAATTTTGTATTCGGATGTTTCGGTGCTGTTTTTTGGAAATTTAGCCAGATTAGAAATTATTTCCGGACGTTGGTTGGTTATTTCCAGTCCGCTCTCCGCTTCAAACTTGCAGCCGTTCTTTATGTATTCTTTGTCCGCACGGGTTCACATTTCACTGCCGGTAATATCATTCACCGAGTTTCATTCCATACATTGAGGAAACGCTTTGAATAGAAAAAAGTTTATTGGGTAAGTTCCCTTTTTAACTTTTTTGTTTAGATTTTTTATTTATTTACGAAGCTGTAATGAGTATCATGCAAAATTTGGCATGGTTTCTGTGCGGGTTAATGTATCAATACTATTTCCATAATAGAATCAGTAGTAATTTCCTATCTTTAAAATTTGAATATAGATACAGTAACAGATATCACAATAGCTATATGGGTGATTCTCAAATTAATTGACGATTTAGTGTCTCCCCGGTCTTAACATTCGTTTTTGAGATATTTTTTCATATCCAAAAAATATTGTTGGATTTTTATTTTATAGTTTGCTGTTATAGCGATACGATGGTAACATTTAAATGAATCTAGGCCTCATAAAAAAAACAAATTATCTCAATGTGAAGTTTGAAAATGTCACGAGTGTTACAGTCCCAAAGCTGGTTATGCTTAGTTCCCCACATCCAGAAATGATATGGTAATTGATTAAATTTGAACAATGAGGTATTTCATTGTAATACGGTGGTGTTTCAAGGTGTGAATGATATGTTTAGTTATCTGTAATACTTCGAATGTGAATCAGGAAAATGCATCTGTCCCCAAGGTTAGTAGAAAAATTCAAGGCGAGTTTTGTCGGCTGTTCTGGGCAACACTGTTCTTTGAAAATGTTGGGAATAGCCATGATAACCTTTGTTGATGATACCGGCTATCAGTCGATGTGCAAACTTGGAGAAGAAAGTATCTAATAGGCAACTATTTGATATCCTATGCAAAATCATGTATGTCACAAAAATTATAGGTCACGAGTGTTACGTTAATTGTATGTATTAGCGTTCATTTAAAATTGTGAATTATTCGTGCAAAAGATGTTGGTTGGGGACATTTATTCGAGGTCATCCTCTCATATATGTCCGACACTTGGTTTAGCTAAGGAGGTAGATTTTCTGTGAAAATGTCACGAGTGTTACGTAACACTCGTGACGGAAAAACAGTTCTGCGGAAGTTTTGTTATTGTTATGTGTTAATGCCTACATGAATAATTTCTTTTGTATAGCCATTTTAACAAGCTGTAGAAAGGAGCATTAGGGAACAGAAAAAATAGACTAAGGACATAATGAAAAATATATTCTTAATAAAAAAGAGATGATGGCCAAGAGAAAGAAAATAAGCAAAATGGCAGCTTGTTAAACTATTCAGTCTACTCAGCTTGTGAAAATACTGCTCAGTCTTTGAATTTGACCTACATGTAATGCAGTGAACGAATTAATTATGGGTGAATCGTTGACACTGAACTGAGTAAAAACTCTACAGCAAAATCATATATATTTCATGAGATGATAATGAGCTTCAAATATCCGACGAAAAACCTAAGCCTTGACAGAACGACTTCTTCATAGGTAAACTAGCGAGAAAGTATAGGCTACTAAGCTTTGGCAAGTAAAGGAGTAGAAATAGACGCCAGCCTAGTATTTATTGAACACCAAAAGGAAAACAAGATTCGATGCCTTACAAACGAGTTTTTACGCCGTGATATGGAGTGACGAGAGTGAGCGAGAATAAAAATAAAAAAAATATGTAAATAAAAATACAGAAACGCTCCTACTAAACTCATTTTCGAGTTGAAAAAATAATAAAAAATACTAATACTGAACGAACTGACAAACTTTGTTCACTTTTGTTTCCTTGAACATCTTATTGATGATATTCAGATCAAATTTTATTCATAAGTTGAATTTTTTTAAACCCAAAATTCCATTTCTAAAAAAGATAAAAGGTCAAATTAAATGAGAATCACCCATATATCCCTCGGTATAGAAAACTCTGTAACTTTAACCATCTACTTATGTTAGGATACCACTTCATTTCCTTTAATTCTTTCGTAATGACACTTATCTCAAAGTATCTGTTACCTCTTTGGGGTAACTTATAAGCCATGGGGTTACCAAATAACAAAAAAGATTCTTTTACAATTATTTATTTGGAAAATAATAAATAACAAAATTGATTGATAACTGGTAACTACTATTGCTTTTAATTAAAACAGAAAAATAATAACTAATTGATACTTTTAAGAACATAAAAAAATAAATCTTCTAAAATTAAAATATTCTACTAAACTAATAAAATAAAATAAATTAATCTTTTAAGGTTAAAACTAAATGAACAAAATATTATCATTAAGCGAAATTAATAACATGCTTAATTAGTAATCTAAATTCTCTACTTTAATTCGTTATGGTCATAACTAACTACTTGGTGCACTATGTTTTGTCTGAACAATGCGGGAAAAGGACCATGGGTAATATTTCAGAGTGTTCACTCGCCAGGACACTTCACACACTATAACCTTATATAAAACTGTGCTCCATCATGCCAACTCATCTTAGTCCAATAATCGATTGCAACGATATTTTTGCAACGAGCTAAGTGGGGCAGTTATTATACCTCTGTGTCAAGTACCGCTACATATCTATACACGATATTATTAGATCGAATTATCATATAGACTCATAAAGCTCCTGAAGTCTTCAATTAGCCAAATCCTGATACCTATAATTTCCAGTCAGTTCAAGTCAATTCATGTCATTTTTATCAATTCTGTTTGCATTCACCTTGTGTATTCCTTTTATACAATTCTATTTTTATTCATTTACTTTTATTAATTTTACATCAAAGAAAAAATACAATCTGCCATACTTGAGGGCATTAATATTAGAACTCAAAGTACTCATTCTCAATACATATCCATCATATCCTATATCCTATATCATATCCTCAATACATATCCAACACATATCCAGTAAAACACAAACAAGTAAAAATGTATGCCTGGAAGAAAAAAAAACGAATGATTACCAATCAATATTTCTCACATGTATTTATAGCAATCCAGAAAATGTATACTGTAACAAAATATACTCAAACAAAACCGTGATTTCTGGAAGAGTGAAAGAGTTCCTGGGCATTTTATTGGAACAGTTCTAGATTGTACGAGAATCTTCTGGAATGTTTTATTTCTGACTAAATGTATGCAATGAACTAGAGTCTTAGTTGTATATGTGTGAATATATATATATATATATATATATATATATATATACGAGCAGACCCGGCCACGCGCCATTGAACTAATTACATATATCCTATTCTTTTTAAGACAGCCAAATCAAAATTCACTGATAAAGATAAAAAAGTTTCAGTTAATCTAAAAACCAATGGGATTTAAAATACTACTTTACGCCAAATTTAAAATTGTATGGTAATGAATTTAGAAGGGTTAAAGATTTTATTTTTTTCTTGCGAGAAACGAGCATATTGGAATCTGAAAAGATAGCCGTTAATTTGCCTGTGAAGGAGAAATTTTCTGTAAATAAATCAGTCGTTAGCGTTAATGAACAAACTGTCTCTTGTGAAAACAATATTGAACAACACTCTTTGTCAAAAATTCCGGATTCGGATGCAAATCTAAAAAGAAATAGGACAGCATCAACAAATTCATCTATAAGTGACCAAAGTACTATAACCTCCCAAAAAAAACCCTCTAAAACTGGATCAAAACCAAAACCTAAAGTAGGCAAAAAGAATTCTTAGCTGTAATTCTTAGAACTTTTATTCTTATTTTTTATTCCAACACTACACTTTTTGTAATAAATTTAATCTAAAATTTCTATGCTATTATTAAACACTCTGGTTCTTCTCATTGTTACATTATTAGTTATGTCATCAAAAGCACGATTGACTGTCTTCAGAATATTATTTATTTTTATCATTAGCCTTTTATTTACTAGCAGAGTTATATTTTTCTGTTTTCATTTGATACTCTCTTATATAATATTGCTATATAGGATGGACCTTTATTACACCACTGATACATATTCATTCTTAGCTATCTATCTTTTACTTTTAATTCTTTTCACTACAAATTATGATATATCAACACCTTTTGTTTATTGTTTATTTATGTTTAACGGCATAAAACCCAAGTGGTCATCAACGCCGAATTAATCTTTATTTATTTATTTATTTATTTTTTTTTTTTTAAAGTTATTATTCTTTTTTTTTTTCCTATTTATATATACACACATACATACCTACACATACATATATACACACGTAGACACATATACACAAGCTTATACACAAATACTTTTTTTTTTTTTTTTTTTTTTTTTTTTTTTTTTTTTTTCCCTCCTTTTCTCCTTTATTTATTTCCTTTTTTCCCTATACTTCCGTTCGATTAATCTCGTATGAGGTCAAATATGCGACAGCAAATTGTTTGTTTTCAAAAATTTGAATAGCGATTCTATCTTTCCGTTGTCATCTCTAAGAATATCTTTTATCTCGGGCTTCAACCCAAATCTATTAAGTTGTGAGGTGAAATGTTGGCATTCCTGAAAAAGGTGGTTAATTGTGACGATACTACTGCAATAATTACATTTCGGTGGGAGCTCCTTAGTGATGAGATAAGAGTGGGTGAGTCTAGTATGACCGATCCTAAGGCGGGTCAGCACGACCTCCTCTCTACGGCTTTTACGGACGGATGTAGCCCAGGGCTTCACCTCACTCTTTATAAGCTTTAATTTACTTGGAGGGCTCTCATTCCACATCGATTGCCACGCATCTTTAATTTCCTTTTTGAGCGGCTTACTTAAATCTGACGGAGTCAGGATATCTTTTCCACGGCCGGGAAGTGTGAGTGCCTCTCTAGCAGCCTGGTCGGCCATTTCGTTTCCCACGATTCCCACGTGACTCGGAACCCACACGAACTTGACCGACATACCTAAATTTTGTAGAGTTGTTATATAGGAGTGTATAAGTGATATTTTTGGGTGATCCGGATACATGCTATCAAGGCCTTTTAGAGAACTTAAGGAATCTGTGACGATAACTATATTTTGGTGTTTTTTGGACATACAGAAATGTAGAGCAGCCGCTATAGCATTTAATTCGGCAGTATATATATTACATAATCTATTGAGTTTTATTTTATAAGTTGAGTCTCTGGTAACAAAAGAAGATGCTGCTGATAGTGTCGATTCAGATCCATCAGTATAGATCACAAAGGCTTCGGAATTGTTTTGAAGAATACTGGAAAATTGAATTTTGTATTCGGATGTTTCGGTGCTGTTTTTTGGAAATTTAGCCAGATTAGAAATTATTTCCGGACGTTGGTTGGTCCAAGGTGGTTTTGCATTTTGGCATTCAGCAACTTTTATATTTTTGAGGAAGGTGATAGCCGAGGATATTCTCTCTCCTAACGGTAGGGTTGCGTTGCGTTTTTCACGGAATAAAGCGGAAAATTTTGAATTGAACACATATTTGTGGGTCGGATGTTCTATTTGAGGATATAATTTTGAAGCGTATGTTACGGCTAGTCTTAGTCTTCTGAATAGAAGTGGGGAGAGTCCAGATTCCGAGCATAGGCTAAGTATAGGACTGGTTCGGAACGCTCCTGTCGCGATTCGTATTCCGGCATGATGCACTGCATCTAGCTTTCCTAGTACTTGTGGGCGGGCGGAGCCATAAACAAAAGATCCGTAGTCCATTTTTGATCGTATCATGACCTGGTATATTCTAAGTAAGCTAACTCTATCTGCCCCCCAGGATGTATGGCTTAATACACGAATCATATTTAATTTCTTTGTAGCGTTCGTTTTTAGATTAGAAATGTGTGTTTTCCAGGTTAACCTTTTATCGAATGTTAATCCAAGAAACCTATGGTTATCAGCGTATGGTATTATGGTGTTCCCTAAAGTTAGATCGGGAGATTGGGTTGTATTCCGTTTTCTACTAAAATGGATGCATTTTGTCTTGTCTGCTGAAAAATGGATTCCGGTTGTATTTGACCATGTTTCTATCCTGTTAATTGCGTTCTGTAGCTTCAGTTGAATATCCTGTACATTTCCCGACCGGCAGAAGATCGCGAGATCATCAGCATAGAGAAGAGGTTTAACTCCCCGCGGTAAATTGAGTCCCAGATCATTAATGGCCAAAGAAAAGAGGGTGGGGCTAAGCACACATCCCTGGGGTACCCCATTGATCTGCCTGTACTCATGTGAATGTTCACATCCGATTTGAACCCTAAACTTTCGGTTGGAAAGAAATTGGTTGATGAATGCGAATAATTGTCCCCGAACCCCAATGTACCTCAATTTATTTAGTATGATTTTGTGATTTATATTATCGAAAGCTTTAAGCATGTCAAAGAAGACAGCTATCATTTGTTGCCTATTTACGAATGCGTATTGTGCTTCTGCCTCTAAAGATATCAAATGATCTATTGTAGACCGACCTTTTCGGAATCCCGATTGGAATGGCTGAACTAGTTTATTATTTTCAATTATCCATTTAAATCTCCTATTTACCATTCTCTCCATTATCTTACTAACGCAGCTCGTTAGGAAGATCGGACGGTAGCTAGACGGGAGACGCTTATCTTTCCCAGATTTTAAAATTGGAATGATTATGGATTCCCGCCAGATATTTGGTATTTGTCCGGTTTGCCAGACATGATTATAGTAATCTAGTAGCCATTGTTTCGTGGTCTTAGGGAGATTTTTTATCATATCATAATGTATGTTATCAGGGCCGGGAGAAGATCCTTTAACGTCTTTCAGAATGCTTGTTAGTTCCCACATCGTAAATTCTGTATTGTAATAGGGAGATCAACACCTTTTCTTTACGCCTTTTCAAGTAAAGTTTGTCATTTAATTTCTCTTCATCCCTTCTTACGTGCCTATATCACTAACAAAGGTATGGCTAAAGTATTATCATTCAAATGAACATACTCCAGTGGAACTTAAACGGTTTTAACCATCGAAGAGATGAACTTAAATATTTGCTCAATTTTTACGATTGTTCTATTGCTTGCCTTCAGGAAACCAACCTAAAAAATGATACAAATATCGAATTTCGGGGTTATGCTATTAGGAGAAAGGACTATACAGCTGGGCGAATAGCTTGCGGAGGGGTTTGCATTTTAATTAGAAATGATATCCCTTTTGTTGATATTGATTGCACTTCTAATTTGCAAGCGATATCAATAAGAATATTATCACAACCCTATCCCTTTTCATTATGTTCTGTCTATCTCCCACCCGGGAGTATTTTTACAGTACGAGAGTTAAAAGAATTGGTTGATTCACTACCACCACCTGTAATCCTAGCCGGGGATTTTAATGCTCATAATCTTCTATGGGGTAGTGACCACCTGGATGAACGGGGAAAATTAGTAGAAACATTTCTTGATACATGTAACTTAAGGGTTATAAATAACCATGTCTCTCAAACCCATATGTCCACCAGATCCGGAAAACTTTCAACAATAGACCTCACCATTACCTGCCCCCAGTTACAGCCGACAACTCACTGGTTCGTTTTGGATGATACGCATGGCAGCGACCACTTTCCAATAATTTTTAGAACATCCGAAAAATGCTTAACTATCCGGGGACATAACAAATGGAACATTAAAAAAGCGGATTGGTCGCGGTACCAAGAGATAGTAAATCTTAACGATATGGATATGTCCGAAAGTGATGCTGATCACCTTATCGCAGATCTAAATAGTAGGCTACTGAGCGCGGCTGGAGAAACGATTCCATACACCTCCTTTTCCAACCGAAAAAATAACAGTCGTGTCCCTGTTCCATGGTGGACAGAAGAATGTGAAAAAGCTACAAAAGCAAGAAAGAAAGCTTTGAGAAAATTTCTGCAAAGACCATCATCCGAAAAGCTTGAAATATACAAATCCGCGAGAAGACATGCTAGGTATATAGTCAAAAAGAGTAAAAAATTATCTTGGAAAAATTTTCTTACTAAAGTCAGCTCTAACACACCACCTGTCATTTTCTGGGAAACGGTTAGAAAGATTAAGGGCTATGGCCTTTCTCCCCAAATAAAATATCTGAAAAACCAAGACCATTATGATACAGACCCTATAACATTAGCAAACGCATTGGCTAAACATTTTTATACCACTTCATCAACAGCAAACTTTTCACCGTATTTTCTCAGTATAAAAAATCAAGTAGAATCAGTACCGCCAGTTATTTCTAATAATCCACTTGATCCTCTGAATCTCCCCTTTTCCATGACAGAGTTTCTTACTGCTTTGAATTCTAGAAAAGATTCTTCACCCGGCCCTGATCAAATCTGCATTGGGATGATCAAAAATTTATGTCCAGCTAATAGATATATAATTTTGTCGATATTAAATAAACTGTTTTTGTCCGGAAGCTTTCCAAACATTTGGAAATCCGCCATTACTATTCCTATTTTGAAAAAAGATAAAGATCCCAGTAATGTTAAGAACTATAGACCGATCTCACTCACCTCCTCCATTTGTAAACTGATGGAAAAAATGATAAGCAATCGTCTGTCATGGTATCTTGAATCCAAAAATTTATTACCGGCATGGCAAAGTGGGTTTAGAAGTACTAATGATAATCTGGTGCGCCTAGAGACGGATGTTTTAGAAGCCTTCGAAAACAAAAGTAAATTATTAGCGGTTTTTCTTGACGTGGAAAATGCTTTTGATAGGACATGGAGAAGGCTAATAATTGACAATTTGATTAACATGGGAATAAACGGTCACATGATCTTGTTCATACAAAATTTCTTAACAAACAGACGATTCAGGGTTAGAATTGGAAACAGCTTTTCTGAAGAATTCGAATTAGAGAACGGCGTACCTCAAGGCTGCGTTTTAAGTGCGACACTTTTTTGTGTTGGTTTTAATCAAGTCTTGAACGAAGTTAAACCGCCGGTAAAAGCTATGTTGTATGCTGACGATTTAGTAATTTATGCGGAAGGGAAACAATTAACACAGCTGCAGGAAGATATTCAAAGCACTTTGAACAAGGTCAATCATTGGATTAGTACTAACGGTTTCAAAATTTTAACAGCTAAGACAGTTGCAGTCCTGTTCAGTAAAAGACAACCTCATATTTTACCATCACTTT
Source organism: Aelia acuminata (assembly GCA_911387785.2). Taxonomy (NCBI): domain Eukaryota; kingdom Metazoa; phylum Arthropoda; class Insecta; order Hemiptera; family Pentatomidae; genus Aelia; species Aelia acuminata. The sequence goes on along the minus strand of OU426982.1, from coordinate 100,214,065 downwards.
CCATAGCCGGTCAACAAATCTCTTACTCCAACACAATCAAATAACTTGGTTTAACTTTGATCGAACTCTCAGTTGGTCTCCACATATAAAACTATTAAAAGCAGATTGCCTCCGCACCTTAAACCTGTTAAAAATAGTCTCTAACACCAGTTGGGGTGCAGATCGAGCCAGTATGTTAACGCTGTACAAAACTCTTATAAGATCTAAATTGGACTACGGCTGCTGTTCTTACAACTCAGCTTCTACTCAAGCTCTAAGAATGCTGGAAACTATACAGAATACGGGTCTTAGGTTAGCAACCGGTGCTTTTCGTTCTAGCCCTTCTAGTAGTCTTTGTGTTGAAGCTGGCGTACCTCCACTAGACCTAAGACGACAAGAACTCGATCTCAAATACTTAGTTAAAATCCTCTCAACCCACCATCATCCTTTGAATTACCAATTCCCCAATAAACAGGTCTTATCCCAGCAACAAGTTTCCTTAAAGAAGAGAACATCCTTTCCAGTCCGTGTTGCAGCATCCTTATTGGACCTAGACCTTGATTTACCCATATTCCATGAGACTGTAACATCTCCGATCCATCCCTGGGGACTACCTACCCCAAAAATTATCCTTTCTCTCACTAGGCTACTTAAAAATAGCACATCACCACTAATATACAAAAACGAATTCCATAAACTAAAAGACAAACTGGGTGACGCTGACTACATTTACACCGACGGCTCTAAGAGTTCTATAGGAGTAGGAGCCTCGATAATATGCAATGATAGGCAGTATCTTTTTTCCTTATCTGCTACTTGTAGCAACTTTACTGCGGAGATCGTCGCAATCCATAAAAGTTTAAATGTTATACAGGACACAAAGAAAACCATAGTTATTTGCACTGACTCACTTTCCGCTTTAATCTGCTTAAAAAATGTTTTCTCTTTAAATCCTATAGTTCAAAATATCCTAATTTCATTAAAGTCGGGCGTGACAAACAATTTCACTGTATTCTTCGTATGGATTCCAAGTCACTGCGGAATAGTTGGCAATGAATTAGCGGATCAGGCTGCCAAAAAAGCTGTAACAGATGGTACTCCTTATCGAGGGGTTCTAGCAGCGGACTTTTTATCCCTCAACAAGCAAAAAATAAAGTAAAGTTGGGAAAACAGGTGGTTGAACTTAGTTGAAAATAAATTACATGAAATTAAAAGAGAAGTGATCCCATGGAAGTCCTCTAATAGGAGTAAGCGCAGAGAGGAAGTAATCTTGACGCGTCTTCGCATAGGTCATACGCGCTTGACACATGGATATTTAATGGCTCGCGAAGACCCTACCGACTGTCAGGCTTGTGGCTGTCCGCTGACAGTGAAGCATTTTTTGACGGAATGCAGTGCATACGAAGAATACAGAGCACTTTTAGACATACCAAACGATCTATACAGTATACTGCAAGACAACGTAACAGACAAACTGTACGACTTTCTAAAATTGACAGGATTATATCATAAGATATAAACAGAAATTTGAAATAAAGGGCGAAGATGACCCTAGTGGTTGACGCCCTTATTAAAAAAAAAAAAAAAAAAAAAAAAAAAAAAAAAAAAAAAAAAAAGATTTTATTTTCTACATCTTATATTTCCCAAACGTGGGAAAAAACGGATTTTCCTAGGCAAAGCCAGAAAAAATAGATTTGGCTACTGGATGCTTACCCTCCCTAAATATCGAAAGAAAATGAAGTGTTGTGTCAGTAAATCAACTGACACCGTCATCTGCCAATTTATAGAACTTAAAAATAACCACACTCTATTTTAGTATAACAAGCATTTAATTTGCAAAAAAAGAAAAAAAGAAAAATTGAGGCCAATAATCGAGATGAAAACTATCCCCATCTTTTAAGTTGGACAAAAGTACACAAAATGAACCAAATTTCATCAATATCGGTTTAGTAGTTTCTGATTTTACCTCCGACAAACATCGGGACATGAGATTTATGTATATATGTATATATATATATATATATATATATATATATATATATATATATGTGTAATTTTGTTTATTCTTCTTATGTACTATTAGGAATAAATCGTGTTGCACTGTAAGCAATGAAATTTATTAAAATATTGTAATACAAAGAAATAAGTATTTAACTTTACCGATTAGCTCACCTGTAAGCAATGAAAACGATTTTAAAGTCCTTATATAATTTATGTCCTTATACAATCGCAACAGAATTAAGCAACCTTCCAATGGTATTGAAGCTCACATGAATTAAAACACATGATATAAATCACAGATTTATACCTCCCCTCCTCAAGTCACGAACAAGGTTCGAGAGAATTTGGCCAACGCTTGATAAACATTAAAATTTAGAATTTATGATGGATTTAAAATGGATCGAATAAACAGGGAGCTAATTATTAAACGGTATTAACTTTCTGACGTGAAAGAAGTTTGCTTCCTTACGTCTTCTAACGCAATTTACTTCATATATCGAATTCGAAACTTTCCTGATAACTCTAAATGGACCGCTTCTGACTTATCTAGTTTATTTCTGTTCAATTTATTCCCATTTTCAACGTAGACCAGCTCGCCTTCGCCAAATTCATAATTTCTTCTGTTATGATCTACCCTTTCCTTGTTCTTCTCAAAATTTTTTATAGTATTCAACAATGCTTCTTTTCTGTCTTCCTCAAGAACACATTCTTGAGGAAGACCTACAGGTACAATCTCCAATCGTTCACCAAATAATAAATAAGCAGGTGAGAACTTGGTCACACTACGGACTGTGCTATTATATTCTTGGACACACTCCGCTGCTATTACCGACCATGCTCTCTTATTAGTACCACTATTTATTTTACATCGAATTCTATTTACTAGAGTCTGATTTAGTCTCTCGTTTAAACCGTTCGATTCAGGGCAATCGACGCAAGTAAAGATCAACTGGATATCTTTTTTTTTTTAAATAACTCTTTAGTTGTCTGGAGTTTATCCCTGTGTATTGGTCTGCCAGAATGGTTTTTATAGGATTCTGTTGTGCCACCGAGTCAATTAATTTGATAAGGTCTTTCGCAGATTGACCTTTTGTGGTTGAAACAAAAGCATATCTCGAAAAGTGATCGACTAAAATATGTACAAAACGATTTTGTCCTAAGATGCCGGTCAAGGTTAAAATTCGTTTCCAGAAAAAGAAAATCAATGACTGTTTGGTAAATATAGTCCAAAACATAAAGCGTATAGAAGATGAAGTTATATATGTGTTTCCCGAGAATTCGCAGCATGAAAGTAGGCATAAACCATTATTTGAAATAGGTACGGTTAACCATGGATGCAAAAGCATGTTGAACAAAGGGAACTTTCGAAATTGCACGGTAGCCTTGACGGGATACAGTTGCCCCCTTGTACATGGACACGGAAGGTAATTTTGTTTTTCACAATTTTTCTTTAGAAGAGCTGAAAGGGGAAACTTCAGGCTTCTTAGAAACAACTGAGCTGCCTAGGGATAAGGAGGAATTAGTTAGGTTAGTGGCTAGTGTTACAGAAAAGTTGACTAATAAGGAAATCGATTTGGCAGATATTGAAAAGAAATTTGTGCTTGTAAGTTTTATGGAAAACAGCAAAACGCTAAGGATTGGTTAGGTAACTTTGAAAAAGAGTGTGAGAGGTATAAAGTGCTGGATCAAATTAAAAAAAGTACAATGTTTTAAGTTATTTCTGGAAGGAAATGCTAAAGAATGGTAATGCTCAAATTCAATCAAGTTGCCATTTGATGACTGGTCTCAGTGGTCAGCGTCTTTTTTAACAGTGTATGCTACCAAGGGTTGGTCGGATTTCCGCTTTGCATATAAATTTAAGTATATCAATGGTTTTTTAATTGATTATGCTTTAAAGAAGGAGAGATTGTTGTTGGAAGTTGAAAGTTCGATCTCGGATGTTTCCAGGATAAATCATATAGTTATGGGTCTACCTATAGATATACAAGATAGGATAGATAAAGAAAACTTGAAAACGACAGACCAGTTGATGAATTTACCCAGGAAGTATGATGACTGCTACAGAAAATCGAATACGAGAGATTATCTTAGATTTTGCAATATTCCAGTAGCACCAAACAAAAACATTATAGAAAAGAACAGGTATCCTAGTGTAAGTGTTGATAAGAGGCCATGTTATATGTGTAAACACATGATATAAATCACAGATTTATATGTATATATATATATATATATATATATATATATATATATATATATATATATATATATATAATATTGGAAAATATATAATAAAATCTGCGACACTTAAGGGCATTTAGTAATTTAGTATTGGTGATCTAAGGATCCATTTATACAGAAACAACTAAAGAATAACCTAATTATAAAAAGCAAAAATGTGGATCTACAAATGAAAGAAAAAAATTACAAAAAGAAAAAATATCTAAGTAATATGCAAAATAATATATTGATTTTTTTTTTTTTTTTTACAGGTATGTTAACCATCAGAGCTAATTCAAAAAAGTCCCAGAAGTGAGTAATTTTTAACTTATGTATTTGTATATATATATATATATATATATATATATATATATATATATATATATATAGACGCACACACCTACTTATAATAAATTATGATGTCTTATTTCTTTAATAAGTTGTGAGACTAAAAGTTGTCCTTATTGTAATTAGCGTCTCATATATTCTAACAAAAGCTATATTCTACGTGAAACATTTGAAATGTCTCTCTCATTAGGTAGATTGTTTCATAAATGTTTCTAGCTACATCAATTTAATAATGCGACATAGACAAAGGGGAATATGTATTTTCCTTCCCGTTTAAATTATGAGTAGAACTGGAACATGAGACGTCCTTCAGCCAGAATGTCAAATCTAAATAAAATAGTCACTATCCAGTTTTGTATGAATTGTATCTCATTTTTGTTATTAATTTTATCATTAATTCTTTTCAAGTTTATTTTATAATGAAATTAAAGCAAAAAAAAAAAAAAAAAAGTACCGCATTTATATTATTTGATACTAGCATTCCCCGTCGCGGCTTTGCCCGCGAGCTTTCAAAATCATTCTGTGATCATTTTCTTGGTATCGATTTAATATAATATGTTAAATAATTTTAAGGAGATTTAGTAGAATCTGAGCTTCCGGTAGGTGAAAGGTTTGAGGGGGAAGCTGCCGGCTCGGTAGAAGAGAGAGGGAGTTCACTTAACAACTTACTCGTCGTGAACGCATCAATTTTCGGCTTTAAAACATGGTTTTCAACGCCCCGCAGGGCTTTCGAGTTAAACCCGTCGTATCAAGATCTTTAAAGTGAGAGAGCAAAAAGTCCGTTAGAGTTAAACGACAATATCGCCATTTAAACCCCTTAAGGGTTACATTTTTGAAATTCCTTTCTTACTGGTTACCTACATCGCGTTTAAAGCCTAAATTCCGAACTTCAAGTTTCTATCATTAGTAGTTTTTGCTCTGCATTGATTCTATCAGTCAGGACAAAGCCTCTTATATATGGAGAAGAGATCGAAATAAACACGCACCATACCCAATCATGGGAATGACAGTGTGTATAATTTGATTATCACCAATATTTAAATAATCTTAGCCATATTTTATGTGAATGTCTATTTTAATAATATTGTAACGTTTAATCGGTATTCAAATAAAAAACATATGGTTTAAAATCTCAAAAATAGATTTCCGTTAGAGTTAAACGACAATTTCGCCATTTAAGCCCCTTAGGGGTTACATTTTTGAAATTCCTTTCTTAGTGGTTACCTACACCGCGTTTGAAATCTAAATTCCGAACTTCAAGTTTCTATCATTAGTAGTTTTTGCTCTGCGTTGATTCTGTCAGTCAGGACAAAGCCTCTTATATATAGAGAGAGATTATAATTATATTATTCATATTGAATATGAGGTCTTAAATTAATTTTTATTTTTTTATGTATAGTAAGTTTAGAATATCAACTGGTAAAAAAAAGTTCAAGATTCCAAAATTTATGCTTAAATGTCATAAAAAAAAAAAAAATAAATAAAAAAAAAATACCGTCTCATAAACGAAATGAGATTTTAAACAATGCAAGTGTTAGAAAATCAAGCGCATCGATTAACTAATTTATAACAACATGTATTTTTTGATTATTTATCAATAATCATTATCATTAATTTTATGAATGTAAAGAAAAATTTCTTACTCAAAACTATAATAATGGCGAATTTTCGCCTACAATATTAGGAGGATCAAATAAGGTCTTACTAATGCTAAATAAAAAAAAAAAATTAATAAGAATAATTAAATTAATACTAGCATAATTTAAACCAATGGTTATTACTAAAATGTAATCATTAAGTTGCCGGGCTAAGCTTGGTGAGGGGTGGGTTAGAGATCATGATTCAAGACATGAGTTTTCGAAGAATTTTATATTTCATAATTAGGTTCCTAGTAGAGGATTAGGAATTTCATTTTGCCAGGGACCACTTTGAATTTTAATAAGCCTTTGCTGTTGAGTTTCGGCAAAATTTATAAGTTCTTTGCTATTGTTACTAACAGCAAAAAAGTAATCCACACTTATTAAAAACAAGTTGGAAAAACAAAGTCCTAATATTCGAGTAGTTACAACAATATTGTTTAACTCAGTAAAAAAACCTTCTTATACCTAAATTAAAAGTTGAAATGCATGGCCTATATATATATACACATATGTGTGTTTATGTGTGTTTGTGTGTGTGTGTGTGTGAGTGTGTGTGTGTCTGATGATTAACATTTAATTTGACCATTTGACTTTTTTAGACATTGAATTTTGGGTTTAAAAATCCAGCTTTGTGAATAAAATTCTACGTGAATATCATCAATGAGATGTTCAAGAATAAAAAGTTGAACGAAGTTAGTCAGTTCGTTCAGTATTAGCATTTTAAAATATTTTTTAAACTCCAAAATGAATTTAGTGACGAGCGTTTCTGTATTTTTATATATTCATTTTTTGTAATTTTTTTTTTTTATTTTCGTTCACTCTCGACACTCAGTAACACAGTGTAATAACTCATTTCACCTACTATACTGCTTTCCTTGCCAAGTTAAGTAGTAGCCTATTCTTTTCGCTAGTTTACCAAAGAATAAGTCATTCTATCAATGCTTAGGTTTTACTTCGGATATTTGCAGCTCATTGATCACTTCGTTAATCAAAATATATATGATATTGCTGCAGATTTTTACTCAGTTTTTGAAATGAAATTGGTGTCAACGATTCACCGATGATTAATTCATTCACTCCTTTGCTGTCAAAGTTAAAGACCGAGCAGTATTTTCACTAGCTAGTTCTAGTTTAATAAGCTTCATTTCCTTTCTCTTGGGTAACATCTACACTCCGGGACAAATAAAAGTGTACACCCTGTTGTGCTTATGCCAATTATTCTTGTATTATTATTTACAACTGGTACTTTTTGTTTCAAAAGGAATAAATAATTAGTGAAATATGGATATGTTACAATAAACTCTTTATTAGAAATTTTGATATAAAATTAAAACCATTTAATAAAATTGGACAAATGTACACTTTAATTTTTATAAAAAATGTGTGAGAAGCACCTAATCTTTAATGAAAACTTAGTAGTATGTAATATCACCTCTTTTTTCTAGCACTTTCAATAAACGCTTATTCATGGAAAGACACATATTTTTTAAAAGATCTTGATTCTTGCGAGTGACGACTTCTGTTGCTTTTTTGATACCTCTCCAGTGATCATCATCAGTATTAAACGCACCTTTAGCGTACAATTGATTCGAGAGACATTTCCAAAAGTTCTCGATTGTATTGTACACACCACCAATGTGATCCTCATTTCATGAAGGGTTGCCTTCGATTTTTGAAATGGAACATTATCTTGCAAGAAATGAAAATTTCCGCCTGGAAATATCTGGGTTGCCCATGGGTACATCCTTTCTTTGATCGAAGTTAAATATTGCTCACTATTCACTCTTCCGGTAAGCCTTTCAATGCAGTAATTACAAGAGGCGGTTATCGCTCCCCAAACCATCATACCCCCTCCTTTATTTTGACATTTTATTCTGTTGTAAATAATTTTTTTGGCCTTCTTCTATGTAACTGTATCCATTATCAGGCCCATCTTTAGAAAATCTTTTTCGTCCGAAAAAATGGTGTTTTCCCAAATTCCCAAAAGCCACGTGCGAGCCTGGACTACACGACACACGCAGTGCATTTTGGTTTGGGGATTTTTTTTTTTTAATTTTTGTCTTCTTGATATTCATTTCACAAAGTTTTATCTGGATAATTTTCGTAGATATATTAAAATTTTAATTAAACCTAATTTTTCGTGCCGACGATAATTCAACTTCCCTTGCCAAACGACGAATTTCCTTTTTACCCTCGTTGCAGCGTGATGTCCTAGTTTTTCTTTTGTTCCTCTTCTTCTTGACGCGATTGTAATCAGTTTTGAACATTATAGCAACTTTGTTGTGAGGAAGAAAATATTTTCGACCGACTTCCCTATAGCTAAGGCTACGACCAACATCTTTCTTAAACCGGATAATTAAATCCGTAGAATACATTTATATATTACTGAAAAGCAATATTCAATGAGTGGATATGATTAGAACCGACATACACAATGATAAACTAACTGTACACTTTAATTTGTCTCAATCTCGCTTGTTTATACTCTGATTAATTCTCTTGATGTTGATGTTTTCGAATTAAATTTGTTTTTATTTTCTGCCATAGTATAGTATTTGAAAATATTTATTACCATGAATTAAATAAATAACCGAGTTTCAACTGTACATTTTTATTTGTTCCGGAGTGTATTTTTTATAAAAAATATATTTCGCATTATATCCTTAGTCTATTTTTCTTTTCTATATTGCTCCTTTCTACAGCTTAAACTGGTCATAAAAAAGAAATGAATCATATAGGTAATTATTACTATGAGTATTGATTTTTGTCAATAGAATCACCATCCTTTATGCGATTTTCACTATCAATATTTTCATCCAATTAGAATAATTAAGCATAAGGAGTAGATATCCGCATCTGTAGTCAACCATTGTAGGTGGGGGGGGGATATCTATTTTGAGTGTAATCAGACAAATTGAAGAGAATCTTTTAATAATTCGAGTGCGAACATCATTAACATACGTTTAACAAGTTGGAATGAAAGAAACCAAAAAGGAAGCCCGAGAGTGGTTTTCACCTGGGAAGGTAGCGAGATGGCAACGACTGAAAGGAAAGAATAGGAGCTGAAATGGAGGGCTCGGATTGGCCGCTATTGTGGGAGCGGAGGGGGTGAAAAGGTGTGGGCCGGAGTTCATTACCTTCCCCCGACGGCCGCTGTATCCGTATCCAATTGCCTTGTTAATCCTCTGTCCTCGCCTATGTCCTATCTGTACGGCGAGCGGTCAGGCCTGAACAGAATACATCTTTAAAACCGTTATCGTGCCTATGACAGATGAGGGGATATATTGGATGTGTCGTTCGTGGTAACTTTGTGAGGTAGGAGCCCGTAGTGAATCATTTTTTCAAGTCTCGAAATCTTTATATGTAATCGCCCAACATTGGTTTTTTTTTCTATTCCCTAGGCCCTCACAACGAAAATAATCAGAAAAAAATATGCCAAATATTTCTTTCTGTATATAAATACTAATTCTATTATTTTCTCGTGAGTAACCACATTTATAATTTTTAGTCATTTTAAATAAATATATAATTTTTTTAAGAGAAAAGATTGGCTTAGACCGGTAGTCTCTGCGTAACAAGGCTTCTACTGCGTCATCAAGATTGTATCCAAGCCGAGTGCATCCTCTCTCTTCACTGATCCTTTTCCCCCTATCTCGCATATTTTTTGCGAATGCGTACGGGGGGGGGGGGGTACACTATTCGTTCGGTGGATCTATAAACATTTTGTCCATTTTTAATTTCACTTACCTATATATGAAATATATATTAAGTGGAAGTATTGCGATCTTGAAAAATTTCGACTTCCGGTTTTCAACGGAAATACACGTTTTGGGGTCCCCTGAGTCAAAATAACCAAGTCCCGCCAAATGGTCTGTGTGTGTGTGTGTGTGTGTGTGTGTGTGTGTGTGTGTGTGTGTGAACAGACTATCTCAAAAACTATAAACCGTGGTAACCTGAAATTAGGTATTTATTGTATGTATATGCCCGCGATGTGACGGAAAAAATTTCATCAAAATTTCTCAAAGGGAGGGGGTACTTTATTTAATAACTTTTTACGTTTTTTTCGATTTTCTCAAAAACGGCTCTAACGATTTTGATTAAACTGAGTATTTGATATATCAATATGCCCGAGATATGAATGTAAAAATTTCATCAAAATTGATCAACCGGAGGGGGGACTTTACTTAATAAATTTTGTATCATTTTCACGTGTTTTTGTTAGTTACTCAAAAACGGTTTTCACGATTTTGATCAAACTGGGTATTTGATGTATGTATATGCCAAAGATGTGATAGCCAACATTTCATCAAATTGATCAACCGGATGGGGCACTTTATTTCATATCTTTTTTTCCAATTTTTACCTTGTTTCGATTATCTGAAAAACGCCTTTAACGATTTTCATCATATTCGTCTTGTTTAATGAAAATTAGGTGTTATTTAATATCAGATAAGCGCTATCATTATTCAAATGTTCTGAGCAAATGAAAACATAAATAAGAAATGAATGTGGAAAAATGAGTAACTTTGAGAAGTGGCATTAACAAAACGCATTAATTTCTTATCTAAGTAAGTTGGTAAGTGAAAGTTGTGTGTTGCGCGCACGCACCAGATTTTTAATATTAATATTAATTCAATTATTTTTTCGTGAGTAACTTTATAAAGCAAATTTATAATTTTAAATATTTTTATTCTTATTTTCTTCTAAAATTTGGTAGGAAGATTATTTATATCTTATAAGTACTGATTAATTAGCAACTTATCTTCCTTTTTATTAAAAAGGGATTTTATTAAAAAAGGAACATAAGTTGCTAAATAATCAGTATTTAAATATTTTATTTTTAAAAAAAACGATGAATGAACAGTCCCTTATGAACATTTCAGTTATATTTGTTAGTGTCAGTACATCTAAGTGGTTTATGTAGCGTTATACGTCGATAGAATTGGAGAGTTTATTCATGCACCTCCATATTTGAATTATAGCCCATATTATTCTCATAATCATGCCCTACAGGGAATAATAGGTCACAATAAAAATATATCACACATGATACATAGATGGGTAAAATTTTAAGTATTCATTATATTATATTAATGTATTTGTTATATTATATATAATATAACAAATAGTGTAAACCGGACAGTTATTGACACCCTTAAGATTGCATTTCTGTGGTGAAATTAAAAAAAAAAAAAAAACTTTTTATGAAGGGATCAAATTGAAACTTCCTATAGCTCCTCCTTATCTATCCTTATAAAGACTCAAGAGGTTTTTTTTTTTGGGCCAAAAGTTTATTATTTTTACCATATGGATATATTTATTGTAAAAAGGACATAAACTAGTTATTGACACCCTGTGGATTTAATTGTGGAATCTTCCCTATGGTCAGTTTGCTAAACACTTACCTCATAGATGACTTAGAGGGCCCTTCAAACATTAGATTCATGTATATTTTGAAATGAAATTAGGACTTTTATACTTATTTTTTAAGTTAAAGTTTGGGATGTCAATAACTGTATGGTTTACCCTATATCAATATAATATAGTAAATACTTACAATTTTACCCTTCTATGTATCTTACCTATATATTTTATTGTAACCTGTATCTGACTATTTTCTTACATATATATTTGATATATTTATATGTATCATGAAATACCTATATATTTTATTGTAACCTGTTTCTTCACTGTTGGGCATTATTATGAGAACAATATGGACTCAAAACTTCATCATGTACATATGCCTATGTATGATCAAATGTTTCTGAGCAATTTACTAATTACACTTTTCTTTAAGAATGATTCATCAAAATCTAAAATTAATCGTTATTCAGAATGGATTCACAGCTTGTATATACATTAATATATGAGTTTTTATTAAATCATTTATCAAAAAGAAAAATACAGTTTGAAAACTGTCTAGTGTTCAAAACTTTCCGGACATTAGCTGTACAAGAAGGCCTGCTGATTATTTATTATCATGGCTTATTTTTTATCTCAAAAATATTCTAGATCATTTTTAAAAATGATTGGTAATACAAGTTTAGTTACAAGTTTCAACTAGTTTGCAAAATAGGATTTGCTAACAAATCTTGAGGCCAAAAAAAAAAAAAAAAAAAAAAAAAACTAGTTTTTAGATTTTCAAAAAAAAAAAAAAAAGGAAGTTTAGGCGTGAAATAAATAAATAAAGTCTTACAAATGGGTTAAAGTTCCATTAACGATTTAATTAAAAAACATAACTTAGAAGAAGGTTGAATGATGGACGAAGTTGTGTGAAAACTCGTAAACTCTACAATAGATTTGATAAAATCACAAGAAAAAAATATTTTAATGGCTTCCACAAGACTTGTATTGAAAGACTGAAGATGCTAATAATTCAAGTCATATGGGAGTCTCAAGTAAATAGTAAACATATTTAGAGCTTTTTGGACGAGTAGGAAAAAAAAATATGGCCACCCAAGTAATATTCTGACATATATAAATAAGTACAAATACTAATAAATAAATACTTTATAATTTTTAAATTAATTAATTAGAAGATAAAAGATTCGACCAAGGCCGGGATCAACGTAGATGCGGAGGACCTGGGTTCGTTTCCCGGCCGTGGTCGAATCTTTTATCTTCTAATTAATTAGTTTAAAAATTATAACTTAATTGTTTGAGTGGCGGGATGGCCGAGTGGGCAAACGCGTTAAAAAATACGCGTTGCCCACGGCAACGTATGATTGAGAACCGAAAGATAGCAAGTTCAAAACCCGGAGCCAGGGGAAAATTTAATAATACTCGGCATCAATCCCCCACCATCTCCCCTGGCCCGGGAAACCCCGTATAGCCTACAAGGCGAGGAAGGGGAGGACCTTAAAAAAAAAAAAAAAAAAAAAACTTAATTGTTTAACAAACGATCAAGATTAAACATAAATACTATGTATATTAATAAATAAATACTGGGATATGTCACCGATAGTGAGAATTCTTTTTTGCTTTAGGAATTTAGCCTTTTCCGATTAGTGATGAGGTAAAAGTTTGTAAGCAACCGATCTGCTGAAGGAACGATTCACGGTACCAAATTTTTAAGGTCTGATTTAAGAAAAAACGGAATATTGTTTTCAATAAAATTTTTATAAAAATTTACTGACTGTTATATTTGATAAATCTTAAAACCCCTAATTTAATGCAATTCATTTCACTTTAAAACCATTCCCATCAATATTATTTGAGTAGGTATAAAGATATAAGCTTTAAAAGGTGATAGTGAATATGAAACACGTAACTATCCTTCATAGTTTGTATTACCTGATGGGCTAAGTTCAACAGTCAGAAAAAAAAAAATATTACAAGCCTCTTTTGAAGGCTTTTATTAAGAATAACAAGCTTCTTTCCCCTATGACATCAGCTTTCCCAGTTATTAAGTTTTTTTTAATTTTTTTTTTTTTAGTTTTTCCTTAATTATAATGATAATATATTTTATTTGATAAAGACTACAGTCTTGTACAAATATTACTTTGAAAACAGCTGGAATGTTCCCAATTTATTCTAGTTTGATTTGTTTGTTTTACATCACTTTATGCCATTAAGGCTAATCGGACGATGCTACAGTGGGAGTCCTAAATTTTGTTTATCCAAGTATAATTAGGATAGGGATATTTAACGAGTACCTGACATCGTACAGGCTCGGTACTCCGTTTTACGTCTTAACCGAGGTACGGTATAGCCAAGGATTTTTTGCACCCATTATAAAATCCTAGGGCCACCGCGGCACGGGAACCTGCGACCTTTAATATTGTAAGTTGCCATGCTAACCACTATACCACAGGTGACCCCGTCTAATTTGATTTAAAAAATAATCTAAAATACAAAAGAAAAACAAATATTTTAATGTATATAAAAAATACACACTCTCGAAAGTGAAAGAATTAAAGGTGTGACATTTTATAAGTTTATAACCATTTTTGTTGTATATTTGTATTTTGTTTGTATTCATCGCAAAAAAAAAAAAAAAAAAAATTACTTATGAAAAAATTTTACAACTTTTTATTTAATATTTTTGTTTTCCGTTCTCTCTGTGTAACTATACAATCATAGTTCCTTTGCTATAAGATGTTTCTCGTTTTTTTTTTTCTTTTTTCTTTTTCTCAGTGATGAAGAGGGAAGGAATTCTTCCTAGCCGAGGACTGGGTTCCTTTGGCAACTTCGATACCCAGCCTCTCTGGAATGCTCAGAATTCGGTTCAACTCCGAACAAATACCGTTTTCCCTGGGCCGTTGTATTTGTCTGTTGAGGGTTCATGAGAATAGTCTGTAAATAACATTAAAGACTCTTGAAATTCTATATGAGTTTGAAAAATATGTTTTAATAACTATACTATTCTCTAAAGAGCATTCACAAAAACAACAAGTAAACAGTATGAAATTAACTTAATATACTTCATGTTTAAAATAAATGTTCTAATGATTATAGGTATTCCAAAATGCATTGTATTGTGTTTATCTATAGGCTATATTGACTGAATAAATATTGCCTAAATAATCCATATAAAATAAAAATTTAACAAAAAAGAAAAAAAAAAGAAGATGACTACTACTGATATTCCCCCTGTTTAATGCTGTTCAGTGTGGCTCCGTCCCCACTGTAAATGGCCTGCTGAGGTTAATAATTCCTTTATATAAATGTATATATGAAGTTAAATAAAATAGGTCCTATAAATAAATAATAATTCTAAAAGGAGAGAATTAAGCAGGTCAAAAATATCCAGAAATATTAAGAAACTATTTTATTTTAGCCTACGTTTTGGCCCAACAATGAAGTTCTTCTTTGAGCCTAAATGAATAAGATAATGACAGAAATAGTTATGTTTAAGATAAATATGTATAATAAAACCGTTTCTAACTAGTTTTAAGTGTTTTATCCGCCACGACTGACTAATATCTTTCTTGTTTAACATAAGGTTAATTAAACTATTTTATTTTAGCCTATGTTTTGGTCCCAAGTTCTTCATTAAGCCTAAATGAATAAGATAATGACAAAGATAGTTATGTTTAAGATAAATATATATATAATAAAACCGTTTCTTACTATTTTTAATGTTTTTGACTGCGACGCCTGACTAATATTTTTCTTATTATAATATAAGGTTAATTATCAGTTATCCAAAATAATTATCCCTCAGATATCAATCTTCGCCTTTTCTTGCTTCTGAAAAAGAAAAAAAAAAATGATTTTAGCTCTCGTTCGATCTCCATCTTCCTATAACTGATAACTGACTATAGAATGGACAAATTGACTAAAAGGCAGCGGGAGGGAGGGCATAGGGAGGCAATGATTTGAGCCTAGTTTGGCCATTAGCAGCCCTCCCATCCTCCCGTCCTCCTCCTCCTAACTACTTAGCCACTTCTTTTCTTCCACTTCCCTAACGGCCTCTTCCCCTGTTAGCTTTTCACACCTTTTTCTTCTCTTAATGCTATCGATCTTCGGGCTCTGTAGATCGGGTTTAATCCGGCTCATTAGACGTTTCAGTTAACCCCCCCCCCCCCACACTTTTATTTATAAGTAGTCTCACATAATTTTATTTATTTATTTTTTCATTAATTTCCACTTAAATTAAACTATATGATCAAAACACTACATCAGCATTTTTTTCCTCGCCGTTTAGGCTATACAGGATTTTCCGGACCATTGAAGATGGTGGGGGTTTAATGTCGAGTATTATTAAATGTTCCCCTGGCTCCGGGTTTTCAATTGGCTATCTTCGGGTCTTCTCTATTACGTTTGTCCACTCGGCCACCCCGCCGGCCTTAAAAATTCCTGACACTACAGGTCTTTAGGCTAAAGCTAGTCTTACCTAATAAAGATTTTTGGACTAATTACCTATGTGAGAGGTAAATAGTCAAGAAAAAAAAACCATATTAATTATGGTTTGAAAGTTTTTTTTTTTTGGGACTTCAAGGCTTCCACTGAAGCCCTATACTGCCCATACTAACACCCATGGCACTGGGTGATACTTCTCCTACGAAAGAAAAGCACCACCCAGGGCGGGACTCGAACCCACAGCTCCGGCATGGGAGTACGGCGCTTTACCGCATAGCCACACCGGGTCCCGGTTTGAAAATTTAAGTTCGCGAGAACTAACTAGAGCTCGCATGGACAAAGTCGGTCGTGGTAGTCAAGGGAGGGGGATGAAGACTTTAGCTAAACATCCTCCCTGTCATCAGTCAGTATAAGTCGAAACCCCTCGCCCACGTGATCATTACCGCCTGTATTGTATACATTTTATATTATCATAATAATATAATTAGGAGGGGTCACCGTTGGTTTAGTGGTTAGCGTGGCAACCTACAATACTAAAGGTCGCGGGTTCGCGCCCCATGGTGGCCCTCGGATTTTTTAATGGGAATAAAAAATCCTTAGCTATGCCGTCCCTCGGATAGGACGTAAAACGGAGGTCCCGAGCCAGTACGATGTATGCCTGTACTCGTTAAATATCCCTACCCTAATTCTACCTGGATAAGCAAAATTTAGGACTCCCACTGTAACATCGTCTGATTAGCCTTAGTGGCATAAAGTACAAATTATTTTATTCGTACACATTCTCTAGGCAGCAAAATTAAATACTACGACTCTCCAGATGAACTTAACATTAAAATAATAATTATTATGTTAGTTTACATTTTCATAAAACGATATCTTGAAAATTTCTTTATTTGATTTAAGGGTATGAGAGCTGTGAAAGAGAAAATTCAAAATTTCACCCCCCTCCCCATCTACTTCATCAACGGGGTCTTGCAGTCCAGTTTCCATTACCGATCCCCAAACTGCGTAAAAAAAAAAAAAAAAGAAAAAAAAGGAAAAAAAAAAGGATTTCTTTATATTGTTTTCTGCCGAAGGTTTTAGTGTTTCTTCTTGTGGGGAAGAATCGTTAAGTTCAGCCGTGCAAACCGTAGCCCGTCTTCAAATAAACCTGCTCCGAAGTCTGAATTTTATTGTCCAGTGCAACGCCCTACCGTTTCTGGAGTAGTGAAAGATAAACTTCTGACATTAATTTTACTATCTAATTTTTTTTTTTATTTTAGTTAGATTATCTGTAATGGTCATATTTTTAGGTCCTCTGAATATCTGCAAAAA
The DNA here is from genome assembly GCA_911387785.2 of Aelia acuminata. Lineage (NCBI taxonomy): Eukaryota > Metazoa > Arthropoda > Insecta > Hemiptera > Pentatomidae > Aelia > Aelia acuminata. Next base: position 100,196,756 of record OU426982.1, on the reverse strand, counting down.
TTTTATTCCCTTTGGATAATTAACTAAACATAGAGTACCCATCCGAAAATACACAGAGAGTATATCTACACACATCATAGCGAAATTATTATTTAATTTAAACTTGTGCTCGTGAAATGATCATTGTATATGCTTAGCTTAAAGTAAACTTGTGCTAGTAATTCTTTAAACAAATTAGGAGGTTAAAATAAGATAATTAATAATTATTATATTTTTCGGTTTGTTATTACCAAGGTATTTCAGTCAAAAAACTTTTTATTTATTTTTACAGTCCACATTTGGACCCAAATGGGTCTTCATCAGGACTAAAGTGAAATAAAACTGTATTCCTGTTACATTAGTTAGAATAATTTTCTTAAAATATTATTTTTTCCGTATATTTCATTACCGAACCTGGTAAATAGTATATTTATATCTATAATATCTCGAATATTGTATGGTATTTCATTGTCTACTTTTTTACTCATATTTAATACTCAGTAATCTTCTTAGCTTTTAGAATCAAATCTCTGTGTTAAAGAAAAGAAAAAAGAAAAGCCTTTCGAAATCCACAAAGCCCTCTTACCATAGCTTATAAATTTATCTGAGTCTCTAGGTAATCATTCATGACTCTTAGCAATTAATTATCAGGTTTTCATCAAATGTCAGTTGCTTATTTATTTACTTGATATGTTTTTAACGGTGTTTTATTATATTTATTAAAATTAATAATGTTCATGTCATGTAATTAATTACATCACTACTTTTATGATATTTTTCTATTGTTTGTTGCATTCTTTATATCTGTAACTAGCTGACCCGGCGAACTTCGTACCGCCACATAATAAATACATTTTGTATTAGCTTATTAGATAAATACAATTTTAATTTTAAATAACCTCAATAAAAAATTTTTATTCAGGTTAAATGAATGCTCAAAATTAAGTAAGTTCAATTAATGTATAAAAACATCAATAAAAAATGGTTAGTTTGCTTTAAATGAATTGAATTTACTTGGAAGCAATTTTATTCAGGGTTTTTATAAAAATCAAAGATCATAAAAATCGGTTTAGCTGTTCTTGAATTTTGAATGGTGTAACTAACACGGCTTTGTTTTATATTTAGAAAGTAATCTTATCGTCGAGTATTTTTTATGTTTATGAATTTCAGATTTTCTCTGTATTCATGGATGTCTTATAGTTTACTCAGAAATTTGTTTTATTTTTGCCATTATAAGACCCACATACATATGTTTGGGTCGAAACAGGTTTTTAAGAAAAAATAAACATTTTTTTTATTTTTTTTTTTACTGAAATTCTTTTTTTTTTTTTTTTTTTTTTTTTTTTTTTGTTTAAGGACAAGTCGACCATTAAGGTCATTATCGTCCAACTCCCTCGGTAGTTCTTTGACAATTTAGATTAATACTGGTTAACAATTTAGATTAGTACTGGTTAACAATTTAGATTGGTACTGGTTAAAAATTTAAATTAATACTAGTTTTTTGACAATTTAAATTAATACTGGATAGATAGATACAATTTAGATTAATATTGGAAGGTGGATAGGATAATACTAGAACGATTTAGGTAGAGTTATTATTATGAGATTATTAATGACTTATAATAAATTATTTTTTTTTCAGACAATATTATGGTCATTAATTTAAGAAGATATAAATATTTTTATAGTATTTTTAAATAATATTAATCAGTTTTGTGGCCCTTAAAAATTGAAGTAAATTTGATATGGTAGAAGGATCGTTTCCCAGAAGTTCACACATTTGTTGCGGCAGCCCATGTTCCTCTCTTTGTTTTTCGTAAATTAAGCATTCACCTAAAACATGATTTACAGTGTTTCTTACTCCACAAGCTTCACATATGGAGGGGGTCTTTCCTTTCATTAAATATTCGTGGCTGAATCTTGCATGTCCTATCCTCAGTCGGGTTAGGGCCACTTCTTCCTTTCTGTTTCCAGAAAATGAGGTGCTCCATGGCTGAACGCTTCTTTTTAGTACCCTTAACTTGTTATCGGTTTGAGCATCCCATAATGATTCCCACGATGTCCAAACAGCGTGCTTTAGTTTGAGGCTTAAATCCAATGCGGGGACTTTCGCATAGTGGATGCCTTCTGTGATCCCTTTCTTAGCTTCTCTGTCAGCCTCCTCATTACCTTCAATACTGGTATGACCCGGTATCCAGCAGAAAACTGTGCTGATGTTCATCCTCTTTAGGCTGTCTATCTTCTCGAAGATGTGCTGTACGAGTGGGTGTGTAGAATATAGGTTACTTAGAGCTATTAGAGCGGATAGGGAATCGGAAAATATCACGATTTTATTATTATCTGGTATGATTATTGATAGTGCCTTATAGATTGATAAAAGTTCTGCTGTGAATATACTGCAATCTGAATTTAGCGAGAAGGAATGCGTTTGATGGTCATAGGTAAAGGCAGCTCCTACTCCGTTTTCATTCTTCGAGCCGTCAGTGTAAACATGTGTGGAATCAGTGAGCTCATTTTTAATTTTTTGAAATTCTTTTTTAAATACTATGGGTGGAGTGTGATTTTTTATATGTTTCACTAAAGATAAATCAATTTTTGGCTGTGGTATGGTCCAAGGCTCCTTGGTTGATATGGTTTTGGGTAATATTTCCGGGATTCTTATGTTCAATTCTGTGAGGGAGGAAAAGACTCTTCTGGGATAGGATTTTCTTAATGCGTTACTGTTTGGTTCGTTGGTGGGTGTCATGTATTTTAAAAGAAGGCCGTTTAGTGGATGTTGTGAGGATATTAAAGAAATGTAATATGAGAGTGATATGATTGTTCTTCGGAATTCAAGTGGTGGTTCTCCGGCTTCGCAGCAAATGCTCAAAGTAGGGCTGGAACGGAAGGCTCCTGTGCTTAACCTTAATCCACTGTGGTGTATGCTATCTAACATCTTGAGAGTTCTGGGGGATGCAGATCCATAAGCCATGCATCCGTAGTCGAGTTTAGATCTAATGTAGGCTCGGTACAGAGTTAACATGCTGTTCCTGTCACAACCCCAAGACGTGTTGGTCAAGCATTTGAGAAGATTTAGTGATCTTAAACAATTTATTTTAAGTAGTTTAATATTTTCAGTCCAATTTAATCTGTAATCAAAGGTGAGGCCTAAATAACGTACGGAATCCTGATTAGCAATGGCAGTATCTTCAATTTTAAGCGTGGGTAGTGGTAATGTTTTTTTCTTTGTAAAAAGTACGCTGACGGTTTTTTTGATAGATATACGGAATCCATGCGTTGTCAACCAGTTATTGACTCGGTTCAATATTTTTTGAATAGTTTTATATAGTTCCGGGATTGATTTTCCTGCACAGTAAATTACCAAGTCATCTGCATAGAGCATAGACTTGACCGGTGTTTGTATGATTCTGAGTAGTGGATTCAACGCTACTGAGAAAAGAGCTGCTGATAACGCACTTCCTTGTGGAACGCCATTCTCCTGCATGAAAGACTCCGACAAAGTTGAACCGTTTCTCACTTGGAAAGTTCTATTTTTTAAAAAATTGTCTACTAGTGCTAGCATGTATCCGTCAATACCTATGCTCAATAAAACGTCTAGTATTTGCTTCTTCCATACTCTGTCAAATGCGTTTTCCAGGTCAATAAAAACAGCTAGGACCTTCTCCCTTTTGTTAAAAGCTTCATTGATGTCCGTCTCTAGCCTAACTAGGTTGTCCCTCGTGCTTCGACCTTTACGAAAGCCGCTTTGCCATTGGTCGAGTGATCCTCTTTTTTCAAATATCCAGTTTAATCTATTGATAGCCATCTTTTCTAGAAGTTTGCATTCGGTACATGTTAATGAAATTAAGCGGTAGCTCTTGGGATCGTCTGTTGGTTTGTCTTTTTTCAGTATCGGAATCGCAATTGATTGCCGCCATGAATCAGGGAACAAGCAGTTGGTGTAAATTTTATTTAGATATTTTAAGAAGAGTTTTTTGTTTTCAAAAGAAAGGTTCTTGATCATGCTAATTGTTAAATTATTAGGCCCTGGGGAAGAATCTTTCCTTGAGGCTAAAGCAGTTAAAAATTCCGAAAAAGAAAATGGGTCGTTTATTGGTGAAAGCGGATTAATATGTATAGCCAGTGGTGTTTCTTCTTTCGCTTTTTTGATTTTTATGAATTGTTTAACTTGATTGGCATCGGAAGTAATGAATTTGTATTGGGATCCTATAGTATCGGCAATGAGTTTGGGTTCAGTTATTATATTATTTCCATCTTTTAGTAAGGTAATCTGTTTAGTATACCCACGTCCGGTGATTTTCTTTACTGCATCCCACATTACTTTTGAAGGAGTATTCATGTTTACTTGCGTCAAGAAGTGTTTCCAAGATTCTTTTTTCGCTTTTCGTATTACGTACCTGGCGTTCGTTTTAGCTATGTTATAATTTTCAAAATGATCTGTGCATGGGCAACGTTTAAACTTTCTCAATTCTCTTTTTCGAAGTTTTACAGCAGATTCACACTCCTTAGACCACCAAGGGACTATGATTCTATTGTAAAAAGGTTTCGTTTTGGGTATGGAAGTTGATGCAGCGTTGAGGATCGTTTCTATAATTGTATTTGTTACTTCGTTAATATCAGGTGATTCAAGAAAATCTTTAGGAAAGTTGGCTTTTGATCTGTAGGAATCCCAGTCCGCCTCACGAAGTTTCCATCTGACAGGTTGCTGCGGGGGGATATGCCGGTCTATAAAGTCTGTAATGAGCGGATAGTGGTCACTATTATAAAGATCTTGAGCTGCCTTCCAGGTGCTACGTATTCGGAGGCAGGGACTTGCAATAGTCAGATCGATATAGGAGAGGCTACCAGAAGTTGGGTTGATGTGGGTCGGATGATTATTATTTAAAATTATTAGGCCACTTTGATCCAAAAATGATTCTATGATTCTTCCCCTTTTGTCTAGACTAGATGAGAACCAGAGCGGGTTATGGCTGTTGGCATCTGTTAATAATAATAGTGGGGTTGGTAGTTGGGAGTACAAGTCAGCTATTTGTTGAAGGGAAAGTAGTTGGCCAGGAGGTAAATATAAAGAGCATACTGTGAATGAATAAGGACTGTGGATTCGCACTGCCACTGCTTGAAGTTCTGTTGAGAGATGGATATTAGTAGATGGAAGATCTTTATCAACAAGGATTGCAACGCCTCCGCATGCAATCAGGCCACCCGTATAGTCAGCACGGTAAGATGCAAAATTTTTGAAATAAAATATATCAGAAGATTTTAGGTGTGTTTCCTGTAGGGCGATTATATTGAAGTTAGTATCTTTGAATAATACTGTTAAGTCATTTTTATGAACATTAAGACCATTTACATTCCATTGCAAAACACGCATGTGGTAGATTTTATGTACAGAAAGGAAACGAACAATGAAAATAGTAGTATAAAGATATTGATAAAGTTAAGGGGTAAAAAAAAAAAAAAAAAAAAAAAAAAAAAAAAAAAAAAAAAAAAAAAAAAAAAAAAAAAACTATTTGAATTACAGGGATTAAAGATTCTGTTTTATAAATATTTGTAAGTGGTTGGCTCATTTCTTTTTAATTTTGGGTTTAGAGCGTTGGGGAGTGACAGCATCCTCCTTACTATTCGATTGAGGTGATTTGCATTGAGAGGAAGTACTTTGTTCACTTACAATGTGGTTTTGGGGTACCGGTCTATTTCTTAAATTAGTAATCGATGTGGGTACATTTGGCACAACCATTGACGTAATTTTGTTCTTATTTGCATCTATAGAAACAGTATCAGTATTATTTGTAACTTCCTTGTTATTAATATGTAATGACGAAACAAGTTCTTCTTCATATTTAACGTTATTAATATTCAAAAATGATGACTCAATTTTACTTATTTTTTTAAATAGAATGTCAACTGTATAAGTTAATTTGTTTATTTGTTCGAATAAAGATTGATTAAGGGAATTGGTTTCAGCAGGAGTGGGAGCAATTGGAGGAGTGGGGGGAGATGCGGTGACTTCTGCCAGAGATCTGGCATGAGACGTCACGGGGGCTGCTTGTTGCCTATTAACAATCAATTCTGCTTGGCGATAAGAGACCTTATTCTGGATTCTAACTTTTTCAATCGATTTTTCCATTTGATATACAGGACATCTAGTATAATAAGCTGGATGAGCTCCTTGGCAGTTCAAACATTTAGGGGGATTTGAACAACAATCTGATTTGTGTGAACTTTCTCCACACTTCGCACAATTCATAACTTTACAATATTTGCTGGTGTGTCTATATTTGTAGCACGAAAAACAAAGCGTAGGTTTGGGCTCATACTCTCTTATTCTTATAGACAAAAAATCTAAAAATAATCTTTCAGGTAGTTCGCTTTTTTCAAAGGTCAGTACCAATAGAGGAGTTGGTTTATTTTCATTATTAATTTTCTTGAAAATTCGTTTTACTTTTACTACCCCCTGATTTTCAAGTTCGGAAATTATTTCCTGATCTGTGCAGTTTATTAATTCAGGTATATAAACTACACCGCGTGAAAAATTTAAAGACTTATGTAGTTCAAAAGCTATAGGTATGCTCTGGAACGATTTTACATTTCCTAAATTCATAAAGTCTTTTTCATTGTTCACAGTTAACAGGACTGATCCATTTTTAATAAACTTTACCTGGACTTGTGGGCTATAGCTTTTAACGAATCTACATACGCTAAAAGGGCTGAAGTCTTTAAAAGTTTTGTTATCCGCATTATTTTCTAAGCGCATTACAACATATTTCTTAGACCACTGTCCCTTGATTTTAAATAAATTTTCTTGAATATCAGGCGGTTTAGCCTTACTTGCGTCCGCCATTTGGTCGTCAGATATAACGGACCAAAGAGACAAATATCAAAGTACCTAACAAACTAGGATTAAATTTGATATTTTATGGTTTACAAAATTAATAAAAGAAAAGAAAATGATCGCCAAAAGCATAAAACAGACTAAAAAAGAAACAACAACTAAATAGGACTAAAATTATTATGATAGTTTATAGATAATCAATAAATATAAAAGAAAAGAAAATGAATACAAAAACATAAAATAAACAACAAGAATAGTCTTATTGGGTACTCCCTGGAAGACAGCCGGGCGGCAACAGACAGGAGCTGTTAATCCTCTTCTCAAAGGTGCCGAAACTTCAAACAACACACACCGCGATCCGTACACCACCGCTGCTGAAGCAAGACAACTGAAATTCTTGACTATCAATCATGAAATCAATAATTTAAAAGGAAACAGATTACCCTCATAATACTATTGGAAAGAAGGCTTTGCCTCTTTGTATAGGGTATACATGAAGACTGAATTTAGGCGAATAAATCCCTAAAGAAATATTTTAACCAGCCTTAAGACGAAGACAGATTCAAGACAGACTCCATTTAGCTCGCTACAGGTAAATCGGGGAGCTCTGATCCCTGTAGCCCTGACAGTCGCATCCTCATCTCTTGTACTACTAGCCTCTCTTTCCCGATGTACGACTCTCCCCTTTCTTCCATTCTTCCTGACTTTTATCCCGTCTTCCTCACTCTTCGGCGTTTCTGGTGAGTTATTTCCATGTGCTCTTCCTTTATCTGACTTAATACGACATCTGATTGACTAATCTGATGAAATGGTTTGACAATGAAGGAATGGAATCTGTGAGGTACCTTCTTCAAGTATTTTATATCCGGTTCCTGAATGAAGATTGGGAATTTTACTGATATTTAAAACATATTCATGTTCATTATTGCCCATGTTATTGTTTTCTTTTCATGATGATATGGTCTTTGAAACTTCACCTTCCTAATTAAAAAACAGAGTTCAAAATTCGGCATACCAACAGATTTTTCCGGCTTTGAAAACGATCAGTAGAATACATAATAAATATTTACATAATAAAATCAGTTATGATAATATGCATTAATTTCTTATCCATTCCCTTAACATTAAAGGATAACATAAGGATGTATGTGTGTGTGATCATAAGGAAAAGAACAAAAATCACATTTTCCCCAAAACTGTCACTTACTTGCGAAGATGATATGAATCAATTTTTTCATTTCAATTTATCAAAGTCTAAGGGGGTCAACTGTGGTGTTGTGGTTAGCATAGCAATAACAATACTAAAGGTCGCGGGTTCGCGTCCCGAGGTGTCCCTAGGATTTTTTAATAGGTGTAAAAAAACCTTGGTTATGCCGTCCCTCGGATAGGACGTAAAATGGTGGTCCCGAGCCTGTACGATATCAGTACACATTAAAGATCCCTATCCTAATTAAACTTGGATAGGCAAAATTTAGGACTCCCGCTGTAGCATCGTCCGATTAGCCTTAGTGGCATAAAGTGACGTTAAAGAGACAAACAATATAATTAGGAATAAATCTCTCTAGTATTGTAAAAACCAAAAAATAAATAAAGTTTCTTTGCTTACACCTTAACATTTCTGTAAAATGTAATTAGTAGAATTTTGAAGGATTTATGGTTTCACACAGGGGTTTTGGAATTTTACAGATTTTAATAATTACAAATTATTTTATTCATAAACATTCTCCAGGCAGCAAAATTAAATACTACGACTCTCCAGATGAACTTGACATTAAAATAATAATTATTATGTTAGTTTACGTTTTCATAAAACGATATCTTGAAAATTTCTTTATTTGATCTAAGGGTAGGAGGGTTGTGAAAGATATATACAGAGGGTAAAAAAAAGAAAATTTCACCCCCACCTCTACTTCATCAAAGGGGTCTTGCAGTCCAGTTTCCAGTACCGATCCCCAAACTGCGTAAAAAAAAAAGGAAAAAAAAAAGGATTTCTTTATATTGTTTTCTGCCGAAGGTTTTAGTGTTTCTTCTTGTGGAGAAGAATCGTTAAGTTCAGCCGTGCAAACCGTAGCCCGTCTTCAAATAAACCTGCTCCGAAGTCTGAATTTTATTGTCCAGTGCAACGCCCTACCGGTTCTGGAGTAGTAAAAGATAAACTTCTGACATTAATTTTACTATGTGTATGTGTATTTTCCCCAAAACTGTCACTTACTTGCGAAGATGAAATGAATCAATTTTTTCATTTCAATCTATCAAAGTCTAAGGGGGTCACCTGTGGTGTTGTGGTTAGCATAGCAATAACAATACTAAAGGTCGCGGGTTCGCGTCCCGAGGTGTCCCTAGAATTTTTTAATGGGTGTAAAAAATCCTTGGTTATGCCGTCCCTCGGATAGGACGTACAATTGAGATCCCGAGCCTGAATAATGTCAGGTACTCGTTAAAGATCCCTATCCTAATTATACCTGGATGGGTAAAATTTAGCATTCCCACTTTAGCATCGTCTGATTAGCCTTAGTGGCATAAAGTGACGTTAAACAAACAAAAACAAAAACAACCGAAGTCTTAGTTGCTTAATTAAACCTATTATTTTTTATTGTGTTATTTAACCTATTATGAAACAATAAATGAAATAAATTTTGATCATTTTTATTTACTCGTTTCGGAGATAAAAAAAAAAAAATTACACTTATATTTTCTCTCCAGGCAGTTAATAAAAATTGGTTATGAAGGACGGTTATATTCCTTGCATTCTTCTTTATCAGGGCCAGAGCCTTATACGATGGATCCCAGTCTATCCTTCGGCTTATGGAACCTCCAGCTATTTAATAACTAGTTTTCCATCGATTCATTCCACAGTTCCTTCCTACTGGAATTAACCTTGTACTGTCGAAATCAATGTTTTTTTGATTATTTTAGACATGTTTAAAGTTAAAAAAAAAATATTAGCTTCTTATCCTGGGAAATCGGTGAAGAAAACATACAAAATTTACTATTACACATGTATTCTATAGGAAATAAGTTTTATTTTTTTTTTATATTAAAAAAAAAATCACTAAAAAAACAATCAACACTTGCAGGGTCTCTGAGACTCTTTCGCAACTTGAAGTATTTCACATTAAGTGTAGAAATAAAAATAAATATATTGGTGTTCCTACTTCAAATACTTCTAATACTTCAAAAAAGTCATATCAGGAAGTAAGGACTACGAATAATTTCACGTTTTTATTTGTATTTCCCCCAGGATTTTGCTAGTGTTGTGTGTACGGAGCTTATTTCCTGCTTAATTTGATGCTCAGTAACTTTTATCAAAACATTTTTCATTTAAACTAGGTGTTTTTGAGTTAGAGGAGTTGGAACACGATTTCCACCAAAATCGTAAAACATTACAGATCTTTGATGTACCGAACCCGGCTAAACCACTAATCCGATTTAAACTTCAAATATATCATTATATTTGCAATAGTCTACCCTCTTATAGTAAGAAGAAAGCAACACTATCTGATCTGTATTTGTCGAATTATATGCGAGAAACTGAAAAAAAAAATCCCAAAAATTTCACAGATTTTAGACTACAAGGCGCTAAATACATTCACGTTGTAATTACTTTGTCTCCACAGGAGGGGGCTATTTTAAAATTAATGTGCTCGCTTTACACAGAATGTGATATTCTACAACTATTATATGTAACATTTTTTATTTGGAGTAACCCTCTTTAAGTGTGATTCATTTTTCCGCTAAAGTGGCTAAATTCACAATTGGTTATGGCGAAAAGACAACCGATATTAACTGTGAGGACCTCTGTCGATGCCCTTTTATTTTAGAAAGAACACAATTTCCTTGAATTGAAAAAAAGTTCGAAAATGTTGATTTTGTTCGCCTATAAAATTTGATGGCAACCGATCTGAGGTGGCAGACGTTCACATTTGTTGTCTATAAAATGAGTACTTTCTGGCTAGATGATCAAAAATTTTCTTTAAAGCAGGCACCTTTTTGGCCCTCAGCTCTCGGACTACTATAGATTGATAGTAGGACTACTACTATTGATGTCTTAAGGTGGGTATAAAATTTAAAAACAATTTGTGTACTGGGTAGGTTTTACTCTTTATTTTGGAGTAAGTTAGTAATAAATTAACAAATGATTTACTTCATAACCAAGTAGATAAACGAATATATTTTTAAATATCGAGCAATACCAGTGTTGATAAGATGTGGTTATTTAACAAGCTAACTTTAATTTCCCTTAAAAAAACCTATTTACTATCAAATCAGCAACATTAGTAGTTGTGAAGTCACCAGCCAGTTTAAGCTCCATATATTGAAGGCTGCCTTTTTGCTGTTTCTAGTGTATGGCCTTGGGATGAAGCCATATCACATATCCAGAACAAGACTGGTCTAACTCCTAAAAATGCCATTGAGTTGTTTTAATGAATTCTCTACCGATTGTTTCCTATTATCCCTTGCAAGATTGCGATATTGGCATGTGGTTCACATCGGCAAATGCCGAATTTTAGTATCGCAACCGCCAATACTTAATGCTTGACTTATTCTATAGAAAAACCGGAGACGTACAGAACTTGACTGTCAAAAATCTTGCAACTGCGTCCATTACATTGGTTATGAAATTTACTTTCTTTTGTTTTTTAGATATGCGGGTGATTCTCATATGAATTGACCATTTAGTGTCCCTGAACTTAACATTCGTTTTTAAGACATTTTATTATATTCAAAATTTTTTTTGGATATATGTTTTATAGTCTTCTATTATAAAAAAACAATGGTAACATTTAAAGAACCTAGGCATCATAAAAAACAAACTATCTCAATGTAAAGTTTGAAAATGTCACGAGTGTTACAGTCCCCAAGCTGGTTATACTTAGTTCACCACACCCTGAAATGAACCCCTGATAATTGATTAAATTTGAACAATTAGGTCATTCATTGTAATACGGTGGTGTTTCAAGTTAAGAACGATATTTTTAGTTACCTCTAATACTTCGAAAGTAAATCAGGAAAATGAATCTGTCCCCAAGGTTAGTAGAAAAATTCATGACGAGTGTTGTCGGCTGTTCTGGGCAACACTGTTCTTTGATAATGTTGGGAATGGCCATGATAACCTTTGTTTATAACTGGCTATCGGTTGATGTGCAAACTTGGTGAAGAAAGTATCTAATAGGCAGTTATTTGATATCCAATGCAAAATAATGTATATCACAAAAATTAGTTGTCACGAGTGTTACGTTAATTTTATGTATCAGCGTTGATTGAAAAATCCGAATGATACCCGCAAAAGATGTTGGTTAGGGAGATTTAATCGAGTTCGTCCTCTCATATATGTCCGACACTTGGTTTAGCTAAGGATAGAGATTTTTTGTGAAAATGTCACGAGTGTTACGTAACACTCGTGACGGAAAACAATTCAGGGGAAGTGTTGTTATTGATATGTTTAAATGCCTACATGATTCATTTATTTTGTATAGCCATTTTAAAAAGCTGTAGAAAGGAGCAATAGAGAAAAGAAAAAATAGACTTGGGACATAATGTAAAATATATTCTTAATAAAAAAGAGATGTTGGCCAAGAGAAAGAAAATAAGCGAATCGGCAGCTTGTAAAAATATTCAGTCTAGTCAGCTTGTGAAAATACCTCTCAGTCTTTGAATTTGACCAACATTTTAAGCAGTGAATGAATTAATTATGGGTGAATCGTTGAAACTGAACTGAATAAAAATGTGCAGCATATATATTTCACAACGAGATGATCAATGAGCTGCAAATACCCGACGAAAAACCTAAGCCTTGAAAGAACGACTTATTCATAGGTCAACTAGCGAGAAAGTATAGGCTACTAAGCTTGGCAAGTAATGGAGTAGGAATAGACGCCAGCCTAGTAATTATTGTACAACAAAAGGAAAACAAGATTCGATGCCTTAAAAATGAGTTTTTACGCTGAGATATGGAGTGACGAGAGTGAGCTAGAGAATAGAAAAAAAAATACATTACAAAAAATAAATAAACAAAAATACAGAAACGCTCCTCACAAAACTCATTTTTGAGTAGGAAAAATAATCAAAAAATACTAAGACTGGACGAACTGACAAACTGTGTTCACCTATGTTTTCTTGAACATCTTATTGATGATATTTAGATCAAATTTTATTCATAAGTTGACATTTTTTAAACCCAAAATTCAATTTCTAAAAAAGTTAAATGGTCAAATTAAATGAGAATCACCCATGCATATCTTCTAGCAGTTTTTTAAATTTGCTATGAACTATCCTTTTAAGAAATTATGATGACATGATAGATGAAAAAAAAACATACTCCCACAAGCCCTAATAATCCCCGATGAAGACTGTCAAGGCGCTGGACACGAGATTCTGAATTAAACAGTGATATATATATATTTTTTTTACATTTAGTCTTTCACTTTGTTTTAATATTTCTGATTGCTTGTTTTTTAATCTACTTTTTAAATAATAGACGTAGGTGACACATAAATAAGAATTTCACCCTCTCATATGCAAGGTTCCCATACTTATTTTTTATTTTTATTTTTTTTTTTTGTGGGGGGGGTTGTGGGATTCAGTCCAATTTAATGAATTTCCCTTAGCATTGGTAATTTTTAAAGGAAACTTCTGAATTGGGTTGGCAAGAAGCAGGCGTTGAAAACATACTGGCTGTGATGAGAAAGGTCGTGGCTGTCCTATCCCATGTCAGCGGATCCCGAGGAAGTCTGGGCACGTCCTCCAGTCGGATTAATCTAGAATTCTTGAGGATGTCCCACTTCCTGCGTCCTCGCCTTATACTCTATCCGAAAAAATGAGTTTTTCTAAATATAATGTGTTTCTTATATATCTTGTTATCTATAGAGCGTTGCTATAAAAAAAAAAAAAAAATGTGCATACATTTGTCATAACTCTTTTAATAATTTTTACATCTTCCTGAAGATACATCGAAAATATTGTTTGTTTACTGCCAAACAAAAAACTAATATTAAGTTCTAAGGAATATTGATTTTAACTTACAGTTCATTTTTTTTTTAAGTTATATCTTCTTGAAAATTCAATATTATTGGTGTTCGAAACTTTAGTGTGTAATAATAAATCAAGAAGTAAATTTCTGACCATGTTACAATAATTAAAACCTAGTTAATGACGTCCGTCGAGGGGCCCATCATGATAGGGATTACGTAGTAATCATTAAATCGCCTTCATCAAATGTTTATTCAATACTACCTCTGGACGTTTTAATGTATTGGATATCAAACTATTACTTATTATAGGTACTACTAATTAGGCACTGGTAAAACGTTCTAAACTGATTGCGTAGTTAGTAAAGTTTTTTTCGACATGTTTATTATACCTATAGTCGAAATTATTCAATTTATTTTTTATAAATTTTACTTTACATCCTGTGCATTATTTTATTAAATGTTCAACTTTAATTTTTTTTTTTTGTTAAATGTCTTTAATGTGTATTATGTATTTTGTAATGAAAAGACATAACATTGCCTTCTCCTTAGTAATTTTACAATAGCAATATGTTCCACACACACAACAAGACTTGATCACCGCACAAAGCTTAAACAATTTCCCGTCTGTCGGGTACTATTAAGGAGTGTGCTGGTGCCTTTGTATTAAAGGTGACAGTGTATTATTACTCCTCCGTATCCAAGTTGATATTCAACAAGAGTTCTCGATTAACTCAACTCTGAGCAAAACTTCTCGCTCTCAAATTACTTCTGAAAAGAATATGTGAGCACGAATTCGCTAATCCTCAGTGTGGGTACTCCATTTCTTGACCCAAAGCAAAACAAAAGATATTTAATTTTTTTAACAATAATAATCTCTTATAAAATAAAACAAAAAAAGATATAAAAAAATTAAGGCGTCTTGTATTGTATGAATATAATTTTGAAGTACATGTCATTTCCCTCTTTCTATCTTCAAATATAATAGTTACCTACTGAACTTCATAATTCATGGAGGGTATGGATGATTCATCAGATTTAAACCGAGATCATAATGATTTTTATAACAATAAAGCTGTACAAGATGTACATATATAAGATATACCCAGAGATTGGCTGAAGTTATGCAATTTTAATATAGACAGATATTCGCACCAGTTATGAAAGAACCACTGAGCGAAATTTGGATAATTTAGGACAAACGTTATGGATTTCTATAAAGAACAAACAAACAAACAGAATTTCATCTTTATTTATAGAGATTACTCAAAGGTAACACAAACATTGAATTAGTATAGAAATCTAGAAACTTTACATTTTTTTTTTTTTAAGAAATAAATATTTTTTAAATTAATCTTATAGTTGCTATAAGATTAATGTATCACTTCAACTTTCCTTTTCCATTCCATGACCGTGAATATGATCTTTGGCTTAATAATTAGTTATTGTTTCTTCCTTGTAATTAATGAAGCTGTAAGGCTATAAGAACAGTAGAGATTAATGTATATAGAAACAATACTCAATTTGAAACTTTGTATAAACGGAAAGGATGGTTGTTTGATAAAGTAACATGTTTAAAATTCAAATGATCGGAAGGCTTTAAAGTCGGCTGTTGTCTTTGCCGAGGCTAGGGCAAATCTCTGCCCTTTCTAAAACTTAACAGCCCCGCTTTTCCACTGTTTCCCTTACAGGCTTCGATTGGCCTAACCAAAACATTACCAGGGAAAAATATTATTACAACAAAACGATTGCTCCCCCCCCCCCTCCCTATTGGTTATTAGGAGTTTTGCTCATGATTCATTTTATTGGTAGTATCTCGTGCAATACGAAATATCAGTTGTTTTTTTTGTTTTTTTTATTGCTTTTCTCATTGCTACGTTTATGATAAAAAATCCGTTGCATTTAAAATTTAAAAAATGTACAATACTATCAGACCCAATTTGTTTCGCTAATATTCTGTTTCTAATATAGAAGATGAATATTAAAAGATGCGACATAATTTATTCCTTAAAATCTTCTAATGCAATCTCAACTTGAGCAGTGTTTATGAACGTTTGTTTAAATAAAAAATAAATAATCAAAGTCCTTTAAACACTTGTTGTAAGAAATAATGTTTCCTGACAGACAATTGAACAAAGAGAATTTTAAATAAAAACATCTAGTCTGTCTTAATTTATTTTTATTTTGTTTTAATATTTTCATTCGCACCTGTCAACACAATCGACAAATAAGTTGTTATGATTATTATTTTTTATTTGATCTTTTTATACGACTTTTATCACGTTCGATTTAAAGTTTTTAATGTCTCAAAGATTTTTAAGAGCCTGGTTAAATACTTGAAGCTAATATAAACAGCTTCATAGAGACCTTCAAAAGCTTTGTGATTTTTATTTCTGTGTAGTATTCTTGTTTTTGTTTTTAATTATGTTAATCCTTAATATTACCAATTATAGATCCTTTAGCTGTTTATCTATTTTTATTTTTTTGTTATTCCACAAGATTCAATTTACTATATGAAATCTTGATGAAATGTTGATAAAAATGTGGTTTATAATTAATCTTCCTGTTCATCATTCTATTTTTTTGTGAAAAAAAGCAACAAATAAATCGAAATAAATAAAGCTTTTCGTATTCAAATGATTGTGAAAAACGCTAGTAAAAAGAATTTTTTTGGTTGTAAAATTATGGCTAAATAGAAGATAGTTGGACAAACTTTGCTACTGTTCGAATCTTGTTTAGCTTGATAAGTTGATTAGTAATCGTTTTGATAACAATATGTTATAATGATTAGGTATCGGGGGATGATGGGTGAATAAACTCTTGCAGACAGCTGTTGCTAGGTTTGGTCATGAACCGAAATGACAGGTTATCCGGCAGTGGGACAGCGCGACCGATAATTAGATGATAGGAGTATGACAGCATCTCACTGCTCATCCCAGCTCTAATTAACGTGGCTATTGGCGGGTCCTCCCGTGAGTGACTGTTGGATGGTGACGGATGGGAGAGTGGTAAGTGGGCGATGGAGGGGCGCGGGATGGTAACGTACGGGATGTGGGATGTAGGTGAGTGAAGGCTTCATTGTAAGGTTACGTCTAATTAAAGAGGAGACAAAGAAGGCCCTCCTTATCGCTCTAACGAGCCTTTGTGTTCACATTCGTTTTAAAATTTCACAGGCAACAGGCTTCGTATAATAATAATATCTATCTTCATTAACTGACGTTTCTGTTTTAATTTGTCTCTGCCTCCTTGTTAAATTATATTTCAAAAAGGTAATTTGCTCTTGTTGTCTTCACTGGATTTGTTTGAAGTATGATTTTAACGCGCCGCTGATTACTGTAAATAATAGATGTTTATCAATAATCCCCGCACTGGGTTCAATATTTGTATTAATAAAATAATTTTTAGAGTTACAAAAAATTATTTTTTGTATTAATAGAAATTCATTAATCCATTTGTTCCTATGTAAATAGTATGCTTGTAAAGATAGTTATGGTTTCACATTAATATCATGAGGACTAAAAAATAAAAATAATAAATCCATCGGGGTCATCTATGATCTAGTGGTGATAGCCAAGTGTTGGTTCATTTATATAAAACCCTCTCGAATATTTCTTATTTTTAAAGTTCAAGTGCAACCAACTAGTATTAATATGTATTAACTGCAACAAATTAAAAAATTTCCTTGTTTCACAAAAATAAAAAGTCTGTATTTTACCACCAAAATAATAAGTAGTTACTATGTAGGTCATTCTCCCATTTCATTAAAATTTCATGGTTCTGATTTCAATGCGAAAAAATTATATTTTCCAATGATTTTTTTCCACAAATTGCTAAAAGGTAGGCTGCTAATGGTCTTTACAAAAAAATATATTCATAGAATTAATGTTTTAAAGAAACCATAGGATCCTGATTGAAATCAACAGATGAGGGAGATAGAAAATACTCAAAATTATACAAATGCTAACTGTTATTTTATTTATTTGTACAACAATATTTTAAAAGAATATATAATTCAGAAATCTTCTGTCTTTAATGCTGCAAAACACAATTAGGAATTCCAATTCGTTCTACATTAACTCCGAAAATATTAACTGACTAAGGAATTTTATTTTGACTTATTTTTGCTCATTTTGCCTTTTGCATTGACGAACCTCTTCTTGATAGTTCTTATAAAAATTTTTTAGAAGTTTGACTGTTATAGTGATTTGGTTTCATATTTTGAATTTTTTTTAATTTAAATGCTATCTTACTCGAATGTTTGCAAGCCAACAGAACCCCAAAAAAAAAGAAAAAAAAAATGAGCTTGAAAGAAATAAACTTTTAAAAAGAAAAGGAAAATATGGTAGGTAATCAATTCAGAATCAAGAAATAATTATGTTGTTCTTATCCGTAGAAAAAGAAATACGTGTTAACTAATTAAGTCGTTGCAATCTCTTAATGTTTTTTAAGTGCTCAAAACAAACCTGAAAATCAATTTTAGTTAAATATTTAAATAATTTTAGAGTTCAAGTTCTACTAATCTCTAACATCGCCTTGTTCCTATTTCCCTCACTCAAATTATATCTCTCTCATTCCTCCACCAGAGGGAGATAAATGTGAGGGAGATAGGTTTTTCAGGTTACATTCAAGTAGATCATTCCATGTGTGAGTCTGTGAGTCTCTTATCAACAACATTTATGGGTTATGGGAATCCCTTGTAAACCTACAAATTAACTGTAATATAACGTGAATAAAACTAACCTTTTGGGAAATATCACTGTATGAGGGAGATAGGAGATGAAACGAAACTTACTGATTTCACTGATAAAAACACCCTCACAAGGAAACTAGAGCAGAAGTTCTGTGCAAGAGGTTATCCTTGTCGATGCGGGAATCTGTTACAGTGTTGCCAGCAATGAATTATAATGAAATAAAGGTTTTTAAAGTTTTGGTGCCAATTTAAAAAAAATGTAAGGGAAATAGGTTGCATCCATGGGACAGTTAGATTAGGATTATAACTTTGTTTCTATAATACGAAAAGAGCAATATATCCTAAAACAAATAATTAAGACCTTCTAACAAGTATGGAATAAAATTAGATATAAAAAAAAAAAACGACATATCTTTTTTCTGCCATCAAAATCAGCAACATGAGTTGTGGGACAGGTGGGGGAGATAGATATTGACATTTTAGGTTTAAATTCAGGCCTATAAACAGATTGATAATGAGATAAAATCCTTGAACAACAAGCAGAGGTTCTCTATCAACCAATGCAATTATTGGCTATTTCACACAAATAATATAATCTCATTGGGACTTATGGAAATTTTTATTTATGCATTGGGAGAATGAACCATGAGCTTTGTTTGAATGTCCCATGTGAATGAATTGAATGACCCATGTGCTGTGTACGAGTAGAGCACACTGGCGGCTTCATCAATGAGAATGATCAATTTCTGCCGTTGAGCGAGCTAGAATTTGGCCCACTTTAGCATTCTCGATTTTTTCCTTCTTTGTGGCGATTCAGGCATCATCAAGCCGTAAGACAACATAAATGACATCTCTAATATTTATTTTTCGGGGGACCTGGCGGACATGGTTTGAATCTCTACTTTCCCGCCCGGTTATAATAAGTTTGGACATACCATTTGAACAAATTCACGAGAATTATGAATAGGTTTAGTTGTTTTTTTTTTGTTTGTTTTTTTTATAGTATCGTTATCATATTCAAAATGAATGTTTTATAGAAAATAAATATTCTTTAAATGCGCCCTTTTTGAATTTCTTAAATATATACTCAATTTTAAATATAATTGTGAATAATACTCATTACACGCTTATGTTTTAGATTAAATGCTTTTACCACATTTCCGTCTTTACCGGGAGGGGTTCTCTACCTAACTTATCCGGTTCCAATGATGGTCTCTCGATTTCCTTAGCTATGGGTAGGTGGAGGGGAACATCCATTTCCTCTACTACTTGTCTTGATCATATTTCTGTGTTTTGTTTTTCTCTCTATGCGGGATGGGAGAAGGGGGAGGGAGAAACTTGAGGCCTAATGGTATTGATGTCGTATCATGTAATATACCTTTAAGGGAAGGGCCCCATACCATCAATATTGTTACCACCGACCTTCCTCCAAAACGATGGGTTCGCTAGCACGTTTTCCATTTTCGGTATGCTATGAATTCCGATTATATTAATACCCCGAATATTGGTATTCCATTTTACCATTGGATGTTGATGAATATTTATTTAATAAACTTTAAAATAAATTTTCTCCTTTTTTTGCCAGCTTCTAAAAAGTTAATTAATGATTGTGGTAGCAAATCCATTTTGGTTTAATCTCTCCCTAGCCAGTTTTTTTCATACCGAAATTTAATCTGAATGTATTACCAAGTTATTCTATGGCCGGGCGGAAGTTGGGGCGCAGCTCTGTGACTTGAAGTGAGGTGACGTGTTGTATGAGTACAGTAGAATAGAAAGGAGGAGCGAACGTTGAGCCGTGAGGTGTGGTGGCGCAGTTTTAGAGTCACCGTGAGCTGCGGAGGTTTGTGGTCCTGACGCAGTTTGTCACGGCCAACGCGAAGCAGCTGAAGTGAAAAATGGAAGAAAAGTTAATTGGGGCAGTTAGGGACCGAGAAATTATAAACGATATCACATCCTGACTATTCAGAAGTCAAATACAAATAAAAATTAGAAAACTCGTCTTTGAGGACGTATTCTCCCTGTGTCCTACCCTTCTTTAAATAGGAACTTTAAGGAAGTATTTTGTGCAATAACGTGGTCATTAATTCATCTTTGAGATCATCGGAACTCTAATATAAATATTGCACATTTACGAACTCTGCCTTACTCAGTTTCTAATAGAGCCACGTCCCAATTTTTGCTCCCCATGGGCGAAGTCGGCTTAATCTCTACATCCATGGGTCACCTCACCTCACCTCACGTTACGTCACGGCAACAAATTACGCCCGGCCTAACCAGCGTCACGATGTCTATATTCATTTCATGGGGCACCCAAGAAATATATTTTAACTCTATCAGACCAGAATCATATATCTTTTTTTTTTTTATTTGTTGGTTAATTAAAAAAAACTTCGGTATAGGACCAATCATCTGGAAATTTTTTTATTTATTTAAGAAATGTTGTTTATTATTTATTTATTTTTTTTTTTGACCGGAAATGGTCCGGAATTGAAAATATTAGTCTTTTTTTCTAGATATGTTGAAATAACTTTACATAGTTCACAAGTTTCACTGTTTATTGCCTGATGAATGTAAATTTTAATCAATATAATTACATATTACAATTTCGATTTAGAGAGGGATTTTTGCGATGTTTATATTAAAAATTTATAAACTGATATGGAAATAAAAAAAGTGGAACCTGCATATGAATATTTTTCATTAATAATTACAACATTAATTCCCTTTTAATTACCTAATCATGCATGTTATAGAGGCTCGCTAATTAGCTTTAAACCTGAGCTCTCCTCCTCATCAGCATGATAATTATGTTACCTGGCAACCTCAAGGATGAGACCAAGCCTAATCATTAACCCAAGATCTGTGGAGAGGAACGGCGGCGCGGATGGTTAAGGTTGGAGATTAAGCGATCTCAACCCGGAGTACAGTACATAGACCTTTCCTATTGTCTATCTGTAGCCCAAGGCACCCCCGAAGAATCCAATCAGGGTCTCTCCGCTTTGAACTAACCGCTCTATTCTCCTCTAGACGGGTCCAAAGCTTCAAAAATTGTTTTCATCTTCTTATATCACTCTACTCAATTGATGAAGGCCTATATATATATATATATATATATATATATATATATATATATATATATACATACATAAACTGTTTTCCTGTTGACTTCAAAAGGTCCTATGAAATAAATATTTTACCCCGAATATAACTTCTATATTAAATGTATCCTTATAATATTACAGTCATGCCTCCTCATCTACTTATGATATATCAGATTAAGTTTATTTTATTATATCAGATATATTGAATTTTAATTTTATCTCATTAGAAATTAATAGCATGATAAACGGCGCTAATGATTTCAACGTTCCGTTAGTGCTGCTGTAGTATTGAATTCTTACTTCCGTTTATCAGAGCTGGATTCTTAAAATTTGTAAGTCCCAAAAAAATAGAACGCTATTTAGGTATGGGATTCGGCCTCGAACAATTTTATTTTTTACTGTTCTGGGCTTACAATCATGTATTCTTTTTTATCTCCACTTTTTTTATATATCAGATCGTCTTTTCTTATCAAATTCTTAGCATGTCTTTCAACGTCCTCTGCACATGCATACTTCTGTACAATTAGTCCTGTGAAAAGTTGAACAGCATTGGCGATATTGCGAGATGGATATTTCATATCTTCAAGACCTCTCTAAAGAATACGATTGGAAAAACTGAACGGCTACTAATTACTAATGAGGAGCAGGTTTTTTTTTAAATTATTTTCCTCACGTATTAACTCTACGTAAGAACCGTTTATTTGAATTATGCCCCATGCGTTAATGGCATAATATATAACACTTTTGCATAATATTATGTCTTAACAAACAAAACATTGAACTTGAAAAATAGTAACAAAAGTGAAACTTAACAAAACATTGAACTAAATTATGATACAAAGAGATATTAAAATGTCTAAAGCATTGAAAATATATACATATATAAAGAAAACTAAATAAAAAAAAAAAATTAATAAAGCCAACAAGAAATTACCTACGCTGCCCGTCGCTGATATTCAGTAAGTCAAATACATCAAGACATATTATAAAATCTTTTAAATTTTAGAAAGTCTGTTTTGAAGGAATAATAAGTTATTTTAGAAGCTTTTTACTTCCCAATATATCTCAATTATTCAACGTAACATTAATCAATTAAATACATTACTACGGATTATAAAGAGTTATGAATAATAAGCTTGTAACTGTATTTTATTGCATTTTACTAATAAGACTAATTTGTTTTTTGGCTATCCATGAACCATAACTTATCGAGTATGTCACTGGTAAGAATTGGGTTAGTGCAAAAAAGAAGGGTCCTCAGTTTTTATATCTGTTCTTAAGTAAAATAGGTTATCATAGAAAATTCAAAACATGTCTACAAACTGATATTTTTTTTTCTGCTGTCTGCTATTAATAACTGATTTAAGCCTGTTGGTACTAGAAATCATGAGCTTAGTTGCCTTGCTAACATTGAACATAAACTTTAATCTCATTGGAAGCATCTTCTCGCATAAGAAGAATAGTTTATCAAAACAAGTTTTTGAAATGTAAATGATAACGATTACCTAATGTTTTTTTTTTAATTACCATTCATTCCACATCTACCCAAGTGGGTCAATAGAGGTTCCATGAAGAACTTCACAATTACAGTTATGTACAATGATTACTTATTTACATGCCATAAATTGTCTTATTTACATCGTTATTTACATTAACGTTATATTGCATTTTGTTTCATAATTTTGTTTTTTATAGTTTTGTAAATATTAAATGGACAATTCTGCTGTCTTTTAGGAATTTTAATATATTATCAATTTTTTCTTCGTCATTCGACAATGCCTCGGCAATAGTAGGTGGTATGTTGTGTCTTGTTCTGGTTTCAGAGTATAGGCTACATGTTTTTACATTATGTTTTAGTATTAGTGTTGTTTTACATGGTTATCCTTGTATGATGGCTGCACGCCCTGTTCTCGGTCTTGTTGAAATCACGTCTCCATTTCTCGATTTTCTAAATGAGGATTTCCATGAAAAAATGACTTGTTTGATTTCTTTTAGTTTATTCGCAGCCTGAGCCCACCTCCTTTGCCACCGTTCTTACACAAACGTTTCCAGTCGGAGACGGTGGTTATGCTAGTTATTGTGGTCCCGTTTGCCTTATTTCTAGCTAGGTTTGCAGCCTTGCCTGCAGCTTAATTTCCAGCTATACCACGATGTGAGGGTACCCAAGACAGCACAATTCTTCTATCTCGCATTTCCCAAAGTTATTTATTTTCCTGGCAATTTCATTGTCCGAGTTTCCTTCGGCGATTAAAGAACTTAATGATTCCGTAGCTACAAGAGCATTTCTTATATTTTCTGATTTTACTATCAGGCTTGGTATATAGCAAACAGTTCCCCTGTGAAGACGCTGTTCATTGGAGGCAAATTGAACTTTAAGCATCCAAGTAGTATTCCGCATCCAACTTCGGCGTTGACTTTCGACGCATCTGTGAACAGGAAGGTGAATCCGTGGTACTTCAGTTTGTTTTCGTTGAATAATGTCTTCTCAACGAAAGGTTTGTCATCGGTTTTTATCTCATGGGAAAGAGATGTGTCTCTTTATATGAAGGAATTCTTCCACATGGCTCGTCTAGGGTTGTAAGGTTGTCTAGCTTTATATACAAAAGTTGGCTTTATATCCAAAATAAATTTGAATAATTTTTTTTCTTTTATGTTTCTATATGACATTTTAATTATAATTACAGAATTAAGTTAATATTCGTCTTGCTTATCGAACCTCTCCAAGAGCCTGGCGTGAAGTTTAAATTAATCCGTTGTTGGAGGTGGGGATCAGGTAATGCTGGGTCATTAACACGATCCGGATGGCACCTGGCTGATAAGGCCTACTGCAAACATTTGTTACCGAGCTAGAGGGCGAAGAGCCCCCTACCCACTTTTGTCATAGTTTAATAGCTTGCTACTCCTCCCTGCCGAAGCCTTAAAATAGGTTTACACCTAGTATAATTGTGAGTTTTGCGAGAGGTGCGGAATGGAGATTAACCTGGATTTAAATTTGCAAGCTGCCTTTTAAAGAGATTTAATTTATTTTAAGCTCCGTTGGAGCCTCCTTCTACTGTTTCGAAAAGGAATTACTTTTTCAATTATTTATTTCTTCAATACCCTTCTAACCCTTTTTTAATCTATGTAATAATGCGATCTCTAGAAGGGTATCCAATTACCTTCCAGAAATCTGAGATTTAGTTCTTAATTTACAGATTAGGTTATTCAACCTATGGAAGATTTGAATCTTAATAATTGCGCAACAACCAATGTTGAATTTTCAGTTAAATCCCTAAAAGATAAACTATAAACAAAACATTATTATTGATTTTCAAACATAATATACCAGTGATTTATATTTGTTTCAAATTTAGGACGGATACAGTACACAATCTGGGAGTCACTTTCGACACAAGGATGACATGTCAAAATGAAAAAAAGAACGCTTACCAAAAGACTCAAACTTCACTATCCACTATTTTCTAAATCTTCAAGACTAAAACTGAAACAGAAACTAAATACTTACTGAAGCCCATATGGACATACCCCTCACAGATATTCGGCATAGCTAAAAAGACTCACTTACAAAAACTTCAAAATCAATCAAAATTGTTACGACTTAGTACAAAGGCACCCTGGTACGTGACTAACAAAACATTACCAACAGTCGACCAGCACATAACGACTTTTTACAAACGATTTTTTATTAACTTAAACGGACATCCTAACAGTTTAATCAGGAATTATGCTGACATACGCATGGATACGAGAAGACTAAAAAGAAAAAAAAGAAGGCGCTGGATGAGAGATCGGCTCTCTTAGACAGCGAAGGTAATTTAATCAAGCCAGGAAGGGGGTGCTGCTGGGTGCTTTCCCTCCGTATGCCTGACCTATCATTATTTCCTGATATCCCATCCCATTCGCTGATTGTCAGCACCTTGCTGACAGGTGCGAATAAATAATTGAAGTCCAAAGTACTTTTTTCAAGATATAAAATTCATTTCAGAATATTTAATTAACATCTATTAATAAACGAAGGATTTTTTTTTTTTTGTTATTATAATTCAAGACTAAAAAAGTCTCTGAAAGTATTTTTGATTAGGATTTTATAAAATGAAAATATCAGCATATACGAATGTGTTCCCATCTAATTCTGTTAGCTGTTGTTCGAAGCATCACAGTACGGAATTAAATCAACGAAGAAGGCGAACTCTTCCACGCGTTAGTGAAAAATAGATTACTGCACCTTAGGAGGAAAATGTAGAGAAAGAGAGTAAGGTGGCAAACAAGGAGGAAATGAAATTTCCCCAACCATTTCCTTCAGACAGATGTCCTTTGTTCATTGAATATACCGTCTCTTTGAAGTTTTGGGGGATATTTTCACTCAGCCGAATTACCCCTTCTTTTCTGACCTTCGAATCGAAAATTTTGAGAGTGTGGCACAAATTTCTTTTGTGTATATTCTTATTACATTTTAAAATGCAAATAAAGGAACTGGATTTTACCCCGATGAAATGGATTTTCATGTGATGTAGGCCCTCAGTATGGTGTTTTCGATATCACTGTTCACTTTGTAGGGACCCGAAGTTGTAATTTTGAGGTCGCGGCCTTCAGCCTTTTTTTTTTACATTCTACACTGGATAACATATTCTATGGTGATTTAATTTCTGTCTTGAACTGAGTTCACTAAACAAGTTCAAAAAATAAAATAAGTTCGTAATGAAAAAAAATATAAAAGTTTTTGTTGACATGGTATTTATTATGTCACGAAGTATCTAAATGTATCATTCTTGTAACCGTTATTTATATCGAATCACTATTTGAACATCAGATAAGGCAAAGCAATAAACATTACGCACACAAGTACTATGCGAGAAAATCTGGTGCGAGCGCGCAACACACAACTTTCACTTACCAACTTACTTAGATTAGAACTTGATGCGTTTTGTTAGTTGCCACATCTCAAATGAACAGAACATCTTTAATAATAACGCATTGGTTTGTCATTAAAGGCGTACGGCGCATGCGTGAGCTCAAGGTGCTTTATGAGTTGACGGATTATTTTTCTTTTTTTCTCCTGTATATGTTTACTTGATTTTCTTCATATATCATATTTAGCCATTTCTTATTTTTAGGCGTGATAACAGACAGTTCATTTCTCAATATAAACTAAAACAAAGGTACTTTATAGGAAAACAAAAAAGGCCCCTTCCCCATTTAAGCCCTCTCAGAACATTTTAATAATGATAAAGCTTACCTGATATTAAATAACAACTAATTTTCATTAAACATAACGAATTTGATGAAAATCGTTAAAGCCGTTTTTGAGATAATCGATCAAAAAGGTAAAAATTGGAAAAAAATTATGAAATAAAGTCCCCCCTCCTGTGGATCAATTTTGATGAAATTTTTACAGTCATATCTCGGGCATATAAATACATCAAATACAAAGTTTGATCAAAATGGTTAAAGCCTTTTTTGAGTAAATAAAAAAAACACGTGAAAATGATACAAAATTTATTAAGTAAAGTCCCCCCTCCGGTTGATCAATTTTGATGAAATTTTTACAGTCATATCTCGGGCATATAAAATGATTAAATACTCAGTTTAATGAAAATCGTTAGAGCCGTTTTTGAGAAAATCGAAAAAAACTTAAAAAGTTATTAAATAAAGTACCCCCTCCCTTTGAGTAAATTTGATTAAATTTTTGCTGTCACATCGCGGGCATAAACCCAAACTCTAAATACCAAATTTCAGGTTCGCACGGTTTATAGTTTTTGAGCTAGTCTGTTCACACACAAACACACACACACACACACACACACACACACACACACACACACACACACACACACACACACACACACACACACACACACACACACACACACAGACCATTTCGCGGGACTTGGTATTTTCGACTCAGGGGACCCCAAAATGTATGTCGAAAATTTTCACGATCGCAATACTTCCACTTACTATATATTTCATATATAGGTAAGTGAAAGTAATAAAAAAAAGTTCATGAACATCGTCTTATTGTAACAAACGTAATTTTATATTAAGTAGGTATTTCTTTTAAATTCTTATAAAAGTTTAAAATGATATTTTTTTTAATTTTATATGATTTCTTCCTAATGATAAGGAAGGTTTTATTTAAAATAATCGCCTTTATGTACATAGAGTATCAAAAAAAACCGCGAACCCGCGACCTTTAGTATTTAAGTTTCTATGCTAACCACTACACCACAGGTGACCCCTCAAATCCGATATTCTTCAAATCTGATTATTCTTTTTTTAACTGGACTGAAGCATATTTTTAAACGGTGCTTATATAAATTTTCATTTGTTTAATTAGCCACCCCAATTATTTAATTATATTTAATAAGACTTGTCTGATGCCGCTGTTGAATACCGCAGTAGAAACTGAAGGCGAATATGCTAGGCAGTTCTCGCATAATGTAAGTACTTTAAAGGATAGGTAGGTATTTCGCCTGGAATAAATGCATGTAATGGCATAATTGTTTTCAATAGTCTCTTGTTATATTTATTTATTTTATTTGATTTATTATATATGTATATCATTTTTTTAAAAAAATGGACTTTGTAAAAGTGTAATGTACTTTAGAAAATTGAACGTAGCAAACCATGGTCGACATAAATCCTTGTGAACTTTGCGACAAACCATTTTAATAAAATATTACCTTTTTTTTCATCATGCTTCTTCATATTTAATTAATAATAGAGGCATAGTGAAGTACGTTGAGGTTCAAAAATGATAGAATTAAATATACATCTATTTTACTACTCATACTTTAACTTCAGTATTCTCAAAATATGAAATCGCAAGAGCTCACCTTGACTGAGTACCTATACAAAAAAAAAAAAAAAAAAAAAAAAAAAGGAACGCTACACTGCTCAGAGAGGAAGCTAAAAACTAAGCTTCCGATATGCACACTGTACATGTAAAATCAGAAAATTCACACATTATTGGGTGTTTTAAGAATATCATAAAACATATGTTTTTAAAGACTTTTAAAATGTATTGTATATCTGATATTGATTAAAGGATTTTAATAATAAAAAATAAAAATAAGTGGGGTTGATTTCTTTGTGACTTTGGTCCCTTAATTTTTCAGAGGTAAATAATTTTTAAATATACTAATCACATAATTTTGAGTTTCCATATTATTTCCACTCCTGAGACGAAATGGGTTATTACTTACTTTTTTTAGATAACTTTGAAATCTAATAGGAATTAAAAATAATTAATTTACAAATATTAATTAGTGCTGCTATGTTAAACACATTACTTCACTAACATTTAGTTGGAGTTAATTTTGCAAGATATGGATAACAAGAAATATTGTTGATTATACCGCCACTTCACAGAGTTTTATCGAACTGACAAAAAGCCGAATTCGGCGCGATAAAGTGGCCCCTATTCAGCCATCATTCGCCCGACAAATTACTGTCTCTTGTTACAAATTGGCTTTGATGTCTGGAAAACCAGCTGGCCGTCCATAATGATGGATTTAGCAAGTTGCCTCGAGGGAGCTTGAAAAATCACCGCCGGCTCTGCTCGAACAATGTTCTCAAATGCTACGTCACGGTCTACCCCCCCCCTTCTCAACAAATCACAATTTATTTTCTCGCATCCTTTTCGAGGCAGTTCAATGAATATCCGCAATTGCATAGCACTGTCGTTATGTATATAAATAAAGATGAAATTCTGTTTGTTTGTTCTTTATAGAAATCCATACCGTTTGTCATAAATTCTCCAAATTTCGCTCAATGGTTCCTTCATACAGGCGCGAACACCTGTGCATATTTTCATATGCATGTTGCATAACTTCAGCCGATCTTCAGCTGATATTCTTTATTGTTATAAAAATCGTAATGATCTCGCTTTACATTAAGTGTTTACGAAATCGACCGTTTGATTCGAAATAAGTTTCATTTTATAGATTTTGAAGAGTCCAACAAGGCCCGGTAAGTCTTGTCCTTTTTGAGTTATTGGCCGAAGAGTGCGCGTCTCCCCGCTACTCGCTTCTAGCTCCTGGCTCTCTCTTCTGTTCTAACGAACTTTTCTTGACCAAGGTTTTTTCTCATTGTTTTTGCGACTGGATTTCTTCTTTGTTCTTTGATATTTGGTACCTGATTGATTTATGGAAACTACCGTACTGTTTATATGGTTAATTGAAATCTATCACCTCCTTGCTCATCCCCTTCTGCCCTTACGGCTTTCCATCCATGGAATCCCCATTGGCCTCAGTGATATGCCCTTTGATTTCAAAGGAGTACAATTCCCAGCCCAGTTCGGGTCGCATTTGCGATGACTATAAATAAAGCTCAAGGGCTATCACTGAGGGTAGGTTGGTATCAACTTGGAATCCCCATGTTTTTCTCTTGGTCAACTTTAGGTTGCATGCTCTAGAGTAGGTTCATCTAAAGACCTAACTATATATGCCCCAGAGGGTAAAACTAAAAATATAGTATATCCTAAAGCTTTGGAATAATATCTATTAGTGCTATTTTTGTTGTATTTTTTGTTTTTAGACTTGTTCACGTTTATTAGAAAAATGAAATTCCCCGGGTGAAACCGGGATATACAGCTAGTATATTTATATATTTTACAGTGTAAATTTTAGTTGGTATTCTTGACCATTTTCAATTTCCTAACAATCTTTTTAATATTTATTGTAAAATAATATTTACAGCCTGTTTAACAAATTTAAATAGACACTAATATATGCTGAAGAGCGGGTAAAGGATCATGAAAATGTTCATATTAAATTTTAAAAAAGTTTAAAAACACCTCTTAATTATAGTTCGATACACCTTAATTCGATTGGTTATTTTCGATGAAGAAATAATTATTTTAAATATTTTAATGGCATTAGTTAATTATTTTACATAGGCTATGCTAAAACAGACTAATAATTTAGGCGATAATTTTCTTTATATAATATGTCAACATAAGGCCTCTATAAGCTCCCAAGGCAGGAATTATAATTAATAATAATAGTTGAAATCAGAAACTGTAATAGGATCTTTTGACGTATTAGGTGAAAATGGGAGTATTCAAAACAGTTGGAGGAGTGGGAGGTAGGGGCGAGTGTTGGGTTCCACTTTACATAATGAGTGCAACTTTGAAGAGCTTGCGTATCCCCATCATCAAGCTCTTATACAATATTGTTATATTACCTGAAGTCAAGAAGTTTGTATGAACTTATCTTGATTTACCTTGTTTGATAGTTGTTTATAACCGAATCCTTCCCGATCTTAATCAACTTGAATGATTAAATCACATTCTCCACATTTTCGAATAAACATTATAGAAAAGAAAAAATGGCAAAGTACGAAAAATTTTTAGCTTCGAGAATCCTTATTAGTAGTAAAATTCTACCGTGTCCAACAAAATCAAAAGGGTCTAACCACAATTTAGGGAGGATTTGAAATGAGGGGTAGTGTGTAAATTAATTTCGTAACAAGTAGGTAACAATTATTCACTGTTCTTAATAGATTTTATGGTTCCGAATCCAATGAGACCATTCTCAATCTGGCACATTCAATATTTCTGCAGTTTTCAAAGATTACAGGAAATAATACGGTTTTAGGCAGAATGATGTCACAATTTAAAAATAGATTATGTAAGCACATAGGAATTCATTAATGTTTAGAGAAGAATGGATTTTCAAGTTAAATATTTTTCAATAAGTTTATATCTAAGTTCAAACAAGTAGCTAAGTATTCGAAATGTTTAAGATAATAATCTTAAACCCTACAAGAGAATTAGCAATTAGAATTTTATATTTATATAATTTTATATTAATCATGTAGGTACATTTCTTACTAAAATTGAAATATGCATATATTTTACTAATATAAATAAATTATTTAATAAAGAAATAAATTTATATAATATAAAAATTGAAATTAATTTAATCTATTTTTTTGGGTAACCCCATTGTTTTAAATTGTTTTAAATTATTTTAAATATTTTATTTTTGAAGAGAAAAGATTGGGCTCCGCCGGAAGTCGAACCCGGGTCTTCTGCGTGACATGCGCGGTATGCTAACCACTGCACCACAGAGCTCGCTTCCAAGCGGAGCCAATCCTTCCACTTCACTGATAGCTTTGTTGTCCACCTCCCGTGAATACTCGCAATTTGTGAAATCTAGGGAGAGGTATCAGTGAAGAGGAAGGATTGGCTCCGCTTGGGAGCGAGCTCTGTGGTGCAGTGGGTAGCATACCGCGCATGTCACGCGGAAGACCCGATGACTAAGATGTTCGAATACCATCTACGCTTCACTAGAACCTTCCAGGCAGGTCTTTTTCAGACTAAATATAAGGAGTGATGAACAACAGTGTTAGTCTTGTTCTGAAGCTCAAGTCATATGGTTATTTATTGTGTTGCTGTGTAGTTGCAAAATGATACTTTTTGTAATTTGTTTAATGATTTGTGTTATAGTTCGTATGGCATTTTAAAATTATTATTTCCGTTTAGTAAAAATTATTTTAACCTACAAATTGTTACCTGTATAGAATAGAGTATGCAGGATAATGTAATAGGAAGCTATTGTTATTAGATTTTACCTATAAACACACAAAACTTCTCATGAAAATTCAAATGTATTATGATTGAATTTTATTTACCATTTATTTATTTTATGGTATGTGAGCATAGCCAATCAACAAAATATACAAAAATGAGTGAGATCTAGGATCACGGGAGCAAGGTTTCATTACTTATAACAGAAAAGAATCCTTTTTAGTTCATACATCTCCAAAAGGAAATTTAAGTAGAAAAAAATATTGAAAAAACTTTTCTTTAACTATTACTTATCGAAATATTTGGGCTAGTATAGTCGTGAAAGAAAAAAAACGTAGAAATTGTTTTCTTTTTTATCGAAAGAAATAATACTATGTACCAGTCTCAAGGCCGTTGATATTAAAGATCTTAGGACTCATAGACACACCGTTCACATACTTTAACACACAAAAAAAAAAATAAAACTAAAATAATAATAATATAAAATAATAAATTAATTAAAATTAAGGTACTTATCAGTGTTTACATTCTGCCTGGGAAATTCCGTTTCATGATTTGCTGATTATTTGAAATATGAGAATGGGAGAGATCTGTTCAGAAAAACGTAGAATAAAATTGGTTTGTGAGAAATGTGAAAACATACATTTTTTTTTTTTTTTTTTTTTATGGTTTGATTTGATCCAAGGTTATTAACGTTTTAACTTGGGTTTCACACAGTAAAAGATAATTTAATATCAGTCAAAAATGTGATTAAAGGAAGTGTTATTTTATAAAATCTCTCAAATGTCGTCGTAAAAACCATAAAAACGCGAATATTCTAAATTTAATTTGATCCGGAAGCGTAAAGACTTATCTTTTACGTTAAAAGACTTACGATGAGAAGTTAAATGAAATTTAATCGGCGGATCCTTTTGTTAATGGAGGAAAAAATTCTGAAATTGTAAAGACGCTTCTCAAGTCCGGGAGAGCAGAAATAAACGATAAGCTCTTTTGTTCTTATCTTGAACGTCGCAATCCTCTTATTGTCATCCGCTGCCTGCAAGTTGGGGCATGCTTCGCTGCTTGATCATGACTTAAACTCAGCTTTGAATGGACTTATTTAAAATATTATAGTATTGAAAGTTAATTAACTTAATGGTGAGAGGATAAATATAAAATTTTATAAGTATATAAATATATAATTAATAATAAAATATTCATAATTTTATTTACTCAGCTTAATACTTGAAAGATGAAATGTTACTGTGGAGCATAGTTCTTGTGGTGTCTAAAGTTTACTTCAAGTATAGTTTACAATAAAACTGGATTATGTTTTATAATTCTATGTTCAATTAACATTATATTACAGACTTTTCCTTTTTGCAGGGTTTATTGCTTTAAAAAAATTAAAACTGTATTATTTTCCTCATAGAGATTAAATTCCTCATAACAAGAGCAGGGGAAAAAACGACTAATATAATGGGTTGGTATTTCCTCCCTTCTTTTTTGTAACATATTTTTTGATCAATGTATGCTCGTGAAATACTGATTCATGTCGTAACAATATTTATTAAAAATGTCAGGGAAAACCAAATGAATTTTAAACTAGCATGGTTGTGTTTTGTTTCGATTCAACCTTCAATTATTTTTTCTTTAAATATTTATTTGTGCCTGTCCGACAAATATCGAAAAAATGTACATTAGCCAACAGCACCACTCTTTTCCTAGAGTTTTGAACTATTTTAACACTTGTAATTTTCTGGAAGATAAAACTTTTAGTTTTATAGTAGATATTTTCGTTTTAAATAACAGAAAGTTTTAGTGATATGGTGGTGGGTGTAGAAATTTTTTAGTCTCTTACACCAAAATGCTTCTGTAATTGTGAGTCCTAAACATTTTTATTAGAACGTTTCTATTTTTTCTAAGTGAATCTTTTTCCCCTTAGCACATGAATATGTGTGGAGAGCTCCCTATTGGTTTAAGCGAGTATAGAATTTTTTTTAATTTTTGTTACAGTGTCAGTTTAGATATTAATGAAAAAAAGAATTTATTAATGTTTTTTAACCGACTTCGAACGAAAAAGGAGGTTACTCAATTCGATACGTATGTGGCTTTTTTTTTTTTTTTTTTTATTCGTTACCCCTTCCTGGCCATGTGTGGCATACGGGGGGTTACTCTACAGGTGTATAACCAACCTATCCTAACCATGGTGGGTAGGTCGAGATTTTATTCCGTGGGGCCTCCACGAAATAAAAGTCAACCATCCCAGGGCGGATTCGAACAGCCACCGATCGGCTCGAGCGTGTTAAAGCGGGCCGCGCTCCAACACGCTCGGCTATCCCCGGCCCTTTTTTTTTCTATGTATGTTCACCGATTACTCAGAGATGGGTGGACCAATTGGAACGAAACCTTTTGCATCTTGTAGAGTATTTTCCCAAGGTGGTCGCATTTAAACCTTTTTGGGGTTCCTAATTTATTTAAGAAGTTATCGGGAAAAAACATGAAAATAATTATTTAATTATTGCTCAAATTGTTTAATTATTGGAAAAACATATGGCATATATAATATAAGGTATGCTCCAACAAGCTATTAAAACTAATTGATAACTAACAAATCCAAATATTATATTACTGCTGGATGAATCAAATGGGAAAACCAACCAATCAAATTCAGAATCAAAAGAGTGGGGGGAGAACATGAGCAGTCTGTTAGTTATCGATGAGTTTTACGTGCTTGTTGGAACAAACCTATACATAACCTTAACTATGTTTTCAACATTAGATTTAAATGAAGATATAAATATTAGCAGAATATAATATCGCTGTCGTTTTCTGTAGCGATATTAGCATAAATAATAGATAGATGTATATTCACCGATAACAGTAAACCTTCTTAATTTAGATCTAATCAACGGTTGGACACCATAATCATAAGACAACAAAATTCGTGGAATTCCAAGAAAGACTGAGTATTTAATCGGTAATCGTTTTAAAGCAGAATTTAAGACTTCTTCAAGTTCCCGAAGGATCGTTTAAATTTAAAATCGTAGTAGCTATTATTGATTTAAATTAGATTTTGATTTCTATCTTTTATTGACTATGCACATTAAAAAAGAATACAATAATTCCTGGAAAAGCTCATTTTCAGTTGACTTAATAAACGATTCAGATACCTCTGTCTTCTTCCGGATACTCTCGGTTACTGTTGAATATCTTGCCGGAGGTCTTGTGCCGATCCTTTAAGGGTGACACTTCTGTTATGTTATCCGGATTACTAGTATCGGGTTTTAAATTTGTTTCTACAACTATCGAGGCTTTTGCTGGTGTTCATCCATCAATAAAAACTACAAAATAAAACTTGATAACTACCCGAAAACAACCTCATTGTATGAAAGTCCCCTCAGCAAAAATTTGGCAGTCATGGAAATGATTGTTAAAAATGATGATAAATGCTACGCCTCTAGAATTGAAGCAACATTGTTTAGCAATTTATTTTCTGAATAATGTTTTATTACGAAGGATATAATTCATAGTACTTCGGTACTAAATTTAGTCAAAAATTCATCGAAAGGAATTACGAACATAATTGAATCAACCTTTGGAATTAAGTCAATGGTCTAATACGGAGAATAATAATATCCTTCGTAATAATAAATTAACCATATGTGAGTCCCAAACCATGTTGCTTCTATCCTAGCGGGGCAGTCTTTTTGATATCGATAAATTTTATGGTTGCCCCGTTTTTTGGCAGGGACTTCTATCCAATGAAGTCGTGTATAATATCGCCATAGTTTTCAGAAGGATATTCAAGCAATCAAAATTTAAAAATTACTTTCAAATTTACTATAGGTCATATTAGCATCCACATCGATTCTCTATTAACGATATCATGTCTAAAACCGGCCAAAATCTCGACTGTTCAGTGACTTATCTACTTCATCTTGGAATGGCCGGATTTATGTATTTATCTGTATTTAACTCAACACATCTCGGAACACTGATTCTCTACATAAATGACAAGTACTGACGACATTTAGCAAAGGAAAAATATTGTCATTGTGGAAAAACATTTTATGTGTTCCCTTCCCAAATGAACATTGATCTTTTAAAAAAAAAAAATCCATTTATAATCATAAAAAGTAGTGTGTTGAAAGTTGTTTAATACACGCACCGCTTTCCCACTTTCTGTGTGTATTCATAAAATTGAAAAGGTAAAGTGTATTTCATAATAATTTTATACAATTATTGTATAATAAAAAGACCTGGGAAAGACAAACGTGGTAGAGCGTAAAAAGATTTCGAAATTTTTAAACCAACGTTTATTTTATCAACGACCAATTACCAACGAAATTTTTAAACCAAGGTACGGTTTTCTACATTTGTTATCTTCTCCAACTAAAAATTGTGAAATAAAAAACATTTTATAAAAAAATATTAAACCGACTTCGAAACCTAGGAACCATTAAAAATAAATTCACTGAAAAGTATGAAATAATTACCTTCTGATTTTTATGAATACACAGCAAAATTGAAAATGGTATAAAAAGTGGAAAAGTGCAATAAGACGAATAATTTTATTTTGATTTGTACAAATACACTCTAATTGTTAATAAAAATTATTAAATTAAAATATTAAATACTATGTTCAATACAACACAATCTTTTCGGAGACGGCGCGAAATTTAAAATATTTAACACTAGACATTATGAAAATCTTCTAAATGGATCTTTTCTTCCTATCTATTACTTTCAATGACTACTAATGGGATTGTATCAGTAACATTTCATTTCTATTTTGCGCCGCCTCCGAAAAGATTGTGTTGTATTGAACATAGTATTTAATATTTTAATTTAATAATTTTTATTAACAATTAGTGTGTATTTGTACAAATCAAAATAAAATTATTCGTCTTATTGCACTTATTGCACTTATCTTATTGCACTCTTATAATGAACTTGAAATCGCCCAATAGACATGAAGCGAACAGTCCTCGTTTCTAATCAGTTCTATATTCATTATGGTTGAACATTTTGTTGTAAATAATGGTACAATATTCTCAACCAATCATCTACTAAATCCTAACTAAAGTCGGATGTTAGCCATCGTATATAACTATGTATCATGAGCGTTTATGAGTCCCACTCCCTTACCGTGTAAGTAATATAAAGAAAATATTAAGTACTTAATCTGAATTATGTTAGTAACTTATGAAAACCGAAGCAGAACCCCTCAAACATCCCCGTTCGTAAGTAAGTTATAAGATAATGAATGATAAGTTATCACACCTCCCCATGAAACTTTTTTCTATAGAAATTTGATGTATTTTAAACTAACTGTTGTAATCTTGATTTTTAAAACCGCTATATATTTGTATTTAATAATAAACTTTACATGTAGTTTTAGTTAAGATCAAAAGATGAAACCAAGAAAATGTTTATAAAAGGAAGAAAACAAAAAATAAAAACGAAAAACAATAGAAATATATATGTTTTTTAAGTTCTTTTTTTTTCGCCTCCAAAAGGACCTCCGATTACGAGGAGAATTTTTGCTAAAAAGAGATTTCAGTATTTTTAGGGATTGAGGCGGATGGAAAAATTATGAATAAAAAATGAGTATAAAAAGAAATTAATGTGAAATGA
The DNA here is from genome assembly GCA_911387785.2 of Aelia acuminata. Lineage (NCBI taxonomy): Eukaryota > Metazoa > Arthropoda > Insecta > Hemiptera > Pentatomidae > Aelia > Aelia acuminata. The sequence goes on along the minus strand of OU426982.1, from coordinate 100,159,033 downwards.
TAAAGCATAGTGGGCTACAACATATAAAAATGCATAGGTAACAGAAACGGACCTGACAATAGGACATAGGACCTGAGAATTTCATGGATGCATTTTTTTCTAGTTGCATAGGTATAAAAAGACTTATTGTATAAAAAACATTTTATAAAAAAATATTAAACCGACTTCGAAACCTAGGAACCAGTAAAAATAAATTCACTGAAAAGTATGAAATAATTACCTTCTGATTTTTATGAATACACAGCAAAATTGAAAATGGTATAAAAAGTGGAAAAGTGCAATAAGACGAATAATTTTATTTTGATTTGTACAAATACACTCTAATTGTTAATAAAAATTATTAAATTAAAATATTAAATACTATGTTCAATACAACACAATCTTTTCGGAGACGGCGCGAAATTTAAAATATTTAACACTAGACATTATAAAAATCTTCTAAATGGATCTTTTCTTCCTATCTATTACTTTCAATGACTACTAATGGGATTGTATCAGTAACATTTCATTTCTATTTTGCGCCGCCTCCGAAAAGATTGTGTTGTATTGAACATAGTATTTAATATTTTAATTTAATAATTTTTATTAACAATTAGTGTGTATTTGTACAAATCAAAATAAAATTATTCGTCTTATTGCACTTATTGCACTTATCTTATTGCACTCTTATAATGAACTTGAAATCGCCCAATAGACATGAAGCGAACAGTCCTCGTTTCTAATCAGTTCTATATTCATTATGGTTGAACATTTTGTTGTAAATAATGGTACAATATTCTCAACCAATCATCTACTAAATCCTAACTAAAGTCGGATGTTAGCCATCGTATATAACTAGGTATCATGAGCGTTTATGAGCCCCACTCCCTTACCGAGTAAGTAATATAAAGAAAATATTAAGTACTTAATCTGAATTATGTTAGTAACTTATGAAAACCGAAGCAGAACCCCTCAAACATCCCCGTTCGTAAGTAAGTTATAAGATAATGAATGATAAGTTATCACACCTCCCCATGAAACTTTTTTCTATAGAAATTTGATGTATTTTAAACTAACTGTTGTAATCTTGATTTTTAAAACCGCTATATATTTGTATTTAATAATAAACTTTACATGTAGTTTTAGTTAAGATCAAAAGATGAAACCAAGAAAATGTTTATAAAAGGAAGAAAACAAAAAATAAAAACGAAAAACAATAGAAATATATATGTTTTTTAAGTTCTTATTTTTTCGCCTCCAAAAGGACCTCCGATTACGAGGAGAATTTTTGCTAAAAAGAGATTTCAGTATTTTTAGGGATTGAGGCGGATGGAAAAATTATGAATAAAAAATGAGTATAAAAAGAAATTAATGTGAAATGATAAAGCATAGTGGGCTACAACATATAAAAATGAATAGGTAACAGAAACGGACCTGACAATAGGACATAGGACCTGAGAATTTCATGGATGCATTTTTTTCTAGTTGCATAGGTATAAAAAGACTTATTGTATAAAAAACATTTTATAAAAAAATATTAAACCGACTTCGAAACCTAGGAACCAGTAAAAATAAATTCACTGAAAAGTATGAAATAATTACCTTCTGATTTTTATGAATACACAGCAAAATTGAAAATGGTATAAAAAGTGGAAAAGTGCAATAAGACGAATAATTTTATTTTGATTTGTACAAATACACACTAATTGTTAATAAAAATTATTAAATTAAAATATTAAATACTATGTTCAATACAACACAATCTTTTCGGAGGCGGCGCAAAATAGAAATGAAATGTTACTGATACAATCCCATTAGTAGTCATTGAAAGTAATAGATAGGAAGAAAAGATCCATTTAGAAGATTTTCATAATGTCTAGTGTTAAATATTTTAAATTTTGCGCCGCCTCCGAAAAGATTGTGTTGTATTGAACATAGTGCTTAATATTTTTATTTAATAATTTTTATTAACAATTAGTGTGTATTTGTACAAATCAAAATAAAATTATTCGTCTTATTGCACTTTTCCACTTTTTATACCATTTTCAATTTTGCTGTGTATTCATAAAAATCAGAAGGTAATTATTTCATACTTTTCAGTGAATTTATTTTTACTGGTTCCTAGGTTTCGAAGTCGGTTTAATATTTTTTTATAAAATGTTTTTTATACAATAAGTCTTTTTATACCTATGCAACTAGAAAAAAATGCATCCATGAAATTCTCAGGTCCTATGTCCTATTGTCAGGTCCGTTTCTGTTACCTATGCATTTTTATATGTTGTAGCCCACTATGCTTTATCATTTCACATTAATTTCTTTTTATACTCATTTTTTATTCATAATTTTTCCATCCGCCTCAATCCCTAAAAATACTGAAATCTCTTTTTAGCAAAAATTCTCCTCGTAATCGGAGGTCCTTTTGGAGGCGAAAAAATAAGAACTTAAAAAACATATATATTTCTATTGTTTTTCGTTTTTATTTTTTGTTTTCTTCCTTTTATAAACATTTTCTTGGTTTCATCTTTTGATCTTAACTAAAACTACATGTAAAGTTTATTATTAAATACAAATATATAGCGGTTTTAAAAATCAAGATTACAACATTTAGTTTAAAATACATCAAATTTCTATAGAAAAAAGTTTCATGGGGAGGTGTGATAACTTATCATTCATTATCTTATAACTTACTTACGAACGGGGATGTTTGAGGGGTTCTGCTTCGGTTTTCATAAGTTACTAACATAATTCAGATTAAGTACTTAATATTTTCTTTATATTACTTACACGGTAAGGGAGTGGGGCTCATAAACGCTCATGATACATAGTTATATACGATGGCTAACATCCGACTTTAGTTAGGATTTAGTAGATGATTGGTTGAGAATATTGTACCATTATTTACAACAAAATGTTCAACCATAATCAATATAGAACTGATTAGAAACGAGGACTGTTCGCTTCATGTCTATTGGGCGATTTCAAGTTCATTATAAATTGAGATCCAACAGTCGGTAAATATTTTATTTCAAACAACAGACTCCGAGCTTTGTTCCTTCGACAATGGCGAACCTCTACCGAACTTGGCACCGCGGATTGAGTTGAGGGCGGGAGAATTTCAATACCTTTCTTTGATCTTCACTTGGCTCAATCGAATCCTGTTCTCCAATCGAAATTAAATTCTTCCACTTTTATTCTAAGTCTTTCATTACATTAACTCTCTGGTAAAGTTTTTTGGATCCATATATACGTTTAAAAAAAAATTATTTTGTATTGAGCAGAATTAGGGTTCTTGTTTGAAACTTTCTAACCTTTTTTGTTTTTTAATGGGATTTTATAACAAATTTAGTTGATTTTGCATGAATAACGCAGTCTCACTTCGTTTTTTATTCTAAAAACACCATCATGGAAATCCATTTTCTCATCCGTGACACGAATTAGATTGTTTCTAGTAAACAGTTCTTGAATGTGTTAGGTGTATTGGGTAAGGTTGTCATTAAAATTGTCCTTTTCAGAAGAGAGTTTGATTCTTTTAACATGTTAAATAAGACCCGGATTCACTTTTTGTTTCTTTTAAATTTAAGTAGTTATAAATAAAAAATAAAAAAAATAAATAGAAAAGAAGCTGTTTTGTCTGCGTATAGTAGTATTTTATTACTTTTTGGTTATAGCTAAGTAAGTTTAAAAGGTTGTTTTTGCTCATAAAATTTGTAAAATATCTTTTGCTTTTACAATATTTGAATTAATATTTAACTAATTATTTCATTTATAAGACAACGATACTTTGTGAAACCCTACAAATGACAAGTCACTACTATTCCGAAGACCCTAAGAACTGACCTGTTTGATAATATACAGATTTTTTCAATGTAAATCATCAACAAGAGTTACTAAAAATAAAATAAATCAACTTTCAACTTATTCGGTTTTCTTTTGGAATTGGATGTGTTGTTGTTTTAACGTTCATATATTGTTACATAATCAATCATCAAATATTTTTTCTTAGATCTTAGTATCCAACTCTAACCAAAAACCACATAATTATGTTTGTAAAAGTAATAAGTTTATTACATCAGCTTGAAAATTAGACTATTTTTGATTGATGCAGTCATTTTGTAACAGAAAATATTTGTAAATTTCAATTTTTATACAGTGTTCTTAAAGGCTTTGTCAAAAAAAATAAAAAAAATTGTCGTCCTAAAGATGTACCAGTAAAAGTCTATCGCGGTAGTAAGGAAGCAAAAAACATTACTTATTATTCATTAATAACAAAGCAAATTCTCAATTGATACCAATAACTAATTGTCGTAGTATTCAAAGTTTACATTACTTTAATTCAGTCGAGAGATGACTTCGGTAAAAAGTCAAGGACATTTACGTACTATGTGTCAGTGCAAGGAGGTTCCAGAAGGAATTAGAGTAAGTTCGAAAGTGATTAAAGACCAACAGTCATGACGATGTGTTCGTGAGGTTTAGTTTGCAATGTATACCACCACCAATTAGTCAACTGTCGCGACCGTTTATTCCTATCACACATTGTATCACCCAAGACATTAGAGTCTTGTTGAAGAATAAAGATTTTAATATATGTATTTTTTAAAAGGCAGAAATGTAATGTCCAACCTATAAAATTTTATCTCAGAAAAAAAAAATCTTGAACAAAATTTAATCTATCCAGCATTGGAAATATAAGAATTGCCGTTGAAATGAGCCGACGAAATGAGCCGGCTCGTACTGATAAAACTCTCTTCAGAAGTACGGAATGCTTGGGGAGTTAAGCTTCCAAGGGGTAGAACAATAAAATCGATGGGATGATAACATTAAACCCACTTCCCTTAAGTGGGGATTTCTTGAACCTAAGGTTATGAGAATTATGGGGGGAGCCTTTTTAGGCCTTTTACTGCTATTGCTCTCTTCCCCTTTTATTTTATATTTTTTTGTTTGTTTTTGTTTTTTATCTTTGCATGCTTTTATGCCACTATGTACTAGTACGCGAATTAATGGCTGAAAAATATTCTCCCCTTATATTTTTTTCGAATAAAAAATAACTCATATATACGCATTACAGCCAAAATAGATATTAAAAAAATAAAAGAAGATTGAATAATTTTTTGGCTCAATATTTTAATACGCGCCTGTCTAAAAACATTGATATTCATCAAATGTTAACCTTGCAAATAATGGTATGTTAGGCACGGGTTGGGATGGCGCTTTGCTGTACTCCTTGCTTGGCTTGCTTGAGTTAATCTGGTTTGTTAATTAAGAAGATCTCTCATTCAGTGCCTATTTAATCTCTTATCTACAGCAATCTCAGCTATTGCCATGCCTGTCTTTAAATACACTATCTAATAAATTATATAATAAAATAAGCAATCTTCAACTGTTAGTATTTATTTTTGCAGTTGTAAACGCATGGTCACCATGGTGCAGCGGCAGACTGCTCATAGCTCCATAGCCAATCCCCTTTAGGACCAATGTGTTCTTCCCACCGATGGGCTATTTCAAGTTCATGAACAGTGACAAAATGGTGCGCTGGTCCAGTGCCATGGAATATGGTAGCACGTCAGCAGGCCCAGAGAATTTCTTTCCCCAAAGCAGACGGTCCATGGGCCGAACTTCCGGGGGCTCTGATATCCTGGAAAACCACACCTTGATTCTCGATGCGATACACAGGGCAAGTTTATCACTTCTACACTTGTGTGAGTCACGTCCAGTAGGCTGACGGTTCTCAGATACTCGTGGGGAGGGGTAAGGCTTTGACTTTTATCGGCGGGCGGTCTCTCGAATGCACAGTGGGACGAATCGCCAATCTAGGGGGAAATAATTCTGGAAGCGACTTATTTTATGTTAATGTTTGTAGAAAATTGCATTTAAGCATGAATTAATAAATAAAAGTCAAAATAGTGGTTTTTAGCAATGGTCATAAAAAAATTAAAAAAAAAAAAAATTAAAAACCAATATAAAATTATTTAGATAAATTGTAAATAATGGAGTAATTCTATTTATATTCCTTTATTCAATTTTCAATTATTCAAAAAGAAAAAAAACATATTAACTATAAAATAACGTCACATACATTTTTTAAAAATTATGTATTAAATTCTAATATCGAAATGTAAAAAAAATTGTTTTTCATTCCGAATCATCTGAATCTGATGGATCTGAATCCATCCATCTGAATGCATACATCCGGCGACTTCAATACAAATATTCTATCCAATTCTCCCAAAAAACAGTTCATTTCAGACCTGGTTCCCTGAACCTATTTATTGTTCGTTTCGAGTCGAGTAATCATGCCCAATCTTTCCTTACTGATATCGATCATATTTTCGAGGACTTTTGTCAACAACTAGTATCATACTCATAAAATCTGTGAACGACGACTTAATACCTATTCCCAATGATCTTTCGAATCCTAATTTATTTCTAAAATATATATCTTGGAAAAACCTAGATTACCTGACAGCAGATGAAATAAATCTATCCCTTGATCTACTATCCCGTTGTATAGGACCCATCTATTCCTATGAATCAATTGATGACATGGTAGAATGCCTTACATCCAATCTCGTTGCCATCCTAAAATAAATTGAGATCCTTAAAACTTGTACCTTCAGATGCTCCCTAGTCCTAGGAATTAACCCAGATATTCGGGAAATGTTGAAGAAAAGGATGATTCCAGACGTACCGGAATAATCTTCAGGTATCTTACGGTATTTATTCTAGACCTGGTATGTTCCCTGAACCTATTTATTGTTCGTTTTGAGTCGAGTAATCATACCCAATCTTTCCTTACTGATGTCGATCCCCCACCACTACACCACAAAATAAAGACTTATTTAATATTTACCTATGCGAGAGGTAATTAGATAGGAAAGAAAAGAAAAAAAACCTGAAATATACATTTCATCTATACGACCGTGCTGTTCCCACATATTAAAAATATCGGATCTTAATAATGACACGTTAACACCTGAAAATAAAACACCGTACCATACATTAGCAGGAATAAGAAATGCGTAATGAAAAATTTGTCATTGTATAATGTTGATTGTATTCTGTGAAAATATCTGTCTATTTATCTAAGTCGTTATAGATTTTTAGTTATCGCATTTTTACTAGCAATAATTAAATAATTAGTAGTTTAAAGTAAATAGCTTACTAAGTTGACTACTGGAAATAAAGAAGGGTACATCACACTTAAAAAGCCAAATAAATATAATAAATATAAACTTACTTGCCGTATCCGTCTTCCATACCGTGGTATAAATTTTTTTCCAAAACAATATGAAATTCGCTGATCTATGTTGCAGCTTCATCAATAAGATGTTCAAATTATCTGACTTATTGTGACGAGTGTGGCGTGTTTATTCTTTTGTCATTCCGTTGGTATTTGTTTTAAGGAATTAATGGTTTGTAGATACCTAAGGTATACTGTTGTTTTCATGCTTTACTTCTTTCTTATTCCTAGAAAGGAAAAAATCTTGCTATTTGCTTTTAATTGTTGTACTTATGGTCATCGAATCTCGTTTCTTCATAGCTTCGGAGATTGCCGTAGTGTATTCCAATGAAAGTGGTTTACTATATATCTATAAATTTCATTAGCACCTCCGTATTGCCTCAAAATATTAAAAATATAGGCTCTCAACAATGAGAGATTTATACCTTTAAAAAAAGCGCACACCTTTATTAGCAGGTATTAGCAGTTCATAATGAATACTTTATTTCTATATAGTGTGGACTATATTCTGTATAATTATCTCGGTGTAGATCGGTGTAGATTTTTAGTAACCCCTTTTTTTATAAGAAAAAAATATAGCTTATCGACTATTGAAAAGAAAGGAGGATACTCTGTATTATATCCACATTTAAAGAACCAAGAACTTATATAAACTTAATTTCTGAATCGTCTTCTATTGCCTAGCATAAATTTTTTTCAAAAAAACACGATCCATTCTATGATTCTATTGATTTTACAATATAATTTGGAAATACGCTGACTAAGCATTATGAGCGAACTACAGTATTCAAACCCCCATTATTCTGTTAATACTTGCTTAAAGTGATTAATAATTTGTAAATGCCTTAGCTAGACTATTGTTTTCAAGAGACCGACAAGATTTTTTCATTTCGTTGATGTTAACTATTTCCGCCTAGATTGGCGATTCGTCCCACTGTGGAATGGAGCGGTCACACAAGCACCAATGTCCACTTGGCCATCCTGCCCCCTTTCAATAAACTATAAATTGTAAAATTAGAAATAATCACGAGTGAAATCATGAATTGGTTAATAAAAAGAATTTTAACATAAAAAAAACAATAATTTACTAAAAATAACACCAAATAATAAAGAGGCTGACACTTTGAGAATTTTGCATTAGGAAAGCAAACATTTGCTAAAATTAATATACCGCGAGCGCATAGGCAAACATGTATAAATATATGTTGAGGTAGGGGTTGTCTATTGATAAGCTCTTGCAATTTATCAATTCTCTCTCTCCCCCTCCCCACACCCCCCCGCCCAATAAATTAGCCCTATCTAACAGAGCTTTGCATTGCCTTTCAAACAGGTGAACCCTCCAACCCCTTTCTTTCTCCCCCCCCCCCACGAATTATCGGATTAACGATCCTCGATTCCTTTTCAAGAGCACCACTACTAAATCTTGAAAAGCACTCTTGGCTTCCTTAAGGAGTGCGTTTACCGTTGAGGTATTCAAGTACCTGGTTTTTTCCTTTTTATTTTATTTTATTTTTTTTTTTTTATGAAGATTATAAATCTTTATATTGAACTTCATCTATCTAAAATATACTCAATTAATTAGAAAACTGAATATAATAAAAGGAATTTCGTTTAATCATGAGGATATGTTTAAAAAAATCATATATCTTTGTATCTATGATTCACTAGTTCATCGGAGAATCAAAGAAATTCTTGATAGTACTTTAATCAAGATTATTTTGTTTAAAAAAAACACTTAATTTTTTTGTTTTTTTTAAATGCACTAGCGTTAGATAAAAAAATTATCTTTAAAGATTTATCTTCTGCTGTTATAATTGAACATAAAAATGATAAGCGAAACGAACTTTTAAAGATTTTTAGTGATTCATGCATTAGTATAAATGTTTTAAAAATTTAGGAGTGAGTAATAGTCAACTGTTATTCCTTATAATAGGTTGATTCATAATCAGGCTTTTCAGGTAAAAAATTTCTTAACGACGAGTCTTTGTATTACTTTGGACTCAGAAGCCCTGATTAAATCCACCGATTTATCTGAAAATTCTGATTATGAATCAACCTATCATAAATGTTTTAATATTTTCAAACGCTAATAAACTTTAAAGCACATAATAAAAAATACTCCATAAAATAGCATGGTATATCTCAAGCTCATTTAGGAAAAAAAATTAAATAGAGAATAAAATAAAAAAATAGACAAATTCGTGCCAGCCAACAGTAAAATTATACATACTACACTTCAAAAACACTAAATTTGATAAAATGATTCAGATCCAAATTTACTTATTTACTTCCTGTTTTAGTCACCTTAATCTTATATTGAGGGTACGATATGACCCTCAATATAAGATTACCCTAACTAAAAATATTGATATTTCTTTATATTGATATATAGATACCATATATTTCGTCATTAATATTGACCGTGTAAGGAAGGCTTTACTTTGTGAATAGTTTGAGCAAAGTTATGACAATACTGTCACAAAGGTATCGATAGTTCTTTCAATACAGATTTTTTTTTTTGTGTGTGTTCTTATATCATAAATACAAATACGTTTGATTAATATCCTTTATCCGGATATTAAATCATATAATGCCTATCTAGAAAGATATATATTATCTTATTTATAATTAAGATGGTATATAATCTAATTTACTAACACATAATCTAATTATACCCATACAGTGCGATGAGTTCGGTCGGGTACGGTAGAGGTGGTGAGTGGGTGCTTGTTAGCGAACTGGGACCATAAGGAGGCGAACCAATCAGGTCTTAGGTCCTCGGAGATGCCTTCGACAACTCATCAGCCGGGACACCTTTACTAACAAACTTTCCTTCTTTCAGCAGTCGCTTCATATGGCTAGTTCCTTACCCTAGGGTCACGTTTTCTTAATCAAGTTTTGAAAGATACAGTATTCGCCGGGAAAGAAAATTATGTAGTGATTCATGCAGAAGTTATATCCCTTCTCCTTTAACATAACTATTTGCATTCAACATAACTAGAAGTGGAAGTAATTAAAGGAACAAAAGTTTTCATCTAAAGCATACCAAATGCTTACGACAAAAAAAAAATTTATAATAATTTTTTAAGACTAGTTGGATATCCGCGAAAACTTATTGTTCTATGTAGAAAAGGGAATGATAGCAGTTTATTATACAATGGAGATGAGCAAAAACTGAACTGCTTCAAAATAATAATAACATTCTGATATTAAATAACATTTTCAAAGAATGTCCCTTTTACATTCGGCAAATCGATAATTTAGGGCTAAAATCCTTAAAAATTAACCACACGCAGTAGAATTTGTCCTATTTTTTTTGTAATCTATAGACTTGAATATAGGAAATATTAAATCAAATGTAAAATTTAATTTTTGTCTCAGTCAGAGTTTTGAAGTTTTAGAAAAAAATGAGTAAAACTTACTTTTACTTTTGGTTTCATACTTCTTACTGAAACCAATATGGACATACTCTTCGCAGATATACGGTACAGCCCAAAAGACCCACTTACAAAGAATTCAGACCTTTCAATCAACAATTTTAAGATTCATAGTAAAAGCACCATGGTACGTGACCAACAATACCCTACAGGGTACATACATACTGACTTCGCTGTGACAAATGCAAACAGTAGATCAACATATAAAGACACTTTACAAACGTTCCCATACTCACACGGTTATCTCAACCAACTGATTAGAGGCAACAGCTGATATGCCCATAAATAGGAGATTAAAAAGGCGCTGGATGAGAGATCTCCTTCGTTAAAAATCCAGATTACCTGAAACAAGCCAGGGAAGAGGTACCGCTGGGTGCCATCGTTCCCCATACCTGACATGCTCTTATTTCAATAGCACAGCGTACATTAGCTAATTGTTGATGTTTGTTGACAGGCGCAAATCGAAGCATGAAGCCAAAAAAAAAAAAATGTAAAATTAAAATATGTAAGGAATAAAGAAATATAATAAATTCACAAATTCATATAAACAAAAAATAGATGATTGGTACCGTATTAGGACTATTTTGCGTTGATGACCATAGCAGTTTTACGCCAATAAATTAAAATTTTAGGTCTATTTTAGATAATATAAGCGTTTTATTTTGGAGTTTTGGGACTGCATTTTAATATTTTATATTACCTGACTTGGTTTCCCGCCAGTGTAACAAACGAAATACCCTTTAGAAGATAGCATAAGCCTATATTTCAAACAACATTTCCTTCATTAATCTCATCTTTTATTTCATCTCGCAGCAAATTTAGGATTCCTCGTGAAGGGTCAGGGCACGGCACACAATAATTTTCAGACTTTGAAGGCAAGTAGAAGATACAAAAAAAAGAAAAGAAAAGATAAACAAAGAAAGAGAAAACAAATGGGAATGCTATCTTATTAAAGTGATGGGCAGGAGAAGGGCGAGGTCCTATCAAGGAGGCATTTACATTCGGGACACTCACAGGCCGGTCGGTCGTAGCGGTCACGTAGACCGCGGTGCATTATACAGCCCCCCCCCCCCTCTCTATGTCCTGGTGACTCACAATAGGAATGCGACTCCTATATCTTTTTGTTTATTGCTTATGTTATTGAGCTGTCTTCAATGTCACGTTGGTTTTTTTTTTTTTTTTTTTTTTTTTTTTTTTTTTTTTTTTTTCTTTTTTTTCTTGTTTCCCCTTAGCACCCCCGAACCATTATTCATTCACAACCCTTTTTAGGGGTATTCTTTTATTAAAAAGGGTTAAACCTTTCATTTTAAATTGATCAATTGGATAAAAAAATATCATCGGCAACTCAATACGTGATTTGTAAACTTTTTCTTGTATATTCTTTATTATCATTTTTTAAATACCTGAGTAAATTTCTGTACCTAACTGAGAGCTAAACTGTCTTAACTTAAAAAATCTCTTTTGTAATTATTGATGTAAATGCATTATCGAGAGGAATATTATCTTGTGGCAAAGTTTTATATACACATTTAATGAATTGTGCGATTTTTTTCAAAATAAAATAAATAGGAAAAAAAATTACAAGCGCTCTCTTGTAAATTTTTTGGCCAGAATTCTATTTTAATCTTTACAGTATCTTCATTAGTGTTCTGTGAGAGATTTAAAAAAACTATCACTAAGGGGACGGGTCATGATGCAATGAGTAGCATGCCACTATGTTATTGATATGATTATTTCTGTTTCATTAGAAAAGAGTCTCAGACTTCTGTTGGAACCGTTACATCCATGTACTAATATGTGACCAGATGTTTCAGAATGATCTACGCCTTTCTAGGATGACCTATTCCGGTCTAAATAAGAGAAGCCAAAGACTAATAAAGGCCTTGAGTCCTTATTTTATTGGCCACTAGTTTGTGCTGAACATCGAAGCATATGGTTATTTTTGCTTCACTGTATTTCGCTTACAACGTTGTAACTAGTTTGAGTTTTGTTTGACATTTCGTATTCGTAACGTTAAATCGATAATCAAATAAAAAAACACATGATTTGAAATCCCAAACCTTTTGTTGGAACGAACTACCGGTCGGAGCGGACCGAGGCCATTCGTTTTACGACGATATATAAGGAGCGAGTGACTGGACCAATTAGTCTTAGTGTTTGTCTTGACTGTGAAGCTCAAGCCATGATTTGTGTGTTATAAAGTTATAATTTTTGTAATCTGCTCGGATATTTGAGTTGTATTAATTTGCTTGGCATTGGTAATTGTTATATTTTCGTTAACTTTTGTTTGTGTAACTATTGTGTAAATGTAACTTTGGTTTACATTTTTATACTACACTTTTATACTTACATTTACATATTTATATTTATAGGTTAAGACATGTACATATTTATATTACATAATTGTAATTATGTGGATAAGTGTTACAGTATTATAATTTTCCTTTAGTAAAGTTATTTAAATGCATTATGAACAGTAGATTAACCTCTTTCATGCTATATGTGTTTAAACTGGTGATGTAAATCTATCTCAAAATTACCAATATTACAAATATAAATTAACGGATCTAAATTACCGATATTATAGTTTTTATTCTGTGAAATCCATCGTATGTAGAAGTAGGAAGGTGTAAAGAAGGTGTAAACAAATCTAAACCAAACTATTGGTTTTATTTTTATTTTATTTATTATTATTTTTTTTTTTTTATTGAAAGAAATAATACATTCTGCCACAGTCAAGGGCATTTATAGTAGTGATGTAAGGTAAATCATACACACAATAACTATATACAAATGTACATAAAAAAAATAATAATAATAAAAAATAAAACGTAATAATAATAAATAAAATGTAAGCCTCGAAAGAAGTAGAAGAAGAAAAAATAAATAAATAAGAAAATAATAATAAATAACAGTCACAAAAATGAAATTAAATTACAGTCTACATTCATAACTAATTGGTTTTATTAGAAAACATATATTTATATTATTTATAGCTCACGAAATTTATTTAATATTTGTTATTTTTGTTATTCTAGGTCAGTTAATTTGAATAATGTTTTTATAATGTAAAACTATAAACAAGCGTTTAATGTTAAAAAAAAAATTCATAAAATTACAATTTGCTACATTTTCTTTATTTTTTTTAAGTAATTAGTCAGAAAAATATATCAATTTTTCTACATTAAAAACAAATTTTAAGGTTTTCGACAATGCTATCGATAGTTTTACATCACAAGTTCAAAAATGCATCAATTTCATCAAATATGATCAATCTTATTACGGTACAGTTATATAATGTAAAAGTTTTTTTGTTGCATTTTGTAAATAAATAAAAAGAATAATACAGACAGAAAAATAAAGAATGATTTAGGTATACTAAAGAAGCCATTTAAATACAATTACACCAAAAAGCCAAACTTAAATACTGTCAAAAAAGGCTTTGAAAAAAAACAGCTATTTCATGTATAATGTAGCATAAGATGTTAATCTAACTATTTAATATTTTTCATGTAATTAGGGTAAGATCCGAAGTAATATCATTACGTATGATGGTAAATGCATAAATCGGAAAACCGCATATTACTTATTATAATTATAATAGATCTTAGTCAAAGGCATTGGCTATACCTAAAAAGAAACTTTTTCATAGAGATTATTTATAAATTACCAATAAAATACATTTTTTGAGTGACCCAACTTTCATACGTTCATCAATTTATCTTAGAGTCTTAAGCCGAATTATACTCTAATCAGATTTTTTTGAAACAAAATATATAGGTTCTATTATTAATGATTTTTCAGATATGAAGGAAACACAACACAGAAACTTCATTTCAACTATTTTTCTCAATCAAGTTTGTTAACATCGAGTCCAGAGCCGGTTTTCTTTGCTTTTGTGTTACGAAGTTATTCATTGAAACATTTTTTTTCGTCCGTAAGATTGCTGCCAAAATAAGCAGTAAGATTTGAGGGAAATAAGAAAACAAGGAGTAAATCAGAAGGGTGGTATTTTCTCTAGATTAGTGGAAGCCGAGGTGAAAAATGCTCCCTAGAAAATCTAACTGCCTCCTAAATATTCCCTTCTTTATGCTTTTCCCTGGGGGCCTTCATTTCAGTCCTGAGTCTCACCCCCCAATCTTCCTACCTCTCCCCTTCATACAGTCTTACATAATTCTATAAACTGCATTGGTCTTTTTGTAATATATTTAAATTTAGAATATATTCCTATCGCGAATAAATAATTGAAACCATTTTTGAATGAAAAAGGTTTTTTCATTGAATAATATAGAATTAAAAGCTTGACTTCATTCAGCGAAGGTAAACGACTCAAAGCAAATCCTGAAAATGAAATGAATAATATACCTATTTAAATATATCAGCATAATCATGAGCAGCGTTTTATTGTTGTAAACGATTTACATCTCTAATTACCAATGAATGAATTTTAATAAGTTGTCCAAGAATAGATAGTTTATATATATATATATAGCTCCTATTGATAGGTATTGAAATAAAATAATATTTATATTTAGAAATACTTAACACCAACATAGGGTTTTTTTATTGAACCAACTTACGCTACACCTAACTATTCATTTTATTATACTTTATATTTATTATACTATTTTTATTTATTACTAAACCTTCTTCATTTCGATTTCACGGTCTGAAATTGAATCTAGAGAGTATTAAAGGAAACAGTAAAAACAAGTAATGATCAATTTAACTAGTCATTATTTGAATACTAAACAATGACTTTGTTGATTTTCGAAGTTTTTTGACAGGTGAAAATTAAGATATGAAGACAATAAAAACAATATACATAAACAATTAAAAAATTTTACGAAAATTAAACCTTTAAAGCCGAAAAATTAAAACTTCCTATACAAATGTTATTAATGTTAAAAAAAGATTGTATTTCATTTTTTTATTTTTTTTAATGTTCTTTTTAGTCTACTTCCTCTGAGTCAGAAGAAAATTGGTCCAATCAATTTCACAATCAAATTCTTCTGATATTTCAGCTTAATGAGACGTTAAAACGGTACAAAAGGGACATTAATATTAATTCCATTCCCCGAGTGAATTATGTCCGGGTAACCAGCTGCGGGTTTCTTGTCCGCAGCGCAAGTTTTGAGAAGGCCCAAGTTTCAAACTCCTCTTGCGAAATAAGTAATCAATAACGGATTATACTTGCTCCGGTGGTTTTGTTTCAGTGAAGGATGATTTTACTTGGGTTTATAAGGTGGATTCAAAGCCGGGTAGATAGATTACCAGTTACAAAATAAGTTGCGACTCAGAACCACAGAAAATTGAAATTTTTATTCCATAATGATAATGTTATTTATTAAAAAACATATAATTGGTTTATTTTTATGCCCAAAAAATAATAATAATGATAATATGTGATTTGTCCTTAATTAATAAAATAAAATCTCCAAAATTATAAGTGACGGTTCAGAAATCAGGATCGAAATATGAAGCCAATTTTAATTAATGCACTATTATCAATTAAAAAAAAATAATCCAATTTATATGTGTTGGTACTTAGCTATTGCGTCTTTTTTTAATATGAGGAACCAATCAGCTCACAAATTATTATTATTTGCTGTGAAATGGAAACAAAAAATAAGCTAAAAGGTATTTAATCAAAATATTCAGATTAATTCAATCTTAAATTGTGGCTCACCACCAATTTTAAATTATTTTTAAATAATTTATTTTTTGAAGAGAAAAGATTTGGCTCCGCCGGGAGTCGAACCCGGGTCTCCTGCTCCTCTATCAGTGAAGAGGAAGGATTTGCTCTGCCTTGAGCCGAGCTCTGTGGTGTAGCGGTTAGCATCCTCGCATGTAACGCAGGAGACCCGGGTTCGACTCCCGGCGGAGCCAAATCTTTTCTCTTCAAAAAATAAATTATTTCAAAATATTCAGAATTAATACTTCACTGTTCATATTGCTGTTACTTATAATTATTTATTCATTACTTAAGAAACGGGCGGAAATAAATCCAATATAATAATATTGATTAATAATTTATATCTAAGTAGGGGAAGGTGGTGTAAGATGACAAGGTTAAGCTTTCATGTTTTTTTCTGAGAACTGAAAATGTAATGAAAAGTTTGTCAATATATTATCTGCTGTAAACATTGTTTAAAATTGTGTTATTAAAGTTTAATGAGGATATGCAATTTTTTTTTTGGAAAAATTTATTATTCGTCGTCTTACCCCGGTCACGGTCTTCAAAGAACCTGGATGTGATCCAGAAGAAAGGAATTAATTCAGGATCTGACTTACCATTTTACTGTCAATCTTTTCTTAACTACTCACATGTATTTATGATATTTACTGATTATCTTTAATTTGCTAGCAGGTGTGAATGGAATAATGCGGAGAAAACAATAAATCATTTTTAAAATATATATATTTTTTACTTGGTTACAAAGTTACATTAAAATATATATATGTTTGACTTGGTTACGTCTTAAAACACGTTGTCGACTCTTTTCACCTGCTTAGTACGCCTTGTCTTGTTAACAACGAGCAGTTAGTAAAGGTGTACCTTTGATATATTAAGATTCGCCATATGTTTGTTTCCGATCAATAACATTTTGAACAACACGCTCTTAGCCTTCTATCACAATGTCCTCTCTCGTCTCCTTTCTAAACAGTTCTCTTTGTTTTTCATTGTAAACCGAATTAAAATGGATGTTTTAAATTTTTTACTTTCACTTACCTATATATGAAATATATAGTAAGTGGAAGTATTGCGATCGTGAAAATTTTCGACTTCCGGTTTTCAACGGAAATACACGTTTTGGGGTCCCCTGAGTCGAAATAACCAAGTCCCGCAAAATGGTCTGTGTGTGTGTGTGTCTGTGTGTGTGTGTGTGTGAACAGACTAGCTCAAAAACTATAAACCGTGCGATCCTGAAATTGGGTATTTAGTGTAGGTATATGCCCGCGATGTGACAGCATAAATTTCCTCAAAATTACTTAATGGGAGGGGGTACTTTACTTAATAACTTTTTAGGTTTTTTTCGATTTTCTCAAAAACGGCTCTAACGATTTTGATTAAACTGAGTATTTAATCTATTTATATGCTTGAAATATGACTGTAAAAATTTCATCAAAATTGTTCAACCGGAGGGGGGACTTTACTTAATAAATTTTGTATCATTTTCACATGTTTTTTTTATTTACTCAAAAACGGTTTAAACGATTTTGATCAAACTTGGTATTTGATGTATTTTTATGCCAAAGATGTGATAACCAACATTTCATCACAATTGATCAACCGGAGGGGGGACTTTACTTAATAAATTTTGTATCATTTTCACATGTTTTTTTTATTTACTCAAAAACGGTTTTAACGATTTTGATCAAACTTGGTATTTGATGTATTTATATGCCATAGATGTGATAACCAACATTTCATCACAATTGATCAACCGGAGGGGGGACTTTACTTAATAAATTTTGTATAATTTTCACGTGTTTATTTTATTTACTCAAAAACGGTTTTAACGATTTTGATCAAACTTGGTATTTGATGTATTTATATGCCCGAGATATGACTGTAAAAATTTCATCAAAATTGATCTACGGGATGGGGGACTTTACTTAATAAATTTTGTATCATTTTCACGGGGTTTTTTTATTTACTCAAAAACGGCTTTAACGATTAACAAAAATAAGATATGAATGTAGAAGAATGTGTGACTTAGGGAAATGATATTTAGCAAAACACGTCAATTTCTAATCTAAGTAAGTTGGTAAGTGAAAGTTGTGTGTTGCGCGCACGCACCAGATTTTTATGTTTTGAGTTAGTTTTAAGACAGTGACTTTGTTAGTTCTTAGGCTTGTTAGTTCTTAGTTATTTCTCCTTGACAAATTTAAGACAGTAATTCTATTTTTAATTTATAAAATGTGTTGGTATAAAAATAATGATGATTGAACCCTTCAGAACAGAACAAGATTAATTGTATACCCATTTATAAAATAATAATATATAATAACTTTATTGGCTATTAAAATTCATTCATTTAGAGAGGAGTCTGGTATTTTATAAAATAAGTTAAATAAGTTTATTATCATTCAGTTCATAGATGATTAGGTTTTAAAGCTGGTGACTTATAAGAAAAGATAAACCGTAGGCAGACAACGCCATATAATGACAAAAGTAATCTAACAATCATTTTTCCATATCTCCTTCCCTGCTAAGGGGAAAGCGAGATATCGTGGAGAAATATAGAATGCCATCTTCTTTCAACGTATTCTAGGCTAATAGCGCAAATGAGATTCAAATTGCTTTAGCCATCAAAGACTACTCTTCTCTTCCCAAAATGTATAAATTTATATATATATATATATATATATATATATATATTATATATATTATATATATATACATATATATGTATTAATTTATTTTAGGGAAAAAAGGGGGCGCTACTTTTAACTAGGTAGTTGTTCGTTTGGAAGACAAACACAACGTTTTTAGTTTACCGCGCTCTTCCATTCCTTTTATTCGCTGAGAGAATAATCTGCTGACAAAGGGGCGGACTCCCTTTTCCGAGGAACCTTGTTGAATAAGTAAAACAACTATTGGCCCTTCTTCCTTAAGGGAATCTCTTCTTTTGTTTGGGGGAAAAACTAGGTTCTAGTGTAGAAGCGAAATAGGGACTGGGGGAGAGAAAGGAGAAGAAAAATAGGCCAAAATATACAAACAAATCTCTTCTTATGTGGAACATCATTTACAAAACTTTCTTTTTCATTACAACTTTTAGTTAATGCTGGACACCTATGATAAAAATATACCATACAAATATATGAATCTCCCCGTATAAACAAATAAATCATATTGTGAAATTCCATTTCAATTGATTTTCAACGCTTTCACTAAATCTGACCAAAACCTTAACACTATAGGTATACCCTGCGGTAAGGGAAGACAATGCAGGGATGTATTAATCGGGTTAGTCTGGTTGCTATAGATACCTGAGTATTACAGGATGGCACCTTTCATTGTAAATGCATTATTTTTATTAAAACAAAAGTGCGCAGTCCTCATATCAACAACGAAGTCTGGAAAATATGTAAAGATTAATATATCCTTTACAGTGAAAGAAAAAAAGTAGATATATTTTAGAACTTATTGTTGAAATAGGATTTTCGCTTTAGGATTTTAATTTAAAGTTCAAAGCTTGTTAGTTTTTAGTTATTTTTCCTTATTAACTTGAAAATATGAATAGTGTTCAAAATGGTTTACTTTAACGTTTTGGTTTCTAAATTTTTTTATCCATTTTTTATGTAAATGCATTTATATAATTATTGATGTATAATTTATTTATTTAATCATTATTATTTCTTTCAAAACGCGATTCCATATTTGTTTTTCGTTATTTTATGCCGTTTCTAAGCAATTCGCTAATAATTATTATTAGTATACGCTACTGAGCCTCTCGAATATTGTCCCTATTATAAAAATTAAATTAGCTGAGTGTTATTTTTATACTTATTTCTTAATAATGATTAAATTAATAATATAAAATACAAGACCTCGCGGGTAGAAGGAGCTTGAAATGGCCGGGAAAGGCCCCACGGTT